>CM049438.1:7283405-7667682 GCA_026929855.1 Poa annua
AGGTTGCTGCTAGAAAAGATCGTATTAGTATTCAGTGTGCTTACCTTCCCCAATCGCCGTCAGAATCCATGCCCCCCTAAAAGTCCAACTAGTCATGTTAGACTGCTTGGTCTACCTTTACTCACCCATCGAGCATTAAAAGATTCATAGACACCACAAAATGAACTCGAACAAATAGTGAAGGATCTATTTTTCACAATTAGTCAGTTTGGCTTATAGCAAACAAAAACTCAACTATGCCATTAGAGGACTTATCACATATGAAAATATATCAATTCGTCAAACAAGTCCATGAAAAAAATGATACTTTACGGGGAGCAATTCCAGGTCCTCATGATATTTCCCTTTCCTTGAAAAGAGAGATAACATCAATGAAGCAGTTGAAGCTTCAAGTGAGATGCTCTTCTCATCAACTTTAGACAAATAATATCCAGCCTTGGCGATCTCACCTTTTCCCAACAACATTCTGATCATAACATTTAACAGATGAGAGCTAGGAGCGCAACCACTCTTCTCCATTGATGAAAACATAATGTCAGCCTTTTCCACTGATCCTTCTTTCAGAAGATTTATTATCATTATGTTGTAAGTATAAGCATCAGCTACCAACCCACTGGATGATATTGCAGCAAACAAATCCTTAGCTTCTTCTCTTCTACGAACCTTGAACATTGCACTGATCATGGTATTGAGTGTTATAATATCAAACTTCACATTCATTGCACGTAATTTCTGGAACAGGGCGATTGCTTTGTTGACGGCACAATTATTTCTACAAAGTCCTCCAAGAATTATATTGTATATGTAAATGTCCACTGTTATTCCAATTTCGATCATCTCATGAAATTCTTTCTTTGCGTCATCAGTTCTCCCAGCATGAAATAGCCCATCCAGTATGATGCCATATGTAACAGTGTCAGGTCTTACTCTGTTACATGACATTTGTCTGAATAGAGCAAAACCATCATTGACCCTTCCATTTTTACAATAGCCGTCAAGAAGAGTATTATAAGTAACAACATTAGGATCAATGCCAGCTGATTCCATGGCATCAAGTACTCCAAGTGCTTTATCCATCTTGCCAACTAAGCCATACCCGTCAATCAGTGAATTAAATGTAATGACATCTGGCCTCTCACCTATCTGTATGACCAAGTCCAAGATATCATGTGCAGCCATAACCCTTCCTTCTTTGCATTGACTGTTTATTACTGAATTGAAGAACACAATGTTAGGACGAGGAATACCTTTGTTCATCATTTCAGAAACCAACTCCTTAGCTTTAACCAAATCACCATGTATACAACAACCCTGAATTAGGGACTGAAAAACAGCATTGTTCGGTTGTATTCCCACAGCAATCATCTCATCAAATTTGTCCACAGCATCGGCCATCCTACCCATTCTACAAAGTGCAGCTATTACAGTTGAATAGGTGACTACATTCGGACTCACTCCTTGCCCTCGCATTTCAGGAAATATGAGCATAGCTTCATCCATCATTCCACATTTAGCATATGCACTAATTAATATGTTGAAAACACGGCTGTCGGGTACAATACCGTTGTCTTTCATTGAATTAAAGAGATTAATCATATCAACTAAGCATCCTTCATTGGCATAGGCATGTAGCAAAATAGAGTACGAGACGATATTAGGTGTGTGTCCCTTGGCAGTCATGGACTCAAAAATTTCAGCAGCTCCTTTGCTTTTTCCATGCTTGCAAAGGGAAGTCATGAATGAGTTGCAAGTAACCTTATCTGGTATAATACCTAGGCTTGTCATTTCTGTCAACATTTTAGTTGCCTCCTTCCACCTGCCCAAAGTGGAGTATCCATTGATCATGCAATTGTATGTCACAACATCCGGCTGAACACCGTTAGCAGCCATCTGCTGAAGGACAAGCTCTGCCTTGTCCATTGCTCTGGCCTTGCACAGTGCATCAATAACCGAGTTGTATGTCACCACATCAGGCACAATCCCTCGACGGATCATTTCATGGAACAGATTGCACGCCTTGCCTACATTGCCTTCCCTAAATAAGCCGTGGATGACCGTGCTATATGTCACCACGTTGGGGGAGAGGGCACCTCCTTCTTTTGCCATGGTGTGGAGCAGGTCGAGTGCATCCTGGCTCCTCCTATCTTCACATAATGTCTTGAGAACAATGTTGTATGAAATGGCATTAGGTGCACAGCCGAGCTCGGGCATCCGATAAAGCAGCACGTTGACAGCCTCATCTGCCTGTTTGGCATATGAGAGACACTTTAGGAGGGTGCTAGCGGTGATCAGGTCTAAACTCATGCCCGTCCTGAGGAATAGGCCAAAGCATCCGAGCCCTAGATCCGGGCGACGGACGCGGCAGCAGCAGTCCATGATGATGCTGTAGGTGAAGACTGTGAGCGGCGCCACCCATGGCAGCGCTTCTTCTCGTCGCACGCGGTTGAAGAGGGAGACGGCGAGAGCCGGGCCGCTACTGCGTTCACGGGCGAGCGCAGCAAGGAAGTCGCTCAGAGAGCGCCCCGGGACCGGGGTGGCCTGCCGCAGCAATTCGTCGAACAGGTTGTGTGCGTCTTCTGGGCTGAGCGTCCCGGCGCGGGCACGCTCTGTGGCCACGGCAAAGGCGGCTTCGGGAGACCAGGAGCGTGTGGGAGGCGAGGTGGAGGTGGAGGAGCTGCGGCGGAGGAGGCGTGACATCGGCCTGGTGGAGGTGGAGTGACGGAGGCGGGAATTCGGCGAGATGGAGCCCGAGGATAGACGGGGGCGGAAGGGGAGGAGAAGGCTGGAAAACTGCTAGGTGGAGTAAGAGGAAGAGCGACGGCGGCGGCGGCGGAGGTGGATGCCGGCGAGGTGGAGCAGAGAGCAAGCGAGTCGAGTCGCCGGAACGGCTTGTTCCTGCAGAGTGGCAATTTGGTGTTGTTCTTGAGTGTGAGGGGGTCCCATTTTTCTGTCACACGAATTCTATTTTCCCTTCCCTGTCAAAAATTCTGTATCAATTTTACCGTATTACGCTCACTATAATTTTACAAAATAAAATGGATGATTGTGTACTTCACCGGAATCATGGATAGTTCAATTTATAACAGCTTATTTGATCTCGGCTTTTCAAGAATTCTTTTTGAGAATTGGTGTGGCATGCTCTCCTGCGGTGGCTTCTTAGGGTAGATCGGCGGCGCGACTGGTGGATCTCCCCTCTCTTCTCCCACGGCGGTGCTAGGCTTGACGGCGGTGCTTGGATATCATGGTGGTCACGGCTGGTCATTGGCGAGGTGCTAGGTGCGGCTAGTGGCCGAGCATGCCCTTTTCGTGTTGCAAGGGTCGTGCAACTGATGTTGGTGCTAAGGTGAGGAGGTGGGTCTATGATGCGGCGCAGGGGCTGGACATACATGGCGGTGGTGTCCGACCACAATGGTCATTGTAGGAGGCGGTGTGGCGTGTGCTTCACCTTGTTGCAGCGCTAGTGAGGCATGGCAGGGGTGTCTTGTCGGGATGGTGTTGAGATGAGACTGGGGTAGGGGTCCAAAGACAAGACTGACGACGTCGCGGCGTGTGGTGCCACAGTTGGGCTCCAGCATGCGATCGCAGGCATCGGGGAGCTCAGCGGTCGGCAAGGGGGGCACGCTTCTACTCCTTTTTTTCGCTATTAGATCGAGTTCAGAGCGAAATCCCTACATGAATCTTTCATCCTTGAGTTCAAATCTCGTTCGACATGAATGGTACTAAAATCTGTAGGTGAAAATGTAACCTTTATCGGAGCGGGTGGTGGCAATAGACGCATCGCTACCACTTTTTTAGCGTAGGATCACCACGAGCCTATCACCTTGGATGCAACAATTGATTTGGGCCCGAGCCGAGCGGTCCACAAGGGACTGGGATCCCCTGATGTGGCTCATGCGACGTGAGGACACTGACATGTGGGCTATCCGAACATAGGGGGGCACATGTCACTCCCACGTCATGCTGCCGAACGTCAGAGGAGCCTCTTCCGTCCATAAGACACGGCTTGTGGTCCGCCAATGGTTTTTTATCTCCGCAGAGCCCATTGACAGACCCGGAACCTGGCAGTCACATTTCTTAGGTAAATCTATTTCTTACTAGTGTAAACTGCGGAGGTGGATCGGAGAGAGTATAATTCTACAAAATAAAATACATGATTGTGTTTTTTCACCGTAGTTGAATTTTTATATATATTTGATTTCGACTTTCCAAATAATTGTTTTTTTTTTGAGAAATCCAAATAATTGTTTTTGAGAACCCTAATTGTGAACCGTTACCACTAGGGACATGCTCTTCTGCGGTGGCTTCTCGGGGTAGATCGGCGATGCGGCTGGCGGATCGCACCTCTCTTCTCCCCCGGCGGTGCTTGGGGGTGGGGCACATAGTGATTGGAGAGCCCATTGACAGGCCCGAAAATCCATTTCATAGGTTCTGCGAAGGTGGGTCCATTTTCTGTTTAGAAAGAAGGTGGATCGATCTGAAGATCTTTCTATTAGCATCCTCTTGATACCGTATGAGCCACCTCTCAATCCCAGATTCATGGTTGGTCGTGTACCTAATTCTGCAGTGTTTGGCACAAAGAGATTGCTTTGGCGCGCAGTGCAGTCCGTATCACTAATTCTGGAGACTGACTCGGAAACCACTCGCAAAACCTTTACATGGCGCCATGCATGGTGCTCCCAGCCAAGTGGTCGGCAAACAAGCAGAACAACCAATCAGTGGTTCCACTAACGCCTAATCTCTTCCTTTTGTTCGCCTACACCATAAATTTAGCAGCGCACTAGCACGCACGCACTAGCGCGTGCTTGCACACTCGGAAACCATGGAGACAAAGCGCTCCTCGCTATCCACCTTTCGCCGTCCGTTATTGTGAGGAGAAAGAATTTCGGACGCACTCATCATTTCGTCGGCCATCTATATGTACTGTTCAGTTCCAGGTACCTGTGTTAGCGAATCACCTGGATTCAGATCAGATAGATTGAGAGAGAAAAAGGAAGAAGAAGGAGATGAGCTTCAAGAAATTTGATGGGGTTTCGGTTGTTACTATCCTACTACTCCTGCTCGTCGTCTTTTCGGTCTGTGCCGCAGGTTGGTTTCCCCTGTTTCCGTTGTTTTGGTTTTCTAGAACAATATAGTGTCTGTTTTCTTTTCTGTGGGTTTACGTTGAAAGGAAGATTGATGTTCAGAAACAAGGCTGTTTCCTTTGAAGTTTTAATCTTCCGTTGTTGTCTTTGTAGGAGGGAGGGAGCTGACGGAAGGAAATACTCAAAAGGTATGATGATCTACTCACTCCGGTAGCCATTTGGGCCCTGCACAAGAGCAGAGTTCTTGAGAGCTAACTAATGATCTGTTCTTGAGAGAAATGCTTCTTCTCCTGTCTTTGCATGATAGATTCTTATACTGTTCTCATCCTGCGCGCATAATTCTCAGGACCATTACAACGCTGCATCCAAAGCGGGAACAAGAGTTGTTCTAGGCAGCCATCCGAGGAACCTCATGGTGAACACAAACGACTACGGTCGCTACGACCCGGCTCCAGCGTTTTCCAGGCCTCACTTCAAGCCTATACCCCACTGATGGACTTGACTGCTTCTTTGCTCCTGCCCGCAACTCCAGGATTAAGCTAATATATATACACATATATATAGTTAGATTAGAATTGATGAGTAATGCTGTGTATGTTTCTGTAGAGTATGTGAATCATAGATATTATAGGTTCAACACTGGTGGGTAGGTTAACATATAGCATGGTAATGTTACAATTGTACACAATAAAAGGCCCGGACCAGGATGCTTTTCTGGTTGTCAGGTATTTTGAGATGTAATCAATATGACTTGGCAGATCTATTCCAACTCTTTCACCATGCTAACATATCACTGTGCATCCTTTTTTTTGTGATTACCCTCCTCCCTAGGCGCAAGGAAGCAATGCAAAATATAGGCGTATTTGTCTAGTTTTCAAGTACACCGCAGCTTGCAATGCGTGAGGTATTTCTCCATTTCATTTTAACCTAGGTTTTTTTTCTCTTTTTGGGGGAACCTATGGCTTATTTAGAGCATGTCCAGCAGTCCCACTATATTTTGAGTCCGTAAAGCCTTTTAGGGAGAGGAGAGGGAGAAATCTTGAGCTGAAAAAAATCACTCTAGCAAAGTATCTTATAAGGATCCCTATTGGGCGTGCCCACCTAAATCCTACATAGTTAAATAGCAAAAAAGTTGCCTTTTCTTAGTGGTTTTGTAATTAAATTTTATCAATGTTTGTTTAATTACACCATATGAAAAACAACGGATTATTTTATATCAAAAGGACTGTGATGAAGGAGCCAATGTTGCCATGATTGAGAACATGAGCGAAAGAAGAGGGGGAAACAGGGAATTTGATGCGAGGGTTAGGTTTTAGACCGATTTGATTTTGCCACTGAGATTTAACAATGGACTGGATCGTGAGTGGAAGTCACAATTTAACCATGGTTTGTTTCTGCGAGACATTTGCTCAACACGTTTGCGGAAAACATCACTCAAACCGCTCAGTACATTTGTGGATTCAGACTCGTTTATTGTGATCAGGCTAGGGAATATGATCTCTCATTTCGGCGTACATCTTGCATAAGCTAGAATTTCTTGCATTCCAAACTTCAATGATGTTTATGAGTTTATTTTTTGTCGTCATGATTTTAATAAGGTTACTCATGCCATTTTCAGTTTGGCCATTGGCACGAGCATGCCAGTCTCTGTGTGGATTCAGCATGCTCTGGATCATGTATCCCATTTGATAGCCAACAAGATTGATGCACTCGTGGTTCAACATAAACTCTTCTTTCAGTTCAAAAAAAGGATGAGATAACATGATTGGATTACCTCGTTACTAAGGCAAAAATATCATATTCATAGGTTCATATTTCACAGAACCGGTGGGTCAGTTTGAAACTAAAAAAATGACTTGCTGGCCTCACAGAACCGGCGGAGGGATCTGACATTAGATACTGTTCTTGCATTTCTGTTCACTTCAGCTATACAGAAGCATGCTCAACCATCCCGAAATAAAATGCATATTTCTATAATCCTCTCCGGTTCAGGACAAATCAACCAGACAGAAGCCATCTCACATACCCAGTTCCCTCATTGTAATCAGGTATTCAGGTGCACCATCGGGAGCTGCTACCCTCTTTGGCATCAGTGTTTCGACAGAAATGGGCTTCTCTTTTCTCATCAGCCTCCACGAATCAACCTGCAAAGGTTTTTTTAACGAAAAGGCAGTCGTTGCTGCTTTTCATTTAATAATAAGAGAGAGTTTGTGATTACAGGTGTGGCGCCCGAAGGCGTATAACCTACAGCAGTTGCTTGAAAAAGCAACAAATTACAGACATCATACAGCAAATAAGAACGGTGTCTCATTATTACCTTCCTCGTTACCAAAGCGAAAATAGCATATTCATTGGTTCATATCTCATAGACCGCTGGGTCGATTTGACTAGCAGAAAAAAGGACTTGCTGGCCAATTTTAGCCATCTTGTCTGACGTACTACCTACTGTTCTTGCCTATCTATTTACTTCAGCTATACATACATGAACAATAACACTAGTATACAGAAGGATGCTCGACTATCCCGAAAAACACGACATCTTTCTAATCCCCTCCAGCTCAGGAAAAATCAACCTGACAGAAGCCATCTCAGATACCCAGTTCCGTCATCGTAAGGCGCGTCATCAGGAGCACCTACCCTCTTCCGCATCAAAGTTCCCACCGAAATGAGCTTCCTCTTGCGCCCGCCTGGATGCGGTCGTAGTTGCTCATTAACTTCCACAAAATCGCCCTGCAAAGATTTGATGGAAAGGAAAGCTGTGAACATCCTAGTGCAAAAGTAAGTTCCTAGTTCTTTCACTGAGTTGGTAGTGGTCGGTTGATCATCAAATATTATCTCTTAAGTTGTCAATATGTTAGTTTCCACAATTATCATACACACTATGTAGCAGGCACATGCATCATGATCTTTTGATTCGTTCAGTTGATTGAAGATACTACTTTAGTTGCACAGAGCTAGAGGCATGTATCATGATCTTCTGATTATTTGATTCAACCGATTATATTGATTTATATTTTCAGATACTAATTGATCATTCACTGGCACAAGAGTTTTAACAACCCGTGCAATAAAGAAAAATCTATGGCAATGGACCAGGTTTTAACATTCATAGCAATCCTCGTGCATTTTGCTACTAGCTAGAAAGGTATGGTTAAGTACAGGAGGTAATTAAAATATGTGACATGGTTCATATGTGAGTAGTTATTTTATGCTTACCTCAAAGAGCACATGAGCACTAGATTTCTCATGATTGTCCCTTACATGCTTGTATGCAAACTTCTTGCCACACCCAGAGAATCCACATACGAAGGGTCTACTCTGCTCATGAACTACCTTAATATGCTTGTCCAGATTGGATTTCTGAAGTTCAAAGTTATTGACAATGAAAAACAGAGCAGTTTGCAATTTATTGCAGAGGAACACGTCAGTGAGAAAAGACAACAGGTAAGACTACAGATCACACCTTTGCAAATGAGCACTTGCAGTCCTCGAAGTGGCATTTAATCCTCTCAATGACACATGAACCTTCATGCATTCGCTGATGACGCTTGAAGTTCTTCTTTAGCTGTTTGGTGCCACAGACATCACACTGAACATATCGATGACACGATTGGTTATGGGCCTTGAGGCACTCCACATTAGTAAAAGTCTTCATGCAGCCAGGTTCACAGCAGATAACTTCAGTGTAATCCAACTCAACTGCACCATAAGAATAGAAACATTAACTTACAAGATTGTGACAGCTAAGCATTTTTTAATACTTTAAGAAAATAATGGTAATTTTATAGGTAGTCAGTTTCTCACCATGTGACTCCTCGTGTTTCTGTAACTTGGAAGCATATTTGAAAGTCTTCCCACAGCCTACCTCTGGGCAGATGAACTCTTTCTTGCTTACACATTGAGGGCCATCCTCGTGAATTTCCTGAACATGTCTCTGCATATTACCCTTGGTACTGAACTTACGATTGCATCCTTCCATAGGGCATAGAAATATTTTTCCTTGATGAGTAAGTAGATGGCGGTTCAAATGGTCCTTCCTGCTATAGCTGAAAGGGCAACCATCTACATGGCAGGCAAAGGGTCTCTGCAATAGTTTTGGAAAGGACACACATCAGAATAGTATTTTCATACTCAACCCAGAGTTCAATTGACTTAGTACAATTTTGTGCATCCATTTATATACATGCTCAACAGCACTGGCATAATTATTGTGCACATGACCACATGTTAAAACTATTTAGTGAACTATTTCAATGTAACACCAGCAAATGAATGAGGAAACCTGAAGAAGCGTGTGACCGAGGCATTCTTGATGGAGCTTCTCGGGAGGGTCTCCCCTTCCCGATACTAGTCCATTCAAGGCCTTCTGGCATTTTGGAGTTCTTTGGGATCCAATGCTTCACACATTTATATCTCAACATGTAGCCTGCGAAAATCAGCACAACTCAGAGAATCAAATCACCGCACATCAACACAACAATACAACAAATGATCCAAATAGCAATTGCATACCAACATAATTCGCTTCAAATGAGAATTAGTGTTTGTCTTGCTAGGAAGATTACTAGGCAACAAAATAGATAACTATCACGTGTGCCAAAGATAACAATTTTGTTTTTAATATTTTTTATGACCTCAGACAATGCATACTAACATCCACGTAAATATATGCTCACCACAGCAAGTAGTATTATCTTATCAATGTGCACATGCTATAACTACCTGGTTAACTACTTGATCGTAGATGGCAGATCATTAATTGGCTCATTTACTGAAATACTAAATATATTGATGATTCAAATGACGCAGAGGCAACTATGACATATAAGTATATGGCTGACAAGGCATGATTTTTTGACAAAGTGGTGCATCCAAAGACATGATCATTCAGTAGATTTAAATTACTAAGTGCACCACACACATATAACGATCAAGAACTCACAACAACTAATTGACAACAAAAGAAATAACCTGTAAGAAGGGTGTGAAAGAGGCATTCCTGATGGAGCTTCCCAAGAGGGTCTCCCCATCCTGGTACTGGTCCATTCAAGGACCTCTTGCATTTTGGAGTTCTTTGGGATCCAATGCTTCACACATTCAAATGGCCTGCAAAAGTCAGCACAGCTCAGCAAACCGGACTACCATACAACAATCACACAAAAAACAACCACACGGCAATTCTTATTAATCGTCCAAGGAATTCACTGTAAAAAAACTGGGTTGCAATCACCACTTCTAAACAAGATGTTGGTGCTTATCTTGCTCTTGCACGAAGCACTGACTGAACAACCAAACAGAATGCATCATTTGCACCAACATTATGGAAATTCACTCACCGAGAAAACGAAAAACAAAATTCAGAACAACTTAGGTACCTCGGGTGAATGGCTCTGCATATGCTGCTTCAGATGTGCTGGCTTCTTAAACCTCACGCCGCACTCCTTGCAATCGCGGCTGGTCTCTTCGCATGGCGCATCGCCACCACCTTCAGCGTACCCATCCAAATCATCCACTTCATCCTGCAGCACCACAGTGGTAACACTTCAGGTCGCCGACAATTCACAATTCCGCCAGAAACCAGTAGCACATACTGTTTATAAGAGCACAGTGGTGACACGTAGTATCCTAGACCGAGAGAAGCCAGCCACGAGCGCCACCCACCTTATGGTGTTGGAGGACGTGGTCTCGGATCAGCCGCTTCTTCGAACGAACGACGCCGCAGAACTCGCACTTGTACCGCCGTATATCCCTCACAGCAGGCCCCGCCGCCGCCCCCGACGATGGCACCGCCTCGGCGTTGATCGCTCCGGCGCCGCCGCCGCCGCCATCGGAATCTCCGTCCCCCATCTGACGACCAATCCCAGAGAGCAGCGTCACGAATGACACCACGACGTAGGCACGATTACGAAGAAATCCACAGCAAATCGACCGAGATCTCGATAACTGGCGGTTCCAGCGGCGCGAGTTCCCCGGAAAATTACCTCTGATCGTGGAGGAACTCGCCGGATTTCGCTGGAGCGCGAGGGGTTGCGACGGCGCGAGGGAGGAACCCTCGAGCACACTGCCACCCGAATGAAGATGCAGAACCAGTGACACGTGTCCACGAACTAGTAGCTAGAGTCTTAGCGGGCCGAGAATGGGCTCAAGTTGCGGGTTCGCGTTGGGTTTCGGGCCGTCGAGTATCGATTCAGATGTGTGCACGGCTCCCTCTCCCACCCGCTGTGGCTGAGGCGCGACACGGCCACGCTACGCCGCTCCGCCCTCGCCTCTCTCTCCCCCAAACTCGTCCGGCGATGTTCGCCGTCGCCGTCACTCCGTGGCTTCCTCCGCTGATCTCTGCCCCATGACTACGCCCAGGGGCGGAGCTCCCCTTCGGACAAGGTAGGGCAGCCGCCCTATTTTGATTTTTGACAATTATATTTTTATATATGTGCTTTTTCTAGTAAATGATTTGAGTGGTTGCACGTAAAAAACAAACTCCGTATGAGAAAGTTATGCATATTTTAATTTTAACGAAAACTACGCAAAATCATTACTTAATCAGAACTAGGGCTCCAACTCTTTCCCTTCATAATAGATAATTCTCAATCTAACAAAATATGAATCTAAACAATGTCCTATGTATGGTATTTACAAAGGTAAACATCATGTCGTTGTTGATTCTTTTTTATAGTGTGGCCATATTCTATATTGATATAGACTCTTCGGAGTCGAAAGGGTCTTGTAAGCGATAAAGATCATTAAGATCGAGTCGTGTAAAAAGATGTCCGTGATGGCTTATTAATGACTTGATGATGTGCTAAATGTATGATATATTCGAAGTCCTGATAAAAAATACATAACAAATTCAAACAAACGTAAAGCTTTGCTATTAGTATGCTATTGATGATGTGCCACAGGAGAATCTAGTGGTTCAATGGCAGCACAGGACGATCAAATCCGCACAAGGCGGCAGAGGTTCGCAGCGTGCCGCTGGGCGATAATTACTCCCTCCGTTCCAAAATAAGTGTCTCATTCTGGCTGATTGTCCAGCACACGTCGTGCTCGACGAAACACATTAGCGGATCAAGGAAGGTTACAAAGGAACTGAAATTATTTTAGTTCGGCGACAGCTTGAGGAACCTTGAAGAGCTGAACAAATCCTATGGATAAGTGGGGAGGCATAGACCACCCGTGTGACCAACTCATTCATTCTCTGGATTTTGTTCAACTTCAGACTAGCGTTATGATGTACTCCTACAAGATTCACCAACAAATCGTTCGTAGTACAGTATAAAATGAAACGGCATTCATCTCTTTCTCCCAAATCCACCCAGACCCAGCAGCCGCCGGCCCAAGTGAGCTCACCCCTGCAGCCGAACGGCCAGGACGCCGGAACAAGCTAGCAGCTTCCCCATCCAGAGGAACTCCGTCCCACCGCGCCCCGCAACAACAAGCTGGGAACCCCAATGTTATGTCTTCTACTATATAAGTGGCAAGACGGAGACGGTTCGCCGCAGACGGAGTAGCTTCGGGGAAGGTCGGCGCCAAGAAACCAAGAAACCGCATATCCACACACACCAGCGCCCTCCCCCGACGCAGCGATGGAGTTCCCCGGCCGCCACAATGTCGTCGACTGCCCGGTCTGCACGGCGACCTCCAACAGCGCCTCGCCGCACGACGGGGAGGGCTCCCTCCACCTCCGCCAGCACCTCCACGACACTGACGGCGCCGCACAGGCCTCGTCTCCGCCTGCGGCTCCCGCCAAGTCTCCGCCTGCATCGCCACCGCGGCCGCGACGGCGCCGCCCCGGAGATGTCGCGTCGCCGATGCAGGCAGGGGACCAGCAGCTCCACGACGGCGCCTCCTCTCGGGCAAGAACCCCTGCCACGCCACCGCGGACGCGACGGCGGCGCCCCCGCGATGTCGTCGCGCCGGCCTCTTGGTCTCCCGCAACGCCACCGCGGCCGCGTCGGCGCTACGCGACCAGGGCGAGGCGTGGCTGCACCTCGACGCCGGCGGGGAGCGCTTCGCAGGATGCTGCTGGGGTCAGATCTTCTTGACTCGTGTGGTTCGATTGGGGGATCCATCCCGTTGATTCTTTCTTTCTTCTCAAGGTCCTCTTCTTGGTTTGATTGGATTGATGCATTGCAGAGTGAGGAGTTCACGAGGAAGAAGAAGGCAGCGGCAGCGGCAGCGGCAGATGTCTACCTGGCGCGGGCCAAGCGGGGTGTGTGGCTGGACCGGCTCCGGGTGACCATTGCATTGGGTCCGAGATACTGGGCCATGGAATTTCTTGACTGGCTGTACACGATGAGAGAATGTCCAAGGGATCGGCTCAGAGATGATTGGACCTGGATCGGAGTTACCCGCAATGCCATCCAGCAGAACGACAGTATGTGAATCTGAATCTTAATCTGAATCTTCCCCCTTTTGTTTGGTCTGTTTGCAGCTTTATTATCATCTTAATTAATTTGCCCTCGTCTCGTCGGAATTGAACTAGGCCGAGTGTTATATGATACGAAAACCTACATTTGTCTGTCGAAACACAACAATCCAACGGATATTTGTCGGAACGTTATCAATAACGGTATTGTTGTAAGTAGTACTACTTACTAGCTTAGTTAGGTTGTACACCAAAAGGAGCACATAGAGAAATGGACGCAGGAAAAGCTCACAATCTCAAGAGGGACGCAAGTTCACATAATTGAACTTGTTTGCATGTAGGCTCTAGTTGCACATACTCTCTTCTATTGGCACATGTTGCAAATCACTTACTCCAAGTAAAGTACTAGTACTCTAGCAAGTTGTATTTTTGGGTAATATTTTCTTGGATGCTGTTTCCTTTCCCGTCGGACCCGTTTTCATTCGTTTAACAAGAGTCCGTTCTTTTCTGGTTTATTACCATATTCGTTTTGTATTTCTACCGACCGAACTGAACTGGTGATGGTGATGCACATGTCACATTTCAGATTCCTGCATCATCAGCTCCGCGTTAGTATGTTTGGAGGCGAGGCACCGTCTGGACTTTGAGCGGCGGCACGGATTCAACACTTTTCCCTTCCACATCCCTGATGCAACGGTGCAATTCCTCAAGAAAGAATGTGACAAAAGAGGCGTCTGGAACCAGGAAGATGGCGGAAATGAGATGGCCGTGCTACGCGTGATCCAGCAGGTCGGAGGGGCGTTCACGGCCAGAGTTCCCGGCTGGAAGTTCTGCAAGCTCCAGGTGAAGGACTGGGAGTTCCACTACGGCCCTGGCATGCCACCGTCAGAGATAGCGAATATGATCTGTACAGAGGGACCGCTCCTTGGCGCACTCTACACCGGTACTGACTACTACGCCGAGGGCTGGGAAGACAGGGTATACAGGGGAGCTCCTGTAGACCAAGAAGAAGAACCAACGCCTCACTCGGTTGTTTGCATTGCATACCGCTACCACACGATCGGAGCGCCGCACTGCGTCCCAGAGCTTCAGATAGAGGTCATTGATAACCACAGGCCGCTCGGACCAGTCAGGTGGATTGCGGCGGAGGCCTTCGTTGCGTTCTTCGTGCTTCACGTCGAGCCGCTCGACGTGAATCAGCTCCAGCTCAAGCTCAAGAAGAAGCCCTGCTGGTGGCGCCGTCTTCTCAGCACCGGCCGTGGGATCTTCACGTGGATCTTCAGGCGCTAGCCGCTAGGGCTGTAGCTCTTGCTTTCGATTCTGATGCACTAGACAACAGATTGCAAATGAGAGATTGCTCTGGTTGGGAATGACACTTACTGTATACATAGTACGACTTTACAAACATTGTATACTTGCATGTTAGGCTTACTGTTTAGTCTATGAGATCCAAGCTCTTACAAACCAGCAACATATAGCGGCAGCGAGTCTCAGTAAGCTAATAATGGCAGGTCATTACCTTCGTCATTAAGCTAGGCAGGCTCAGTAATGTTCCACCGAGCAGACAGGTTTGCTGGCATCATCTTCAGTCCGTTTTCTTTCCTGAAACAAAATTGTGGCATTCGACAGCAGTTAGGCAGGGACAGAGCCTGTGGAGAAATGCACAAGATATTTCAAACAGGGTGAAGATAAACTCTCATATGAAGCAGCAGAGTCACTCAACGATAGCATCATCTCATAATTAGTCCCAAAGTATGGCTTGTAAGTCTCTGGCTGTCCGTGAGTTTGCTGCTTGTGCCCCCTTTGATTGAAGGGGACTAAAATTTTGCCCGCTTAACCCCTGCCTAGTTCCGTCAAGGTCGCCAAACAGCTAAGGGCGATAGATTGTGAATGACACCAGCTATTCCTTCAAGAAGAGTACGATAAGACACTACACTGCAACAAAATGTTCTGATTGGCGTAATTATTTTGGAGATACTGAATCACACTAAGAGTACTTCTGTGCAATATAGGATCTGAATCCAAAATTGCCTGTGCAGTACTAACTATGGCCTTGGGGATAAGAGAGAGGAGATTTGTTTCACTCAACCAGGGCAAACCTCTATGATTCGACAAGCCATAGAGAGATATTTTTGTTCCCCTAAAATGGTTCTTAGTAATAAAGGACAAAAGGGTATCAGCAGCATTACATAGGGATTGTTACCTTGACATAATTGCAAACAAAATAGCTAGGAGAAGATGAGCAGCACCTGCTAAATTCTATAAGCGTGGACACAGTGGCCTGCTTGAACCCAGCGACATCCTTGACAGCTAGACTGACGGCACACACGACATGTAGGCGGTTATCCTGACGTTGAAACAAGATATATATTTGAAACTTCAGCACCATGTACAGGCTATCATCTCAGTAACAAATAAAATCTTATTCCTATGCAAACCATTGCTGCACTATAGAGATATATATGCAAAGAGAAAGAGAATAACCTACACATTACACCATAACGGTAACTGAATTTTGAAACAGTGAAAGCGCCATGGGAGCCTAACTAATCACCCTCAATATAATGTAGACCAACACTCCTATGCAATGCCTGCAGGATGATGAGGTTGAAATATATTTGCTGAACACAGGAAGTACAGAACATCAAATACATATGAACGCCTAGTCAATATGATTGTGACACCCTAGTCATGAAACAGACAGATAATCCTAGATCAAATACGGTTCCCAACAGATTTAACATCCTTAGGTTTGTAACAAGAAGGAACTTTAGAGTGGATTTTCAGAACCCAAGCTACATGGAGCCCTTTATTTTTTGAAAAAACCGAAAATGATATTTTTTAGTTTCCAAAAATCACATATGTAGATGGTGTGGGGATCTAAAAGCGTGCAAAAAATCACATATGTACATAATGTGGAGCCCATTTTATGTTTTCGGTGGTGGAGCAGTCAATCACCATTTCTCAATGTTAAGCCAGAAACACAAAATAAGAATAAAATGATCAGGTCAATAGTGTCACCATTTCTAAGTGGCAGCCTTGTGTTCATAAGCTAAAAACATTAAACGAGAACAAAAGGTCGAGGAAAAAAGATAACTCAACTCAAAGAGCAGCAAAAGGCAGGAAACACAGAATATGTACAACACATAAGGGCCCAGTTGCCACTTATCAGCATGATCATCTCCTGTTTGGGTGAGGAGCTAGGTACGTTCATATATAAAAATTACAACACAGAGAAGGCAGCTGTAGCCACATATATAAGTTGTTGGAGAAGGCATTGATTAGAAGAAGAATAATAGAGCAATTGAAGTAACCTATGCCAGGATTTTAAAGCAGAAAGCATCAGACAAAGAGATATCTGTATAAGGAAAGAAATCACGCCTATACATCATTGCTGAGGTCGTGAACTAACGCTTGACCACACATTATTGGTGCAGGTGCATTTTGTCGAACACTTGGTGTCCGGGTTTGTCGAACCCATGCCTACCGACTAGCAGGCGGGCGAGGCTATAACACGCGAAAGACATGGTGGTTAGACCGGCGAAGCGGCAAGGGGACGTCGGGATAAATTAATGGCGGCTCGCGGCGGTGCCGGAGCTGCCACTGCCGTGGATCAGGGAGCAGCACACACGCGAGACACGGAGGAGGCAGAACTGTTCGAAGTGGACGCAGCTCTCTACGCTTTGGGCCAGCCCATTTGTGCTTCCTTCCGTTTTTTCGTTTCTTTTTTTCTTCTTTGTCTCATTTCTTTATGCTTTTTTGGTTTCAGGGTACAACATTAAAACAATTAATCCAACATTGGAAAAAAGCTGACCTCAATCTTCAAAAAAAATTAAACATTTTTTCATATTAGGATTTTTTCTTTTTGCTAACATTTGAAATAAAATTTACGAAAACAAATCATATTTGTGTAATTTAATTTTTGAAAGTGTTTTAGATTTAAAAAAATATATTCTAATTTATCATGTTTTTTTTTGAAATGTTTCATTTTTTGAAAATGGTTAAGATTTTGAAATATTGACTTTTGAAATAGGCCAAAATAAATGTATTATATAGTAGTATTACAAGTATAAAAATTACAAAATATTAGGTGGTGTGTTTTTAAAAATAAATACTTTGTTACTGAACACGTGTACTTTTGTGTGTCCGATTTTAAACATTTTTACTATTATAAGTATGATTCATATAGTTAACCACATAACGATAATATTACTAAATATCAGTTGGTGTGTTTTTATTTGTAGCGAATTTTATAATATAATATTGTATGTTGTAACAAAAGTCTGATGTAGATCTATGTTTTATGCAATGCATAATCCATATAATTTATGCTACATTTTATGTGAACTAACAAATGTTTCACCTAGTTCTCTTACCCCTGAGATAATAATAAAGGATAAGATCAGTCTTAGGATGTTTTATTTACTTCTCTTAGCCCCGAGATTATTTGATGGTTCGTCAAAGAGTAGTAACTACTTAGAGTGCAACTGTCTTTGTGAACTGAACATCAATGTATTAGTAGATTAAAGGGTTGTATGTGTCGAATCTTATTGGTGACATCAGTTTAAATCGTGTGATTTTTTTTTGACATTAATCAGAAAATTTTCCTCTAAATCCCATTGATGAAATAATATGTAGGAGACACATCATTGCTTTGGTTAAGACCATGATTACGAAAGCATACATATGTTAGATAAACAAGGTGTGCACACCATATCATAACCATAATATCATATGTTAGAAACTACAACACAAGCATACTATCATAATTAATGATTTTATAAATTATAAATATATTGATTAATAAGTGAGGTCATGCGATTTCACGTGCACACTTCCTAGTTACTACTATTAAAAATAAACGGCCCAAAATGATGTGATGTACTGCAAACGGACCCGGGATACACAATAAATGAAAAGTTCAAGAGGTTCGTTATTTTGACAATGCGAGTAATAAGCACTTGTGTCACAAAAAGGCATTATTCAATGAAACTTGTAAAAACAAGCCTGGAGCGGACAATTCCTTTTAGAAAACATCACAGACCAAGATGAGATCGCCGACAAAGTCGAAAAGTTGATCATTGCCGGTTAACTCAACATGAGATAAGAGCTCGTTACTGGATCGGTAGCTGGATTATGCTACTCGAAGAAGACGAAGGCCTTCCAGAAGAGCTGCTTGTTGGGAAGCCTCTTCATGTCGATGGTGATGGCCACAAGGTCGACATAGTCTACACTAGGGGTAGTGGGATGCACGAAAGCGGAACCAGGGGCCAGCGTGGGTGGCTGGTCCTCGAGCTCCAGCACCGCGCACCGGAAGATCTTCACATGCTTGTTGGGATCCCATGGTCTCATTGATTTCCGTCAGAGGTGGCGCCAACATGACGGCGAGCCGCAGAGTTGAGGCAGCCAGGCGGCTTGGAGCATGTTAATCCTATCAGGTCGCATAGTTGGGTTTAGGACGAGAGATGCGTGTTTGCCTGAGCGTGAGAGTGTCTCATGTTCATGGAAAACAAATCTGGTTGTGTGAAAATAAACCTTCCAAATACAATGTGGACGTGGCCCAGCCAAATGTACGAAGCAAACAATTAGTGAAACACGAACACACAATAATTAGCGACGGACGAAAGGGAAACAATTCCTTCTCTAATATGTGTATCTATATTATATTACCTAATAATAAAGGGAGTAAGGTTTCTTCCTCCCGAAATTTCGTCCGTCCTGGTTTCTTGTATCGTCCGTCGTAGAGAAAATTCGTTGCGTCCGTTCGTATCGCACAAACCCACCACGTACGACTCCTCCCCGGTTTCGATAAAGAAAAAGGCAAGTTGAATTGGTTTCTGTCGTCGCCACCGCCGCCTGCGCGCTTCGTTCTTGTCGTCAATGGAGGATGACATGAAGCCTGTGGAGGGCGCCCTTCTATCGCCGCCCCTCTCACGGCAACGAAAACGACGATCTGGCACCGAGAGCCGGCTCCACATCACCTTCTACCCCATTCTCTCTCTCCCTCATGTAGCGTCTCCCTCCTGGATAGCAAGCACGGGCGTCCGTGCTGCGGTATCCCTCCGGGCTGAACCCGCCGAACCCGAAGGAGCCTCCCGCGGTGTAGCCGACCACGACGCAGGGGCTGAGGGGCCCTTGAAGTCGCACCGCCGGTGGAAGTCCGTCGCGCCGAAGGCCGAAGCAGTCCACGGTGGCCCTGTAGCACCAGCTGAGCACCCGGCCTGCGTGCTGCGCGCCCACGAGCGACATGGGGAACGGCGGCTCCAGGTTGTGGTACTGGAACTGCGGCGGCGGGGGCGGTGTATCGGCTTCTTTTGCGCCTCTGCTCCAGTTGAAGAAGCTGCGATCCAGGTACCACGCCATGCTCCGTCGTCATCCTCGTCGGCAGTTGGCTTCCTGGTTTTGGCCGCTGGCAAATCGCGCACGCAGTAGCAAGCAAAGCTTGATGGCAATGCAGTCTGCTCTCTAGCTAGCTACGGCCTACGGCTTATGGCAAGTAGCACAAAGCTAACTCAATGGATCTTTGCAGTAACGCACGACTCAATGGATCTTTGGAGCATGCACTCAACTCGAAAACGTGGACAAAGAAATTTTAGCTGATTTTTTAAGAACTCGGGCCACGTTGTTCTATTTTGCATAGACGTGTTTATATATGCGTTCAAGAGAAGGAATTAATTGTGTGTGGCAACATCCTTTACACATACCATGTCAAAATTGATGAGAAATTGTCGGTGAAGCCCTAGCTAGCAGGTGCCGCTAATGTTGGAGAGAATTGATGTTGCCACTGACGTCGGTTATCTTTTACGTACACATGAATTATTCGTCGACGAATGTCTCAATGTCGTCAGTGCTCGAGCGAATGATAATGCAATTCCACGGCACATTTTCTCACCCGGTGCAACGCACGGGCATTTCTACTACTATATATATATATATATATATATAATAAAGTCAGTAAGTCTTCTTCCAAATTTTTCGTCAACCATTTTTTTTAGACGGTTTATAACCCTGTAAGTTCGCCGTTAGTTCAGTACCAATTTTTTTTTTTTTTTTTGAAACGAGGCAAAAGCTTTGTCTTTATATTGATATAGAAGAAGAGGAACAAGTTGGACAGTTTATATGGAAAACCGTCCAAAAAAACCATACAACACAACACCCCACGCCGGCCCCAAGGCCACGCTCCAAAAAACAGGTCGACGACCATGTTGCCCTAACAAACCATGACCGACACCAACACGGCGGAGGCGACCTCAACGCAAAGAGAAAAACCCGGAGCCGCCGCTCCGACATCCACACCGGCCCCAAGGCCACGCCCCTAAAACGAGTCGACGACCATGTTGCCCTAGCAACCACGACCGACACAAGCACGGCGGAGCCGAGCTCAACGCAAGACGAAATCCGGAGCCGCCGCTCCGACATCCACGCCGGCTCCAGAGCCGCGCACCACCTAGCCGAAGACGAAAGAACTCGCCGCCGCCGACCACCAACTGCCTCCACTAGTCCCCATAGCCGATGGAACATCCAAAGCGAGGCCCCAAGAGGCAAGCGACACAGAAGCGTCGCCTCCGCCCGACCCCGCGAGGGGTCTAGGGTTTCCCCCGGAGAACCCGGCGTGGAGAAGCAACAACACCACCTCGACGACGCCTTCAAGAAGGACGCGGCGCCCGAGGGCGTCGCCGTCGTCGGCCAACCAGGGCAAGACTTTCGCCCGGCGGTGTGTCGCAAACCCGCGACCGCCCGTCGAGGATCGGCCAGTCCACCAAGCCGCATGCCACAGCCACCGCAGCACCTCAAGCCACGGCGGTTACCGCGCCAACCACGTCCCGGGGCCGCCGCCCCGGCATCCTCTCGTCCAGCTCCGCAGCAGCCAACGCCACCCCGAGTTGGAGGCGAGGAACCATCAGTCTTTTAGCCGGAGCTCCGCACCATGCGGAGACACCGAGAAAAAGAAGAACGTCACCTCCGAGCACCACGCCGGGAGGAGAACCGACGCCTCCAAACTCCGGCCGCCGCGCCGCCCCAAAGCAGCCGCGCCGACCGCCGCGCACCCACAGCTCCGGGGCCGCCGCCCCGGCTTCCTCCACTCCGTCCACGCCCCAGCCAGAGCCACGCCGAGCCGCAGCCCAGCCCTGCCACGGCGCAGCCACGGCCCGCACGGACGAGCCGGCCCGAGCAGCCCCGCGTCGACCCCCGCCACCGCGACCACGCCTCCTCCGCAGCCGCACACCCCGCCCTCCCGTCGCAGCGCCGCAGACGCGCGCCCCAACGCCCGCCCGACGGGCCCAGATCGGGCCCGCCAAGCCCAACTGGCGCGCCACACCGCCGCCGGCAGTGCCACAGCCTCACCGCCCGCCGCCAGCCGCCCGCGCCGTGGGCGCAGCCACCAGAAGGTCGTCGCCGGCCTCCAACTCCACCCGAGCCCGCCGGCTCGGCTTCCCCAGTCCGGACCGCCGCCGCCCCCACGGGCCGGTCGCCACCAAGCAGGACGCGAGGAACCCCCCTGACCACCACTGGGCAGCAGGGGGCGCCGCCACCGCCGCGGCCGAGGCCAGCAGCGGCAGCGGCAGGGGGCGTCGGGCAGGGGGGGAGTTCTGGCGGCGCTTCCTCTCTCCCCTGGCGCCGCTGGGGGGCGACGCGAGGGGCAGGCCCCGTTTTTCCTTTCCCACACGCCTCCTACTGATGTACTTATTGAGGATTCGCAACACACGTTCAGTACCAATTCGACTTTTTTATCTTTGGCAGCGCCGCCCCCGGCGTCCAACCCCCAAATCGCCGCCCCTTTGATTTCTGGTCGACCCAGTCCACTATGCGTGAGCGGAGCAGACACGGCGACGCCTCCTCGCCGGCAGGCCGTCACGGGGTGCACGCACGCGCAGCAGGCGCGGCGACGGCGCACTACGAGCAGTGGGCAGGGCACGCGGCCCTGGGTGCTCGGCCGGCGCATCTGGACGGTGAATTCGCATGGCGCTTTCGCCCTCCTCCGCCTTGCGCAGCTGGAGTAGAAGACACGAGATCCGACGATCTGTACGCTGTAGAAGGCACTAAAGCATCCCCGGTAATTTAGCTTCGATTAGTCATCGGATCTGCTGGATACCTCGCTGGTGGCGGCTTCGTCTGGGCCGCCGGTCCCTTCTTCCCATCGGGTTCAGAGTGGTGGCCTTCTATGGTTTGCGTGACGACCGACGACCGCTGTTACGGCCGGATGCGGTGGTGTAGGGAACGTCGACGGTGGCGTGGGGTGTGGTTCCGGGCGTCGAGCGTGCCTTGATTTAATGGCCGCACCGCAGCAGGTCCGTGCGTGCTCCGCCCTCCGCGGCCGCGCTGGCGAGGTCAACGGGCACCTTCGTGGAGCCAGAGCAGCAGAGGTCCGCGAGCTCGCCATCTAACTTTGGCCGGCACCCAGCAAACCTGCGGAGCTGTCCAATCTCCGACCTTAGCTCAAAGGATCTGTCTACGAGTATTACCTGCTTAATTTGTTTGCTGACTAGAGATGGTGAGAAGTGGAGCTTACCAAATCAAATTATGTTATGGGTTGGCGACGCATACGAGTTCATCTAGGATAAAGTAGTCGACTTCGTCCATCTATGATTCAGCGAGATGGATGAATTGGCAGAGACGATGAGTGAGCTCCTAGACAAGAGAAATAACCTGCTCGTGTACAAGCTCAGGACAATCTACTCAAGAACATCGAGGAGTACCAGTAAACTACTTTTACTAGGATTCGAATCAAAATCTGATCGCATAGCACAAGGTAACATCTTGGTTATTTGAATAGGTGTACTGTGTGTTGCAGACATTTCTTTCATTCTATTTTAGTTAGAGCAGTTTTACTTTGTAAGGCAAGGAAAAAAAATATTTTTGGTTTGTTTCATATAATGTTGTAATTCTAAGCGTACTTATCCTGATCCTATTTTTGTTTCCGAAATATGTACAATATCATCAAGTATTATCCATCAGTTCAAAAACCTGGTATCCCAAATACATATTGAATTTCTTCACAAGAAACAAAAGAGCAGCATGGGAGCAAATTGGAGCATTTTGAATTTTCAAAAAACTTGTCATCGTACTTCATACTCAAATCAGTAGTGATATTCGTCATGTCCTAAAAAAACAGAACACACCGCGTGGGAGGCGGCGTCGTGCAGGATCCAGGGGAAGCATGACGGGTTCTACTGAGAGGGAGTTAGTCGGGATGTTAGACAAGGGTAGGTGGGTTTTGAGGTGGTTACGACAGGTTTTTTTCTGGGAAGTAGGAATTCGTTAGGCATCTATTCTTGTGAGATAGGTACCTCTCACTACCATTTTTCCTATTAACTCCATGTCGTATATTTTGTTTCCCCCGTTGCAACGCACGTGCACCTTTCCTAGTATATAGATTATAGAAGGACTAGTTAAGCAATACCGAAAAGATATCTATTCAGGGAAGGGTGTGGATAGGAAGTGTGTCCAAAAAACGAAGCCCACTCATTTGTTGTCAGCAATTGTGAACCGCTAGAGAAGGGTTCACCCAACACAGTTAAATGGCCTAGTAAGCATATATCTCTCCCGAAAGAATTTCTTCTTCTGGCGCTTCTTTCCGCATATAAACAACTCTGTGTCCCTTGGATGCAAGATCTGGAATTTATCATGACAAAATGCACACCCGCTTTTGAATCGGCACAAGGGCATCTCTGTCACACATGCGAATGAGGGAGAGAAACATAGACTGAATTAGGTCACAACGCGCATACAGTTATAGTTATCACATATTGAATTACACTTACCTAAGATGGTGCATGTTTGAGTTACTAGGCGTTTGGAGCGGCGATCGTAGCGCATCTCCGCAAAGAAGTATTGTTCCTGTTGCTCGGTGCCGTCGTCCACCCGGCGAGCCCAGAAGGCGACGTGGTACCAGAAATCCTGCCTGAAACCGACACAAGCGGCCTTGGGAACTTTGGTGGGATCCGGATCCCTGACATGCTCGTACTCTGCATCCTGCATATATACATATATATAATATAATATGCATCTCTCAAACATTACGGAATCCAAGCAGTATTAATTAACGATCGAGCCATGCATATGTTTCTTCTGCCTTGCCACTGATCTGTAATACATACTGCTGTAGAAGAAGAATGCAGAGGAATGAGCATACATACAGGGTTCTTGAGGTTGTAGTGTAAGAGTGCACGGATGGCGAACATATAAGCCGAAAACTGGAGGTCGCGCTGCCTGACATTGACAGAGATAAGTCAAAACACTGCAGCAACTAGGAACAATTTCGAATTCAAACTGGAGCAAGAGATCTTACTTTTGGACAGCACTTAAATCTTTGCCCGGCCGAGAACTGCAGGCGTCGGAGGTGGGAGAAGAGAAGAAGGATCCCATCGTCGTCTCGTCGCCGATCAAATAACTAACTGCTAGTAGTAGGCGGCAGGCCGATCCATCACACCTGACCTAATCCGACAGGAAAACAGAAACTTCCGCCTGATGGGCCCAGATCTTGTATTCTTGTGGACGTGTTGTATTGGCTTAGCGGGCCGAGAATGGTAGCTAGAGCCAGAGTCTTAGCAGGCCGAGAATGGGCTAGAGTTGCGGGTTCGTGTTGGGTTTCGGCCCGTCGAGTGTGCTTCCATTTCCGCTGCTCGCTCTCCCACCCGCTGTGGCTGAGGCGCGACACGGCACGCAGCACCCTCGCCTCTCCCCGACCTCGTCGCCGGCGATGGCCGCCATGGTCGCCGCCGCCGTCACCGCGCGGGTTCCTCCGCGGATCTCGGCCCCACGGCTACGCCACGGACACGCGCCTTCGCCTCGTCCGTCGCTGGGGCGGCCTCTCCCGGTCCTCACGGTGGTCGCCGCGTCGCGGCGGAGCCCCGGCGACGGCGGGAAGAAGCGGGAGAAGAAGCGAAGGAGGAGAGCCACGGAGGCCGACCAGGAAGAAGGCCTCTCCGTCGTCAGCTCTGGTAAGCCGTTCCCCACTCCGCTGGCTCCAAGCGTCCTCCGCTCCGCGCTTACCTTTCTTTGGTTGGAACCAGAAAGCCCTGAACCTAAAACTGCTCGTGAACACTCATAATCATCATAGAGCCTAATGATGTCGTTAGCTTGGAAACTTTTGTGGTGATTTTTTAACATGAATCCCATGTCAAATTTCGTTTTACACTGACGACCGGCACCATTATCCGCGAGGAACTGATCATATTTGTTTTGAGCTTAATTATGAGCTTCCTTCTTGTTTGTGGATATATGTTGCAGGGATGGAGCCGAAGAATTCTACTCCGCGTAAAGAGGTTGACAATGGCAGCCTGAAGCCTGCGCTCGACGCCGGCATGACCCCGAAGGACAAAGCCATTAGAAGAGTCGCACTGGTGGTGAGTTGCTACCTACATACATATAGATGCGGCCAAATTAATTTGGTGATATAATACCGTAGTAGTTCATTATTTATGCTAAGTGGCAAGTTCGAACATTGTATCCTTGCAGGTCCTCGCTGCAGTGTTATTCGGCGTTAGCATCGCCCTCAAGGATGGGGTTGAGAAGGCATCGGAATATTTTGCAGGGTGTGTGTTACGCATCTCGACTAATCTTTAACGTTGAGGCTGTTTTACAGAACCGTTGGAGGTGTGGTTTCTTTCTGCATTAGAATTTCAGGACATGAGTTAAAAAAATAGAGTTAAGAAAGAATTTCAGGCCCATATAGGAGCCCTTTATGCATCGGTGTGTATTGTTTTTACCTAGATGCTTGAATGTAGGCATGGCTTTGTTTTTGGCATAGTTCCGCAGGAAAACAGTTCGAAAAAATAGCTCCGCAGGAAAATGTATTTCTTTTTTTTGTCGAACCATGCAAGAAAATGTATTTTTAACTAATAGGAAAAGATTTAGTGAAAATAACCAAGCTTTGATGCGTAAGCTCGTTCTTTGATTTGTGTAAGTTAGTTTGATTATTTATGACTTTGAACATCTTTACAAGATTTCTTAGAAAGACTTTGCTTCTTAATTTAATGATAAATATCCACTTCTTCTCATTTATCCTACATTCAAGGTATAACAGTGTAATCAGGTTCTGTTATGTAACAGCTATTTGTTGGAACAGAGTTTGTCGGTGGACAACCTCTTTGTTTTTATTCTGGTCTTCAAGTATTTTAAAGTGCCACAGGAGAATCAGGTACACTTAATAGCTAGTGTGATAACTAAAGTCCAAATATACTTTGTGATTTCCTGCTCACTTTTTTTCTTTGACATTGGAAACAAGAATCGAGTGCTTTCTTATGGTATTGCTGGGGCGGTTATCTTCCGTGCAGTGTTGATCATCCTAGGAGTAGCTACCATTCAGGTAAGCTGTTCTCCCATGTTACCATTAGTTTTCTTTTCTTTTCTATCCAATCATAATAATAATTCCTATAAATTTTCTGTAGAGTTTTGAAGCAGTGAACTTATTTTTTGCTTTGATCCTGCTATTCTCTTCTTACAAGGTAAATGTTCCTCTTTGTGGTAAAAAAGGGGATCATGCTTTTAATATTTTATTTTCCTTTCATGTATGTTACTCCCTCCGCTCCTGAATATAAGAGTTTTTAGCTTTTTCTTAATTCGTACATATCTAAACGTAGTTAGACACATTTTAGTGTGCAGATTCACTCACTTCGCTCCTTATCTTGTCCACCTTGAGATATTCTAAAACATCTTACATTAAGAAACAGAGGGAGTACTTTTTAATAAAAAGTAGTCCCTCTGTTTAACGGAATGACAGCTCGCTAGCACTTAAAAAAGTTTTTATGTTATACATTGGAAACTTGCTTTATCGGAATGACAGCTCGCTAGCACTTAAAAAAGGGTCTACTTCCTTTTCCCACTAAAAGTTTCTTTTGAGCAAAAGCAAGTCGTGTCTTTATCTTTTGACGATCTATTCAACCAATTTAGTTCATTTACTATATTACCACTCACTTATTCAGCATAACTCTTCCATTATTTATCAGCTAATGGCATAATGCTTCTTCTTTTTATCTGGTCTTTCGATTCAAGTATATCATAATTAGACCTAGTTCTTCCATGAGTTAGTAAGCTGTAGCAGATCCAATTTATAGTTTATTTGAAAGTGTAGAATTGAAGTGGCACTTCAGTATATGGGCAGTATGATATTCGTTAGTTACTTTAGTTATATTAGTATATGCAATAAATGTGTGATGTAATAGTCATATTCTTATGACAGCTATTTGCTGGAGGCGATGAAGAATCCGATCTTTCTGATAACTTCATTGTGAAAACATGCCAAAAATTCATTCCTGTCACTGGTAAACAACTCCAGTAAATGATTATCAGTTTCCCTTACCTTTTTGTTATTAAGATATCAGCATGGTCCACTTTCCGTTCCAGATCATAGCCACAAGCCCACAATTACCAGATCCTTGCTCAAATTTTGAAACCAAACTGCTTATTTCTGGGATTAGTAGTCACTCGTTTGCATGCGTATTGAACTCGTTCTTTTTTGTCTTATCAGATTATTATGATGGTGAACGTTTTTTGACAAATCAAGATGGTATATGGAAAGTAAGTGGTGTCCACATTTAGCAGGACCATTTATCACAACAGCTATTGCATGATTACTTACTAGTTATTGCAACTTGATATGTGTGTCCTGGACCCTAGAAATTTTATCAGTTCCTCATAAATGTTTGACTCGTTTAGTAGTGCTGTATGCACAGAAAGCTTATAACCACAACGGTAGTGTTGTATGTTTGAGTGGATCATCTCAAGACATTACTTTAACCTCGTAAGGAGCTATATGTTCCTGAATATGTCTCTGGTTGGTGTCTGCAGGCCACACCATTACTCTTGACTCTAGCAGTGATCGAGCTAAGTGATATTGCTTTTGCTGTAAGTTTGTTCTCTATATTTCCTGTGCGATGTTGCCCTCTCCATTTTGCGACCTCTAGCGCGGGGATTAACATCTTCAAATTGTAGGTCGACTCAATACCAGCAGTCTTTGGTGTAACAAGAGATCCATATATAATATTGTCATCAAATATTTTTGCTATTTCTGGTAAACTTTCTTTCTGTCCCTATGAACTCACCGAACACTGTTTTTCATAAAAAATGGAGTACTATTACGAGGAAACTCTTTCATCACTACTGATGGATTACACTGTCAACTTATGATTTGTGTGTTTCAAAACTTACCTCATGACTCATGAGGATTTTTGTGGCTTACATGCTTTATTTTATCCGTTCTTTCATTCTTGCTCAGAGCTCTGTAGTGACAGTGTTCCAGTTGCATGGTACATCAGTTTTTCTTCGTTTAATATGAAGTTAAAAACTCAAAGTATATCTGATCAACTCTGAATTCTACTTCCGTTAGTTCAGCAACATATTGCCTATTCGTAACACAAATCCTAGCTTGTAGTTACAAGTACCTAACAAGTATGGCTGACAGGCTGAGTAATTTCATCATCTCTTTCTTTTATCATACAACTAGGCATTCCTAATACACTATGAAGTGTTAACGTAATACACTATGAAGATAAGTGATACATGAAACATCACCCTGGATATCCTAAGGTGTTGATGTAGAATGTTTGTATAGAACACAAATTTGTGTATTTCTAATACGCTATGAAGTGTTAACGTAATAATTTGACAGAACAATTACCCTGTAGGTTTGAGGTCACTCTACGTACTCATTTCTGAGAGCATGTCTGAGTTGGAGTATCTGCAGGTAAATGTCTATTGCTCTTCTAAATTTTCTTGAACTATTTTCTTATTATCGAATACTTAAAAGAGCATTCAGCTAGCTATGCATTCTTAGTATTTTATAGTTATTATGTTATATTAAAAAATATTCAGATGTTCAGATAGCCGCTGAGATTACTTCAAATTTCAGAATTGCCACTGTGATTTGGTCCATAATAGTGACAACTGCTTTTGATTGCCTTATTACTGCCAGTTTCTTTAACCCCTTGTGCATGTACTGTACATGTTACCATGGTTCATGAATGGAGAAAAGGTAAACAAGTCATATCTATTTTTCACTTATTGCTGTTAGCAATGTGTTTTACAGCCTGCTGTTGGTATCGTTTTGGGCTTCATAGGGACAAAGATGATCTTTGACTTTTTTGGTGAGCAATCAGAAAACACATTAGCGAGTTGTTTTGTTAATTGCATTTCACACTATGATCTAGTGTCTCTCTTAGGAGACTGCACTGATTATGCTGGTCTATGGCAGGTTATCATATACCAACTGAAGCTTCGCTAGCTATTGTTACCACATGTCTTAGCGGGGGCGTAATATTGAGTCTTAGAAAAGCATCAGCTGAGGAACGTGACAAGTAGCCAGTGTGCTGGGGAGAAGGTAAAATTGAATTAATCTTGCTGTATTCTTTCACAGATATTCATACAACAAGCGGATGCTATTGGTAACCTAGATTTTTTTGTCATTTTCTCACAAAGATGTTTCTGTTACTACTCTAAGCCACCCTTTCTCTCTCTCTTGATGCAGCATGGCTCACTCAAAGTTGGCGATGATTGGAGGTTACAAAGAAGCAACAGCCTCTATATGTTCACAGTTTCCAAAACACAACAACACAAGATTCTCCATTCGTTCATGGAGTTGAGGGCAATTCAGCTGACCAAGACCGATGTTGTAGGCATGGGATAAATGCCTGATACAAAACCTACAAGTTTCTTCTGGAGCAAAAGGTTTTGGGGGCAGGCAATGCTAAGAATGTCAACTGACCAATGAGAGACATCGAAGCACAGACAAACTAATACACTACTTGTGGTTACTTTTTGTGTAGACCCACCTTTTTGCCGTGGTTATTGGTTGTTAAAACAAAGTATGTAGCTTATGACAGACATGATGGCATGTGCATCATGTGTGTAACTTAGCAATACTATGTCGGGAGTGTCCATGTAAGTATCATTTCATTCTTTGATTCTCCTGCCAATCGAACCTCACTTGTAGAGACATGGCGTCAAATGTAATTACTTTCTACATTTCCTCAATGTACAGCCACTTCAGTATGTACAGTGTAATAATGTAATCATGTTGCTTGGGAATAACAGCCATAAATTCAAATTTAACTGATGAATAATGACTTTTCAGAATTGCAATCACAGAACAATAAATGTAAAAAGGAGCAACCAAACAATTATAGAAAACATAATTCTTTAACTTCAATAATATAAATAGCAAACTGGGATGCAGTTTATCCTTCAATCTGAAACTGAAACGAACAAATAACCTTATGTACGACTATGCGAATGGCATGACATGTATCTACACTTTTTGGAAAGCTAATCCGACTTTGTCGAAGACATAATGTAACTAAGATATACCTAACCGATGCTAATTATGAAACCCTGCAGATAACTGACTCAGACCTTTGAGCGATCAACATCAGCATCAGCAGCATAGACCTGACCATATTCACCCTTGTCATCATCCTCATCCAGATAGTCAGCCCTTGCATTCAGGGCCAGCATCTGGCAAACAAGCCAGAATAGAGCAGCGTCAAGGGCCAGGAAAGCGGCACCACCAAAGAGGCCAGTCTTTGCGGTAGGGCACTGGGTATCCATGTCGTGGTGAATGTTGCTGGTGCGATGGTGACTCTCCGTGATCGTTGCCCAGAGCAGCATTGCAAAAGCCAGAGCTGACACCAGCCTGATTTCACAAGAACAGTTAGTAGAATGAATAATGTGTAAACTGCGAGTAATCTTCTATATCTAAATAGGAATGACCCACTACATGATTTTCCTGCCCTCTAATGCAGCCACGTCATCGATAATTTTCCCACCACTCAGCCGCTCGCTAATCATGTATTTCTTCAATCCCTTCATGTCTTCCCGTACCCGAAAAGAAACTGCAATCGATTAATTTTGTAGTCCAACAGTCGCCTTCTTCATGATGTCTTCTCCCCTTCCGTCCCACGTCTTCCTATAAATCATCCGTCCCGTCGAGCTCACCGAGCAGGCGTCACTAGGGAAACCAGCAGCAGCCCACCGCGTACCCGGGCGGCCGCGAGTCGAACATGAGCACCCTGTGCGCGGGCCGCGGTGCCGTGCGTCCACTTACCTGCATGTGTGTATCCTCCCTGCTGTCGGTATCCCTTCGACTTGGTGGTGGTCGTCGTCGTCCGGCCGCTCCGGGATATCGTCCGCATTGGTTCCGGTCAGCGGCGCTGGTCGGAGGACGTCCCTGCCGTCGTCCGCCCACCACATCGTGAAACTTTCTCCTTCCCAGCACATCTCCTGTGCTCGCTTAGACATAGGTCGACGGACCACTGTACGCCTGTTTTGGTTGGAATTAAATCGATTCATGTGGTGTCCTCCGATCCGCAGACTATAGCCAGCTCTCGACGTGCGGTTGGCCAAACCAAAACTTGGTGAGCCATCCATTAGTAGCTCCTGTATTCACATGATTTGAAGTTGGCTTGCTTTGTTTCCTTGGTATCATGCGCCAACGTCTGCAATTTCGGATTAACTTCATCTTTTGTGCTGTCCATGATTATAAAATCTTATTTGGAATTTAGTTTCTTGCCGAGTTTGTGTTGACATGTTCACAGGGATGTTGGATTAGACCTGAAATCCATTTTCTTTGCATCAACTGTCTTATTTAGTTTTAGTAATATGAAACTGGGAGGAGAGCTTATTTTCTCGAAATTTGTATTGGTTTCTGCAGGCAGCCTGTTGTGGATGTGATAGTGATTTGTGAATTTTACGTATTGGCATGCACATATGCACACTACCATCAGAACGGAAATCTATTTCATCTCCACTTTTCACCTACGTTAGTCATTGTATATGTGCTCATGTTCAGATGCATAGCTTTCATCAACTGCATGGAGGTTCCTACATCGATCGATGAATTCCTGATCAGCTCATCTCCATCTTGGGCAAGCTCCAATTACTGGCATGTTACCAAATTTTTTGAGGTTTAATGTTACCAAATCATGTTGCTTGCTCTTTTCGATATTAATAGTGTATATTTGGACTATTTATGTTCAAAATCAATCTACCAAAGGAACTACAAGGCCATCCAATCGATTAGAAGTCATTGTAAATAAGAAACAAAAAAATAATTATGCAATGCATGTTTTGGTACCCCCAATATTTGTCCTCATGTTGCTCCCAACTGATTTAAGCATTTCTTTGCTAGAATGTACCAAACTATTATAGATCAAATAATTTTCTTCACATCTGTACTGATTTTTTTCCAAGCCTTATTTCCGTCTAACATCCCAAACCATGTTCTACCACACTATATCCAAGTTGTGCAATATTTTTATTACCATTCAGGTTATGCTACCCATTTTATTCTGTGATAGGTCAACAAATCCGGTTTTCCTAATGGGCCCGCAGCAACGCGCGGGGTACCATCTAGTATATTAAGTGAGGGAGACAGGAGTGTGCATACTGTAATGATTCAGGAAGCAGTTACAATAGTGATAAAAAGGAAACTGTAACAGCTTGCATATCAAATACCCCCGACCATCAATGGAAAAATTAAACACTTGAAGCACATCAAGCCCCAATAAAAACCCTAAGGGACATTCCACTTAACTTAACTAGAGTATCGGCACACACCTGAGGGGCAACTATCTAGATATCGACAACCAATAGTTCAGCTTTAATCTATGGAAATGTGCAACATCAAAAGAATTCAGGGTCCATCAAAAGACTGAAAATGCATAGCCAAATTTCATCAGATGGCAGGGCTCAACGGGTGAACGAACATCCTAATATTAGACATAATTGGTTCGAATCGACATGAAATTCTTAGACGCACAGCCAAAGGGAACTAACTTACTCAGCAATGACGAAGAACACAGACAAGCTGGTGCTCTGGAACAATGCTCCACGAGGAACCGACTTGCCCTTGTACGGGTAAAAGATGGAAACATGCCCAATGACAGCAGCTATCACGAGTGCCACAATGGACACACCTCCCATTGCGATAGTTGGGTCACTCGGAAACTTGCAGATAACAACATCCTTCCCCTTGATAGGAGTCCCATAAGGAGGCTGCATGAATGACAAGACAAAATCCACATTAAGTTTCAACTATTCATAGATATTCATAACAAGTTACGGTACTACTCCCTCCTTTCCTAAATATAAGATGTTTTAGCCGTTTTTGGCCCGCACATATGTAGACGTGTTTTAGTGTGTAGATTCATATTTGGGAACAGAAGGAGTAGAAGCTAACATGAAAGGGAAAGTTTGAGCTTTCTGTCATTAATTTCCTATTAAGACAATTCGAGTAAAGTAAAGTAAAGTAAAGCAGTGAACCCAACATGGTCAGAACAAGGGAGGACAGTGTTATTGCTGCAAGAAGGTTCCTAACTGATCTGCTCTTTTTAGTGAAAAAAAAAACTACATTCCGAAACATATAACAAACTGAGCACCCTTCAGTGCTTCACAACAAACTGCATGACTGGCAAGTGCCTATAACAGATAAAGAGCACAACCTTTTTGTTCTCCGCGATGACGCCGAGCAGAAACGCCAGCAGGCCGAACAAGGAGACGGTGAGAGCCATCCGTTGTGCCGAAGTCAAAGCCATCGCTCCTGCTGCATAACAAGCACACGTGCCATTGGGAGGAGACATAGTCAGCAACTAAATTACTATAAACACAACCGAACATAAACTAAATTACTACTACTCCCTCCGTTCTAAATTAATTGACTCAGATTTAGTGCAAGTTGTAGTAAATCTGAGTCAATTAATTCAGAACGGAGGGAGTATAACACAACCGAACATAAACAAAGATTACGACAGTCTGGCACACAAATTGCCACACATGAACTAGCGGATGTCCTACCCTCATAATGCAATTGCGAAAAAAAGAGCATAATCGTCAATTTTATCTTCATACGGACGGACCCGTGGTGCTGTACCAGACGCGAGTTGATGGAATCTTCGCGTCCGGAACAAGATCCGGGGACAACAGAAAAATATAACTAATCTTTTTTTTACATGAAAAGTATAATTAATCTAATCGAGAGTTCGGGACCCGTCTCACTCAAACAAGCGATCAGTTCCAATGACCGCCTCTGCTCAAGGCTCCCCTCTGGCGGACACCAGCAAGCGAATATGATTATCAGCAGTGAAATCTATGGCCATCCGGAGGAACATTGATCAGCCGATCACCACGAGGCCCCCATCAACCAATCAACGGGGATAAGATAAACTGGACTAAGATGAGATCGGAGTGAAGGGGCCGGAGAGAGACGGCTAGGTACCGTACCGTGGAGACGTACGGCCGGACGGCGGAGGAGGGGGGGCTCCGGAACCCTAGCTCCGGCGGGCGGCGCGGATCGGCGGGTGAATCTCTCCTCCCTGGCGTTCACTCCGGCGTGGAGATGGGAATGAGGAAGGAAGGTAGTTGGTGGTCAACTCCCTACCACACATATATACGGGCGAGTCTGGCTGTGGGGCCTGTGGGCCCAGATGCCGTGCCGACTGGGCTTTTTGCGGGCGGCGTGAAGAACGGGAAAACAGAATACGGATTCTTCTGTGAACGGATCAGCTGAATCTTGTTGTGTGCCTCGATTTTCTAGGCAGTTGTGCTCAAGATCCTAGGCTTGTTTTTTAGGATATGAAAAATGAAAAAGCACGTGAATAGATAAAGGGTGTGATCAGTCCTCATTCGAGGATGAGAATTAACATAATTTTTAGTCGAATATTGTCATCAAATCTCACTTATAACCCGTGTTGAATTCATACCAGGAAATTCAACCGTAAAGATCATTTTCCTCATTTGCAAACCGCTTTGGAACTTTAAAACTCATTTGCAACTAACACATTACTCTCGTAGATGGATGAATCACGATGCAAATGTTTAAGCCTTCTAGCACTTCTTTTTTCACAAACTATACGTTGCAGGACTTGACTAAACACTAATGAGAATTAGCAAAACCGATCAGTAGCCACAGAGTTCATAATATAACCTGGTGGTACAATAACCCACGTTTTAGTTACTTCCGTCACCGAGCCTTCTTTTGCTAACTTGTGAGCGATGTCATCAGCTCACTTTCTAACCCACTTGATCGTATGTCACGTAGCGATTGAAGCAAGACCTTGATGTTTTCAATTAACGACATGTGCACATTTCAGTCCTTTACCTCATCTGTAAACTTCTCGCAACTCTGATGCTATCAGTTTCAAAACCACTTTCCTCAGCCTCAGTACCTAGACCATGTTGGCACTTTCGCAGCTCAGACTTGACATATTTAACAAGAATAACACCTTGAGGTAAGATATCATAGTATATTTATCTTCCTCTCCACTTGGTTATCAAGAATAAAGGGTAGGAGCACAACCTTGGCGGATTGTGAGATATGAGTCGGTGTTTAGCGATAGTTGGCGACTCCCCTAAATATTCAAGCACTACACCAATAGTAGTTGGTACATAAGTAGCAGGAAGGCTAGAACCTTGCGTGACCTGCAGATCCTCTACGATTTTACCTCGCCTACTTTGTCTTCACGCGGGCGACAATGGACACCACCTGAAGACGATCTATCTTTCAAATGGTATGCATTACGTGTTTTGGCTAGCTACATTGCATGATCTTATGATGTTAATGATGATATATTCTTAACAAAAAGAGCTCTAGAGTCGATCGCATATATACAATCATGTTGTCTAAATAATGTTTGTTTGAAACTCCTTTCGCAGAAAAATTGAACATGATTCTCTTTTACAGGTTTTCAGGAAGCAACTCACAGCTATGGAGACGAACTTTTTTCTAATTGAGAAATGGAAACATATATCACCATATTCCACATAGAAAGTTGAAGTTCAAAGCCAGGTACAAAAAACGACCTTCACTTTGACGACGAAATGATCAACACAAAAACGACTGTATGCAAAAATAAAAAATTCCGTCGCCGGGACTTGAACCCGGGTCTCTCGGGTGAGAGCCGAGTATCCTAACCACCTAGACTACGACGGATGTTATACAAGACATGATTAACACCTTCTAGTACTTAATGAAAACTTAATCACTCCACCTTCGCAACTACAGTAGAAATGCTTAGATGGGCCGGCCACATGCGCGTGGGCCACTGGATCCCGAGGCCACCAGTCCCAACCCATACAGTCCACAGCACGGGCCCAAGCCCAGCCCGCTACATCAGCACAGCGAGAGCAGCCTCGCCTTCCTCCTTCCACTCGTCGTGCGGACTGCGGAGCGCGGCGAGCAGCTCTCCCTCCTCTTATCGCCTCCCCTCCCCTCCCCGGCCGGCGAGGCGCCGATGATGAGGCCGTCGCCCATGGCCGCGCGGGCGGCGAGCGGGTGCTCCACGGCGGCGCTGGCCTTCTTCCGCCTCCACCGCCCCCTCGGCCGCGCCGCCGCCCGCTCGACCCTCCCCGCGGGGCGCTTCGCCTTCAGCGGCACTCCCACCTGCCGGGGCCGCCTCGTCGACTCCGTCCTCGAGGGGCTCCGCTCCCGGAGGCGGGTTCGGGTCTCCGCAAGGTAATGCTATTCGCTGCGCCCCTTTGCGTTCTAGGTTCTGTATCCTGAGCAGCTCTGCTGTCTCCTCTCCCCCTTCTCCCTCTTACTCCGGCGAGGACATGGTATAATATGTCTCTCACGTCTTGTGAGCTCGCTCCCTGTAGCGAATGGAACAGAAAACCTCGAACCCCGATTTCAGGATCAGGATTCGGCAATAATAACTCTTGTAGATACATATGCTAAACTTGTTCCGCAGTACGTAAACAATTGTATAGTCGTGGATGGAATCGTAGACAGCTAATGTCGCAGTCCTCTAAAGCCATTTTATGCGGGGAATGTGCTGGGACGCTGGTTTGAGTCGAAATGTATAGGGACTTTAGAGCTACATTCACATCGGGCAATGATGATTGAGGAGATTTCCTTTTCCTTCCATATTTTCCGATTCAGCAAGTTCTGAAATTTGCCGCGTCTTTTGAATTACCATGACTGTTGATTGTTTAGTTCAATGTACTATTGGGATTCAGACGGTCTTGCCCAGCCCTTTAAGAATTAAGAGAGAGACATATGTTATGGATGCTTTATTGGGTCGGCTCCCTCCTGCTGTGTTGGAGTTGATCAAACATGATTTGCAATGAGTTATGTCCATGATTATTATACGCTGTTTCTAAATATGACAGCGATGAACCTTACACTTTGGATTACGTCTTCTTATTCTCCAGGATAGGATTGCAGGGCACAAAGGAACTGTCGGACAGTAAGATAGATAAGAAGACATTACAAAAAGGGTTGCTGCTAGAATTTCACAAAGATTCTGAGAGATCCTTGCTTGCAGTTGTTGAAAGGCCCGATGGGAAGAAAAACTGGGTAGTGACTGACCAGGTATTGAAAAGGAAGGGTAACTAGCTAACTATAGTCTGTCTAATATAATACTCGGTGTCTAGTTCATTTATTTCCGTGGATATACTTACAAATTTTGTCACGGATAGAGAGGGATTTTGGATTATCTTGTGACTTGGTTGTTACTTTTGTACAGAATGGTATCTTATCTTCTATAAAGCCCCAGCAGGTTACATATGTCGTGCCTGGTAGCACAAATTTTGATTGTTCAGGAATAGCTGAGTTTCTTGAGAAAGCGCAAGACCTTTTGGTGAGAATTGTTGCATGAGCTCTGAGTGTACTGCGTGCAATATGCGTCATGACTTATCATATGGTTTGCTACAGGACCCTTCTATTTTGGAGTGTGCCTGGATGGAGCTTTCTGAGAAGGACAAATCAGTAACAGTTGAGGAGTTTGCAGATGTAAGGGGTTCATAAGATGGCTATCCTGTGTCTTTCTGTATACAAATCTGATTTCTTGTGATTTTTCTCAGATAGTTTACGGTAGCAAGGAGTCTTTGGAAAGCTACTGTGCACACTTCTTGTTATCACGGGATATTGTCTATTTTGTAAAGGTGGAGAGCAGAGGTTCTTCCATATACCAGCCTCGACCATCTGCTCAGGTATATTTTCTAAATATATGTGTGATTTATATTTTGTGTTACACATTTTGAATTAGTTGGCGACTTCATTAATGTTGCAAAGATGCCTTTTGAGAAGAATCTAATATCACGTATATTCTATAGATAGCAAGCCTGGACTGAATAATGCTTCAAATCCTATGAAAATTCAGTCCCTTCTTTCGTCTTGTCAGCATACCAGTTCTTTTTGCACCATTGAGCATGTTGTGTTCATCTGTTTTTCCTGGGAATTGGTGTAACTTTGTTGGAGAGTATACTCTTGCATGGCACGAGTCGATACAAATTGACTCGTCATGTTTACCTTTACATGCTGATTTTCTCATCTTTTTCCTCTGATTTTGCGCGACTTGATTATATTATATGCCACTTTGCTAATCTGGCATGTTTGGCAGTTAATATTTTTATTTGAGTGTATTTTATCAAGGGCATGTTTAAATAAATTGCTTTTGTTGCTTCTTTTTTTGCAATTTTGTTTCGGCGTTGTTATATTGATCAGTATACTTATGTTTATATTATGGTAGTAGGTGGATGAACTTTTACGAAGGAAACTTGCTAAAGAGGCTGCCGACAAGGAACTGGAAGAATTTGTCCACCTACTCAAGTCTGCCAAAGCATTGCCTTTAGACTCTAAGCCGTCTAAAGATTCATGGTTGATTGAAGAGAAGGTGAAACAAAAAATCGAGTCTCTTCAGGCATATGCAGTTGATGCCTGTAACGACGCACAAAGAAGAATGGCGGGAAATGTAACCTATCCTGTCCACATGCCATTATTTTGTCAAATATTTTAAAATATTTTTTAATTTAGTATTATGTTTTATTGAGGCAAATATTTGACTTTCCTTTCATGCTGACGCTTGTGTACATGGTTGTTAATTTGATGGCAGATTCTCAAGGTTATGGGCTTCTCACGGACGTCAGCAGCTGCCCTAAAGCTCCTCATAAATGTTGGATACTTCCCTGTGCATGTAAATCTTGATCTTTTCAGATATGATGTTCAGACCACATATAGTGAGGAAGTCTTGTCTGTTGCTGAGGAGCTTCTGGTGGATTGCCCTGATTCAGATAAGGTATATTTAGTTACAGTCGAATTCTGAATCACTGATGCTCTTCATATTTTATATGCACTTGATATATCTGGCATTTCCCTTTCAGCATATCAGGAAGGATCTTTCAAATTTGAGAGTGTATGCCATTGATGTGGATGAGGCTGATGAAGTATGTTTCTATTATTTCTACCCCACATCTTCTACCTGAGACTGAATTATACAAATTCGCTGCTCATGGACAAATCTGTCAAACACTGCATTTTCTTTTGTAACTCAGCTTGATGATGCACTAAGTGCAACTAGACTACCTGATGGTAGGATAAAGGTCTGGATACATGTAGCTGACCCAACATGCTTACTTCAACCCCGGAGCATCATTGACAGGTTATTGTCGCATCTCCTGCCCACCAGTTCTTGCTTTTCTATCAATAGCATTATTATTGTTATTTGTAGAAAATAATATTTTGTCCACAGGGAAGCCATGCACAGAGGAACCTCAATATTTTTACCAACTGCCACCTTTCCAATGTTCCCAGAAAAGCTTGCCATGAATGCTATGAGCTTGCAACAGGGCATAGATTGTAGATCTGTAAGTGTATCGGTGACTTTGCATCCAGATGGAAGGTAACTGTCTGCTGTTATTCCGTTTAGTATTTTCTCAGCCAGTTCTCTTTTTCTTTGGGAGGTAAGTGTAATGATGTTGTTTACATTCATTTGTGTGCATAGTATTGCAGAATATACGATAGAGAACTCAGTAATCAAACCTACCTACATGTTAACATATGAGAGTGCAACTGAATTGCTGTACATGAATCTGGAAGAAGAGGAAGACCTGAGGATTCTTCAAGAAGCTGCTTCTATTCGTGCACAATGGCGTTGTAGCCAGGTAAGAGCTAAATAGGCCTTCGTTGTTTGCTGGTTTATCTATCATCCTTTCATTAGTCATTTGTGATTAGCATATGAAAGCACAAGCATGATTTTAATTCTCAGAATGAGAAAGAAACATACCGTCGGTGACTGATGTACGCTCATACTACTGTCCTGCTGTCCATTTCTGTTGCAAAAAACATTTCTTCAAATTGAACGATCATTTTTCACATCGGAGAAGAAATTTTACCATCTCTAGATTACATTCTCAGATAATAAGATAGGTTACACACTAAATGTTGATCAGCTGGCTGGAAATTTTGCATCCGTACTTATACCACTTAGCACAAGTCTATCTTTCTGAAGTTTTAAGTGTGTGCCTAACCAACTGAATATTATGAGTGCACTTTGTACTTGGCACCATTGATACTCTGAATTTTGTAGGGTTCAATTGACACTTCTATGATAGAACCTCGCATCAAGGTGGCAAATCCTGATGATCCTGAACCAAACATTAACCTATATGTTGAAGACCAAACCAACCCGGCAATGCAGCTTGTAACTGAGATGATGATACTTTGCGGGGAGGTGGTAGCTGCTTTTGGTGCTGACAACAATATTCCTTTGCCATACAGAGGGCATCCCCAGTCTAATACAGCTGTGTCAGCATTTGCCTATCTACCTGAAGGGCCTGCCAGAAGCGTTGCCAATATCAGTGTGCTTCGTGCTGCAGAAATGGATTTTCGAAAACCTGTAGCACATGGTGTCCTTGGAGTTCCAGGTTATGTACAGTTTAGCTCCCCTATTCGAAGATATGTTGATCTGCTAGCTCATTATCAGGTATTTATGCGTCTAATAAGAATATGAACTATCTGAATAGGGACAGGATACGGTTGAACGTTGGTAGCTAACTAATCATCCTTTCAAATTGCCAATGTTCTTTCTTGTGCTATGAATGGACTGTATTAGCTTATCTGAATGGCATAGTATGATTTACTTGATTTTGTACATTGAAACTTTGCAGGTAAAGGCTTTTCTTAGAGGTGAATCTCTACCGTATTCAGCTGGTGACCTAGAAGGAATGACATTTATTGCGAGCATGCATGTTAAAGTAGCTAGGAAGCTCCATGGCAACAGCTTACGCTACTGGTTGCTGGAATACTTAAGGAGACAACCAAAGGGGAGGAAGTATAAAGCACTGATACTTAAGTTCATTAAGGATCGTATGGCAAATTTGCTTTTGGTGGATGTAAGTCAACATACTTTGTCCAATAATTTTTTATTTAATGGTGCAGTATTTGCATTTCAGTACTGTTTTTACATTTTCTATGATCATGAGCAAGAACTTTAGTTGTCTGAGCGTTAGCTGTCCTGCCCCTAGTTTACAAACTGGACTAGTCCTTGGCCACCGGTTTGGCCGAGAAAGCCCAGAATCAGTTCCTATCTTGTGTGGTTAAAATCGCAGACTGTCTATGCAAGTTCACTGGTCCGAAACAGCTCGACTGGACATCAACCAATTTTGCTTCATTGTTTCCCCATAGATTCTGAGAACCTCCAGGTTCCTTGTCAGTTTCATGTTTCCAGCTCTCGGCTCCATTTTTTATTCCCTTTATCTTTCTGGTTCTAAATTCGCTGAAGCTCACCAAAGGCTAGATGCGGTGGAATGGGTAAACCTGTAAATGTGATGGCATACGCTAATCATTTTTGTTAGCTTCTCATGTAAAAGCAAAACTGAACTTGCTATGATTGGAGAGAAAAACACTTAGTAATTGCAGCACTTATCCAAAACTGACTAACAATTATGCAAACAAGGGAAAGCTAATCTCCTCCTGCCATGGCCAACCGGAGCTATTCATATTGAATTAGTTATTACTGACAGTAACAGCTGGTCATTTTTTTAATCCAAGGTCTAGCCTACTTGCCACTAGTTTCTTCATAATATGTCGGATTAAGGATATATAGATTTATTCTCTCGCTCTCTCTGAACTTTGGGTCTCATTATTCCAGCTCTTTTTTCTCATGACACCGACAGGTTGGGATCCAAGTCACAACCGTGGTTGCATCTGGGAAAGTGGGAGGCGAAGCAACTGTTGTTGTGGAAATGGTTCATCCCCGTGACGACATCTTATCAGTTACGGAGATTCCGGATTATATGGAGTAAATGCACGGAATGGCTTTTGGATGCCCATTGCCGTACTCCCTGAAGTTGCAGGCACCTATCTGCACCTTAGTTGCTATTTTGGTTCCGGGAAGAGCAACGTAGTGCTTGTTGTCATTTCCTCTGTTGTTACAGCTATTCATTTCAGTGCACATGTTAGAGGTGATGCATTACCTTGGCAGCTTGAGGTGGAAGATGTCTCGAGTGCACTACCAAGCCATGGTTGGTGGATTGAACTGGTAGAATGCAGGCGTATGGTCACGCTGTGAACCTTTTAGCAGGATACAATCGTAGAACTACCTTGCTAAATGCTAATCCATTTTTTGAGGCTGATGCATTCTGATGAAAGCACAGATCTGGGTCTGTTCGCAGCGTTGAGGTCTGAATGCCGGGAGTATCAATAGTTTTTGTATAGCTACACGCATGTGATCTGGAGTTCGATGCCCCGCTGATACGGACATCTTATACATCTACTGCTATGATCTTGGACTTACTGCGATGTATATACTATCTTCGATGTATAGAATGGGATTTATGCGATGGCACTTGTTTCTCTGATTCTTATAATTTAGGCACACAAAGCTTGCCTGCACTTTTGCAGTATTTGTGAAGATGGATTTTCTAGTTTGCCACAAAATGTAGTCCAGCTCCGTATATGCCACATTTTTTTGTCTATCTGACCTTTGTCTGGGATGAGCTGCGGCCGTCATCTGTGCTGAATTTGTTGCATGCCTAAATCACGTTTGAACAAAATGCCGCTGAAATGTCGTGACCATGGAGCTAGACTGCTGAGGCAAAAACGAGGAACGGCAATGAAATCTGAGGGTTAAAACGTACGACGAGCCCAACGGCTTTGTGGTGACATGAATGGAACCTAGCTACCAAACCCGATTGATTAGAGTGGATACCGTTGAGGTTGGTGAACGACGGGTACCAAACCAACCTATAGAGCATGCAGATCCCAGTTTGCTGGGAGCATATCGTACGGCATTTTCGGTGGCTAGGCCGTGAGTCCTGTTAGCGTCTACTGCATGAATGAAGATCCTGCATCCAACATCTCAACCCAGCTTGATTAACATGTGGCAAACAAAAATGAAATGTACTCCCTCCGTTCGGAAAAGAATATCAATAAAATGGATGTATCTAGGCTAAATACATCCATTTTTACATCATTTTCCGAACGGAAGTAGTACTCCTGTTTGATTACCAGGTGACTGCTGTTAAAAAAAGTCTGAGTAATATTCCCTACAAATCATCTAATTTAAAACGGAGGAAGTATCGTGTTTTTTGTAAACGCCTCGGCGCCAAAACTGATATGGATAGGCAGAGAGCAATCTCGGATATGCTTTTATACTAGATGAAAGCACTAGATTCTCTTGCACCGACAGAAAGCTTTCCCGATGAAACAACGCAGTAGCTTTTGGGGCACGAGACAAAAGCAAACCACCTTGGTTCAGCAACCCCGCCAGTATGATTTAACTAACTTCCCACCGACCGGTATCTGAGGCTAAAGCAAAACTGTGAGTAATTTATAAACCGTCAAATTTGGAAGACTTTTTGTGCAGTTCTAGTGTAAGCTTCCACCGTTCCACGTGTATGAGAATGGCAGAGCATCACATGGTGATGGACCAAAGCTAGCATCAGAATCACAACACATGAGATGAGAGCATACAGTTAGGCAGGAAGATTGCAGAGAATGCAAACGTCACGTGGCCTATCATGCCGCGAGATGAGACTCGTGTGTCAGTGTGTCACTGGCTCCCAACCTCAAATGTCAGATCTGGTCTTTGATCTGGCTGGAAAATTTACGTGCCGTTATACTGTGTTGAGTCTTGTGAATTGTCACCTGAGGAGAGAGCAAAACCAAACCTTGTTGTTCAACATATATTGAGAAACGACAGTAGATACACAACGCTCCTCTCTAGTGACCGCGCCTACGGTTCCCACCCCGCCGCCGCCAGCCCCCGCGCCGCCCTCCACCCTCCCTTCTCCCGTCCCCTCCCCTGCCCCACTCCCGTCCCCCCCCCCCCCCAGGGTGACCGGGGCGTCCCCAAGCCGCCAGCCGGGGCTCTCCCCCTAGCCTCCTCCCTCCTTCGCCGCCGCCGGCAGGGGCCATCGGGCGCACCCCCGGCGGCGGCGGACCTTCCTTCCCCGCGTCCTGGATGGGCTGGTCGGGAGCTCGTGGTTCGGCTCGTCCGGCGGGCTCTTGTGGCAGTGAGGACCTGCTGTGGTGTGCGCGGCGTCGGCGGCCGGCTTGGCCCTGGTTTGAGCCGCCTCGGCCCTAGATGGGCTCGGGCGGGCTCAGATGGGTCTGAGCGGGCGGAGGCGTGCATGCGGCTGCGGCTCCCTCCGGAGATGGTGGCGGCGACGATGCGGGCGTAGGGGACGGCGGCGCGGCAGCTCTGCCTGTTGCAGCAGGGCGGCAGGAGCTATACCGGGCCAGGCGGGCCTGGTTTGCTCTGGCTGCTCTGTCCGGTCGGCTGCCGCCTCTCGGTGGTGGAGGTTGTTCCCTCTCGTGGTTCGGCGGTACTTCTGTCCTTCGCTCCGGCGGTGTTGTCTGATCCGTTCTTCAGACCGCGGTCCAGTGCTCGTGGAGAGACGGCGATGATGACGGCAAAATCGCGGTGGCGCATGATGGCGGGCGGAGAAGCGGGTGGTGGTGCTCCGGTGGTGTTCGGGTGTTTTTGTGACTCGGGGCTCGGGAGAAATCCGTGTTGACTCGTTCGACAACGACGCGGTGCCGCCTTCGGGTGGCGTCATTCCTTGTTGGAGGGTGTCGTGGGTAGCCTGAGTTCACCTTACACCGAGTGCCAGGGGAAACCCTAGGAGCAGTGTGCTAATCCGAGTAGCAGCGCCGTGACGACGGTGCCCCCTCCGAGGGAGTTGCTGCTTGGTACTGAGTGCCGAGGGAAACCTTAGGAGCAGTGGGCTAATCCGAGTGACGGTGCCCCTTCAGAGGGAGTGGCTGCTTGGTACTGGACGCATCGGGGTGCCGTGAGCGTGGTGGGACACTTTTGGACGGCGCAACGATGGAGGGTCATTCTCGCTTAGTCGATTCGCCATGTTCTTCATTTCTTTTCGTTTTGGGCGATATGTTTGCTGATGCCCCAGCTTGTGTGGTGTGTGTGGTGGTACTCTTATATTGGTGCTTGTTTGTTGGTCGTTGCTTTATTTATAAAGCTGGCCGAAAGCCTGTTTCGTAGACATCAACGACTGATACAAATGCAAATGGCAGATATGCTTATTCTTGAGTTTCTTATTTCGAACATGTTAGTTGTCTATCCGACAAAAGTTGTCACTGTATCAAATAAAACACTTTGTGGCAAACGAAAAAAAGAAGCATACGGAGTAGTTGTGTAATTTTTCGAAGCATTGTTTTTCTTGTTCATTATCCCATGTTAGTATTTTTTTCTTGGAAATAAAATGAGATTAAAGCCATTTTGACGGGATTATATTTATTAAAAACAAGAAGAATACAAAATATACATAAACAAGATTTTAAAAGGTTGAATGCGTAGAAAACAAAAGGCAAAGCAATGTACTTATAGTACTGTACATCCAGAAACGTTACCGATTGTCCGGCTAAAAAAAAAGGCCCATTTCCCCGGCTGGTCAAATACACCAAGCCGGTCAAAAAGCTTGGCACCGAAGGCATTTCCCAGGTTAGATCATTGTTTTTTCTAAGTTTACCCCTAACGTGATTTCTTCATGAAGATTTTGTTGTATATAGACAGTTGGATATGTTCGTTGCCAATTTATTTCAAAACTTGTTGACATATTTTAGAATTTATATTCTATTTGGAGCCAACAAGGGATTTTGAAAAGCCTCTTTAGATCCCTGATTTTTTTTCTCGCATAGAGTAATACAAATGTCATTTCTTCACTAAATTTGGTTTGATATATGTTTGTGGCCAATGTATTTCAGAATTTGTTGAGTTATTTTACTAAAAGATCATCGTATTTCCTACTCATACAAGAGCGTATGAGCTTGTAAGGCACCTCCAACGGCCCACCGCATATGGACACCTCTTGTCCTAATCTGTCCTTTCGGACAGAGTAGCCTCTCCAACGGCCCAGCGCATATCGACAACTGTCCGCGCGGATACGTTTTCGGCCCCAAACCTGGCCCAAGTTTGGTCCAGATTTGGGGGAGAGAACGGACAAGCTCTTGTCCTCCCTTGTCCGCGCCTGGCCCAGTGGCCAGCGACACAAACCCCTCCTCCCACCTCCACACAAACCCTGCTCCCACCCCGCCGCCGCCCTAGCTACCGCCGCCGCCCACGATGGAGGACGGTCTTTCGGCGGGCACGGCCGCCGCCGGCGCCGCCCTGTTGAATGTGAAGAAGGAGAGGCTGCCGGCGTCGGACAAGATGGCAGAAAGGAGGGAGAAGAAGCAGCTGAAGGACCTCGCGGCCAAGGAGGCCCTAGCGGCGGCGCAGGAGAAGGAGCGGAGGGTCGCCATCGAGGCACGCGCCGCCAACGACCTCATAGCCACCCAGGCCGCCGCCCGGGCGGTGCTTCTTCTCGGCGGCCTCATCCCATCCGCTGTCCCCGAACTCGTGGCCTCGGCGGCGAGTTCGGCCTCGTCCGCCAAAGGGAAGCCGCCAAGGTCATCGTCCCCCATGCTCTCTACGGCCTCGCCGGCTGGGCACCCTGCCACGGCCGGCATTTCGCGGCTCGGGTCCCGCGAGGCGTCACCGGAGATGGGCACCCACGTCCCCGTCCCCGCAGCCCCTGTGGCGCCCCTCGACCTCAACGTCACGCCGGCCGCCAGCCGCGAGCGCGTCAAGCCGAAGAGCCGGTCGATGTCGGCGGCCGGCACCGCACCCGAGCCTCGGGTGCTCGACTTTGAGGAGCCACCCTTGACGCCGTCCGACCCGGCCTTCTTCAGTGAGGATCCCCGTGATTCTTTCATGGACGACATGGCCGGGGACATGGCCGACATGATCTTCACCGCCCCAAGCTTCGTCAACGTCGAAGACGCCGAGACACAAGACCCAACCGGCCTCGGTGAGACCCAACCGGGCATCTCAATTGACGAAGAGCCTCTCGATTTCGATGCGGAGCATGCCGCCCTCGTCGCCAACCTCAAGAAGAGGAATGCACGCACGGCGTCATACACGGACATGGAGGATAAAGTCCTTTGTGAGTCGTGGATGACGGTGAGCCAAAATGCCACCATTGGTGCTCAACAAAAGGGCACAATGTTTTGGATTCGGGTTCACAAGCACTTCCATGAGATAAGGAAGTTGCGCCCTTACCAAATTGAGAGTGACCGGAACGAGGGGTCGCTTAGCAAGAGGTGGGCACACATTCAAACCGAATGTAGCAAGTTCCAAGCCTCATATGATCGTATGAAGACCCGGAAGGTGAGTGGGGTTGGCATTGATGTCCTTGGCTTTCAAGCAATGGACTTCTTCAAGAAGGTGTACAAGACCAAGTTCAACTTGGTCCATTGCTGGGAGATGATCAAAGGATGCCCCAAGTGGACCGAGCTATACGACTCTTTGAAGAGTGGCTCGAAGAAAAGGGCGAATGAAGATGATGAAGATGTTGAGCTCGGCCAAGTCTCCAATGGCCGGGCGGTGCGGCCGAGAGGACACAAGTCCACGGCCCAAGATGCCAAGCGCGAGGAGGCCGCGGCCAAATTGGAGGCGACGTTAAAGGGGTTGCTCGAAAGCAACCGATCTACAATCGCCGCTAGGTATGTCTAGAAACGGAAAGATAAGTAGGAGGCCATGGCATCCTATCTTGCTATGCAAAACAAGAAGTTTGAGATAGAGGCCGACCGAATCAAGAACGAGGCGGAGCGCACCAAGCTCGCGGTGATGGCCGAGGAGAACCGGATCATGATGGCCGACTTGACCATCATGGACCCGGAGACAAGAGCTTGGTTTCTCAAGAAGCAAAAGATCATTCGTGACCGTGGCGATGTTTGATTTACATCTCGTCTCATTTGCTATCATTTGTATCTTATCTATGGATCGTTTGTTTCGAACAAGTCGATGTTGTTGTGCTATTTAATTTGAATGCTTGTTGTGCTATATTTGCTATTATTTGAACTATGCTTTCTTTTTTGCACAAATGCCAGATTTTGCGCCGGGCCGTTGGAGGCGCTCACTTCTCAAAGAGGACAGAGGCAAAAAATCTGTCAGCGGATAGCCCAAAACGGACGCGGACGGTCCGCTTTGGCTGTCCATATGCGTAGGGTCGTTGGAGATGGCCTAATCAAAGTTAAATCTCCACATTTTACTGAATTATATTAATTGTTAAAAAATATACTACGAGAAGAATACAACATACGCTTGTACATAAGTTTTTTTTTTTGCGGGAAACTTGTACATAAGATTTTCTAAACGGTTGAACGCAAGGGCTAACGTACATAGTACATCCAAAAACGTTACCGGTGATCCAGCTACACACAAAAAAAAAAGACGTTTACAAATTATACAATGGGGTAATGGCATTTCCCTGGCTGGTCAAATACACCAAAGCCAGTCAAAAGCGAGGCTGGCTGAGGTCAACTAAACAAGCAGCTTGCCACCAATTGGCACTCTAGTACTTAATCCACCGCATAAATAATTACAAAAAGTCTGTGCTCTGTACATTTGGATACATCTCACCGTGCTAAACGTATCAATCAAATCCCAAACCAAAATATTCCTTGCTTAATAATGCGCCATTTACAGTGGATGCACAAGTAACTTCAATTAATTAAAATGAACAATGGATTTTTTTTTGGCAAAGCAACGGTAGCAAAGCTGGCGTTACCATTTCTTCTCCTTGATTCCTGCTGGCTACTACTGCGTAGGAGTAGTTGTTAAACATGGCAAGAAAGCTCGAGCGCGTCGGCGTCGTCTGATGCATTGTCTGTCTCCAACCCAAAGGCAGAAAGAGATTGTTGAAAAAGAAAAGCTAGAGGGGGTACAGATAGCAGGGGGAGGTTGCCATTGATAGAGACCACGAGCTGTTCTCGGAGCCACCGCCGCATCCTCTGCAGGCACACACACCTGACCCTGGATCTCGGCGCTGCCATTGCCGCTGCCACTTGCCCCGTCCTCCTAGCTACCTACCTACTTACTGCTCTTGGTCCTAGCTAGCTCGGATTGGATCGCTTTGGTTCGAGCTCCACCCGCGCTCGTGTGCCCCTGTCAGTGTGAGTGCCTCGGTTCGTGTTCATGGCTTTGCTTCGTGATCTTGATTTGGTGCGACAAGGATCTACTCCGTTCCAAATTAATTGACTTCTATTTGCCCACATATGTGTATGTCATGTGGACAAATGGAAGTCAATTAATTTGGAACGGAGGGAGTAATTTCGATGGTTTGTTGGGCTCTGCTGCTTGCGAAAGAAGTTCTTGGATTTCTTCTTCTCCTCCTCTGTTAAATTCGTGGTTTCTGCGAGGTTTTTGTGCGAGAAGGATCTGGTTTTCTTGACGATTAGGCTGAAGCATATGATTTTCTTGATAAAATGTGACCAAATGTTTCTTTATCTGTCTACCACTACCATTTGGGTGATTTGAAGCGTGCTTCGTTTCCATTCATGGCATTGCAGAAAAGATCTCGTCTTGATTTGTTAGATTAAAACGCTACCCAATCCATCCCTGCCGTGATTTGCTCCGCTAAATATCCCTGCGCGATTCCTGCGAGATTTCTATCCGCGGCGACTTTGTCTCGATGCCGTTGTCTCTTACTGCATTTGAGCCCCTAGTGGCCGGCCATTTTGGCTCTTCTTACTGCTCCTCTGTGATCTGGCCACATTTTGTTACTGTCACAATCAGTTACTATCCTTTTTACTCTGATTCGGGCTGTTTCCTAACATGGGGTATCACGTTTTCCAGTTCAGTTGTTCCAGCAATTCGCATCTGCATTTGTAAACGGTTTGGTGCTTGAATGCAGAATTGGGTACTTGCAAAGGGACTAGAGATTGGATTGTTCAGTGGAACTGGAGATGGAGAAGAGGGGTGCCCCTCCATTGCCGTCGCCCAAGTCGACGGAGAAGTCCGGCAAAGACTCGAGGTCAGGGGACGCTAACGGCGGCACAAACGCTAGCACCCCGAAAGGCGACAAGGAGAAGGGAGTCAATGTGCAAGTCATCCTTAGATGCAGGTGAGGAGAGGGCTCAGCAGTTCTAGTTCACAAGTTCAGTGTCATGCTTTTTTTATTGCTCACTCAGTTTGCAATGTGATGCATTTAGGCCCCTGGGTGATGATGAAACCAAATCGAATACTCCGGTGGTGATCTCCTGCAACGAGCGCCGTCGGGAGGTTGCTGCCACTCAAGTTATTGCTAATAAGCAGATTGACCGGACCTTCGCCTTCGACAAGGTATCAGATCATCTGCCACAATCACTTCTGCTAGGCCATTTACCTCACTGGTGACCTCATTCTGGTCACAAGTTTTGCACTTTGCATTTGGCCATTGTTGTAGTTGACTTCATATACGCTAGTTTTGACTCAAATTTAGTCTAATGGTTGGTTCCGAGCAGGTATTTGGGCCGTCATCAAAGCAGAAGGACTTATTTGAGCAATCCATCTCACCAATAGTACATGAAGTCCTTGAGGGCTACAACTGCACAATTTTCGCGTATGGGCAAACCGGTACCGGGAAAACCTATACAATGGAGGGAGGTGGAACCAGAAAGGCCAAGGTAAATATTTTGTACTGCTTGACATCAATTAAACATGCACCTCTGTTCTGCATGTTCTTTACGGTTCGCTGGTTCCTCTATGTAACAACCAGAGTGGTGAGCTCCCAACTGATGCTGGTGTAATCCCGAGGTCCGTTAGGCAAATTTTCGACATTCTTGAGGCCCAGTGCGCGGAGTACAGCATGAAAGTCACTTTTCTTGAGCTTTACAATGAGGAGATTACTGATTTGTTGGCTCCTGATGAACCGAGGTTCCCTGTATTACCTGTCTCTGAGGACAAGACAAAAAAGCCAATTGCCCTTATGGAAGATGGGAAGGGTGGTGTTTTTGTTAGAGGGCTTGAAGAAGAAGTTGTCTACTCTGCCGGCGAAATCTACAAGATTCTTGACAAGGGTTCTGCAAAAAGGCGCACTGCGGAGACATTGCTGAACAAGCAAAGTAGCAGGTCACACTCCATATTTTCAATCACAATTCACATTAAGGAATTGACTCATGAGAGCGAGGAGATGATCAAAATCGGGAAGCTTAATCTTGTCGATCTAGCCGGTTCAGAAAATATCTCACGTTCAGGTGCTAGAGATGTGAGTAAACTTCAAATGTCCAATTATATAATTTGTTTCGCATCTGATTTTTCAAATGCCAAGATGTACTTTTGATATTCAATTGGCATTGCAGGGCAGAGCGAGAGAGGCCGGGGAGATTAACAAGAGTTTATTGACACTTGGTCGTGTTATCAATGCCCTAGTTGAACACTCTGGACATGTCCCGTATAGGTAACTTTAAGGGCATTCTCCTGACTGCATTTATTCTAGCAAACAATTGGTAAGGAGGACTTAGTGTTACCCTATCTATTTGTTTCAGAGATAGCAAACTCACAAGATTACTGCGAGATTCATTGGGAGGGAAAACAAAGACTTGCATTATTGCTACAATATCACCTTCCATATACTGCTTGGAAGAGACATTGAGCACACTCGATTACGCACATCGTGCAAAAAATATCAGGAACAAACCCGAGGTTACTATTTTTGTTTTTTGTTTGAATAATCCATTCATGTTGATGTTTCACATTTCAGACAGTAGAAATTTAACAAGGTGTTTTAAATAGCCTAACTTGCTCTTCTTACTGCGAGCCCAGGTGAACCAAAAGATGATGAAATCTGCAGTCATCAAGGACTTGTACTCTGAAATTGACCGCCTTAAACAAGGTCCTTTTTTGTGAAAATTTTGGTATATTGAAATGCTAAATGTTATGCATCTTCCACTCACCCGGTGTCCTATATTTCTTCAGAAGTGTTTGCGGCTAGAGAGAAAAATGGCATATACATTCCAAGAGAGCGCCACCTCCAAGAGGAAGCTGAGAAAAAGGTCTACTTTAACTTTCCAATTAAACCCATATAAGATTTGTTCAGGTGAACTGAACAAAGCTGTATTCATCATCTCATATTTCGAACCTAACATTTTTACTCAGGCCATGACAGAAAAAATTGAAAAACTGGGAGCTGATCTAGAGGCTAGGGATAAGGTTAGTTTTTCTATGAGCATTTCACAGAAAATCACTTATTTTATACATGATTTGATTCTCTGCAAATTCTGTATGCAGCAATTGGTCGAACTAAAAGAGCTTTATGATGCTGAAAAACTTTTGAGTGCGGAGTTGGGTGAAAAACTAGAAAAAACTCAGGTACCTCAAAGTTTCCAACTCATGGTTGCGCAGTCTTCTAGCAATACATTACACAAGTGCCCTTTTGTCTGTCCTTTGTCTGCAGAAAGACCTTGAAGGCACCAGGAATGCTCTACATGACTTGGAAGAAAAATACAATGAAACAAAGTCTACTATCAAAGAAAAGGAATATGTCATATGTAATCTTCAGAGCTCAGGTTTGTTGAATAACTAATTATTCCCTGCAAAAACAAGAATTAACCCATTGCTGCAAGACTTCCTTCGGCTTATAATTACTGATAAGGAAAATTATCAGTGGTTGAAAATTCTCTTGACATTGAATTAAGAATCTGGTCTCATCCATGCTTGATTTCAGTTAGCCAATTGAGTATCTGTTTACTGGGCCTATTGATATTCAGTGAGACTTACTCTTGTTTATGCTACAGAAAAATCACTAATAGATTGTGCATATAATCTCCGCGCGGAATTAGAAAATGCAGCAGCAGATGTTTCTGGGCTATTCTCAAAAATAGGTTTGGCATCTCAACTGACTGTTGTAAATTCAGTTTTCCTTTGTGATAGACCCGGATACCTAGGCTCACTTCGATGGTCATTGTTTTCCTTTTTTCCGAAAAAAAAGCTTTATTACACAAAACGGTCATTGTTCCTCAATACTGCAGAGCGTAAAGACAAAATAGAAGATGGAAACAGGTCACTTGTGCAGAGATTTAGATCTCAACTGACCCAAGAGCTTGATTCCTTGCATAAAACCGTCTCCACTTCCGTCATGCAGCAGGAGGATCACCTCAAACAAATGGAAGATGATATGCAGTCCTTTGTATCTTCAAAAGATGATGTAATTCAGTTTTCCATCTATTTTGTACTTAACAGTTTTCTTGTATAACTGCAGTGTATATGATATGCTTGAGTTACCTTATTTTTAGGCTGCACAAGGGCTAAAGGAGAGCATAGACAAACTCAAAGCCCTGCATGGTTCAGGTATTACAGCACTGGATAATTTGGCGGGCGAAATTGACATAAATTCTAAGACAACATTTGAGAAACTGAACTCGCAAGTACAATCACACACATCAGCTCTTGAGAAAGTAAGTTTGTTTCTTTTACCAACTTATGATTACAGTGAGTATGGCAATATTTCTGATTGATCTTTCTGTGTATAGTGTTTCGGAGTAATTGCTTTGGGAGCGGATAACTTGTTAAATGAGCTTCAGTGTAGCCTTTTGAAACAAGAAGAGCGACTAGCCCACTTCGCTAACAAGCAGAGGGAGGTCTGTAATATTTTTGAAGCGCTAGAATATTTGATATTTTCTTAAGCCGTTCCTTTCCAACTTTTCTGTTCTTGTGTGCAGGGACACCTAAGGGCCGTGGAAGCGTCACGTTCCATCTCAAATATTACTGCTGGTTTCTTCCACTCACTCGATGTTCATGCATCTAAACTCACTAGTATTTTGGAAGAAACACAAGGTGTGCAGGATCAACAACTTCTTGATCTTGAGAAGAAATTTGAGGTTATTGCTATGATACCTTAGTACATTCAGTATGCAATTAATAAGATACTGTAATTCTTGTAATAATATAATGTATCATTTTTTTAACAGGAGTGTGCAGCTAATGAAGAAAAGCAACTTATAGAAAAGTTGGCAGAGATGCTTGCAAATTCCAATGCAAGGAAGAAGCAGCTGGTAAGTATTATCCACGGTATATTTAAGCTTGTGGCTATCTCAGTGCTAGTGATATAGTAAATGACATGATACCAAAAGAAGATATGTGCTGTCGGTGACTGATCAATGAGTTAAACTATTCCAGAGCTGCTATAGATCCATCTAAAAATAGAGAGCTGCTACAGAATGTTAATCGTAGTTAATACTGCAGGTCCAAACAGCTGTAGGTAGCCTTCGATACAGCGCTGTAAACAGAACAAGTCAGCTGCAGCAAGAAATTTCAACGGCCCAAGACATCACCTCAACAGTACGGGAAAAGTGGGGCTTTTACATGGAAGAAACCGAGAATAATTACGTTGAAGATACCACTGCAGTAGACAGTGGACGATCTTGCTTGGCAGAAGTTCTTGTGGAATGGTCAGTGTGTCCTGTTGATGTGGTATTGCTGCGGTGAAATGTGGATGTTTCAGTGCTTAATATTTTCTATTGAAATCTGCAGCAAAACAAAGACGGACATGGGTTCACAACAATGGAAGAACGCTGAGGATTCTCTTTTCAGTCTTGGCAAAGGAAATGTGGAATCAGTAGATAGTATAGTCAGGTATTAGCATAGAAATTGTCGTGGAAGATCTTTTTTCCTCTTATTTCAAGCTACCAGCAAAAAATATCAAGTGATCATGGTGCGTGTACTTTATCAGGACGGGGACAGAAGCTAACCAATTGCTGCGTTCCAAGTTGTCATCTGCAATGTTGACAACTCTTGAAGATATAGATATTGCAAACAAGGCCCTTCTTTCTTCCATCGACAGTAAGATCTTACGGCTTGAGTTACTGATACTGTGATACACAGAGCATAGGATAAATTCCCTTATCTTGATGACTACTCATGTTATTTCAGGCTCACTAACAGTGGACCACGAGGCATGCGCAAACATTGTTTCCGTCCTCACTCCGTGCCACGGGGAAATAACGGAGTTGAAGGGTGCACACTACCACAAGGTTGTGGAGATAACCGAAAATGCAGGGAAATGCCTAGAGGAAGAATATATGGTGAGCAGTCATGAAAAGTAGTGAATGGTGGGAAGATATTGTCTTATCTCTGAGAGTGAATGACCAAACCTGCATTGCATCTTCTCCTTGAACATCACAGGTGGATGAACCGTCGTGTTCAACACCAAGGAGGCGGCAGATCAACCTGCCAACCGCTGAATCGATCGAAGAGCTCCGAACCCCAGACTACGAGGAGCTCCTCAGGTCGTTCCGTGAGTCAAGGGCTGGGTGGAAGCAGGGAAATGGAGACACAAAACATCTCCCGGATGCGCAGGAATCCACATCACCATCATCGCCGAGGGATGCAAGAGTCCCCCTTGTAGCAAGAAATTAGATTCATCCAAAGCATGTACAGAGGATCCATTTGTTTAGTTTACACCCAGTTGATTTGCTGTTGATAGTGCCATCCATTTGATTGATTGCCATTGTTGGTTGAAGGGTTTCCTGTTCTTAGGCTTGTCACCAGAAACGAATATGCACACTTACTACTGCATCGGTGGATCTAATGTAATATATGTATTTACATAGGTAACATAGTGAAAGAATAACATATTTTTAGTACCAATTCATAATTGATTTTCCTCCATGAAATACAATAATTTATAGTGATCCGATGACTAAATCTCTGGCGCAAAATAGAGTGTACTCCAAAAACAAAATCCTTGCTAAGAACAAAATAATCTGATGACTAAATCTCTGTTAAGAATATCAAAACCTGATGACTGTCGGTAGGTCAACCTGCTGGCTGGGATCCAAGTATGAATGAACACGTAAACATAGTTACATAAACATATATTGATCTAAAAACTTTAGAAGAGAGCTACAACTGCACAAAGCCGCTAGAAAAAAACTGTAAAAGCCTCTGTTTCTTGACAAAGATGTACAGGTACAAGGGCAGAACAAACAAAAAACTATTCTGCTGCAAAATATGTTGTCGAGTGGAAGGCCTGACTCTAGGGTTGATAAGTGTTTGCCGCTTCATACCCTACAAAGCAAAACAATAATAAATCATCAGTATGATCATTACGAATGAAGGAACATAAGGATTTGTACTAAAAGTTGTTCAAAAATGCGTGATGCCTGTATGAATCTAACGAAACAGTGGACCTAGAACTGTTCAATCACTTGATAGGTGCTTCCAACGCTCACAATCACTCCAAATCTAGTTTAAAGAACTGATTTAGGGCCATGCCAATGACTTGATTTAATATCGATATGAAGTACAGACTATGATAAGGAATATAAAACCTTTGGCAATGACAGACAATTGCAAACTGGATGGCAACTTTCACACACACTCAAGCCCAGAATTCCCCAGAAGTGCCTTAGTTAGCCTAAACAAAAAGTGACCTAAAAAGCTACAGGTCATCCTACTGTACATCTTTTCCAGGAAGGGAACCTACAAGCTTCTGATCATTGTGCAAAGTAAGTTACAAACGAGAGAATTATACGACCAAAACACATCATGTGAGTCATAGATCTATTAAAGCACGGTTGAAACTATGCTCCAGCAGGAAGTACAATTGCACAGTTTTGGGGTCATACAAATTCGAACTTACATAAACCAACAGGTTTCCTACAACAAACAATCACCTGGTGGTCTCCAATTTATATCACTACAAGATAACGAGAAGGATGAAATAACACTAAACAATGAAATAACTGATGATAAAAGTAGAAGAATGATTCAAAAGAAGTTTTAGTTTCTGCAGCTGTTACCTAATCTGGTGCTCCAATATATGTCCTGCTAAGCATTATTAAACTCCTTGCTGGTGGAGTCCACAGGGAGTGCCATACTGTTATTCTGTTCTGGTGTTCTTGCTGAATTGCCATCAGCTGTGCTGCCTGCTGTTGCACCTGCTGAAGGTCTGGAGGTACCAATATCTGGCCTCGCATCAATAGAAACAATCTTGCCTGTTTCTTCATTATTTGTTGATGACGGAATAATATCAAGATCAATTTCACCTTTTAGATAACGATCAAGGTCACCTTCCAACCCACCGATAGATGGATCCTTATCTTCTCCTGACGCTGTAGGCTCTGCATCATCTTTCTTTTGTTTTTTCGCGTTAGGGGTGCCATCATCCTCAAGGTCATCGTTTCCCGCACCAGCCTCTGCGGGATCTAACAAATCTTTCCTTGGTCTCTTCCATTTTTTTGTGGATGATGTGCCATCATCCTCAAAATCTTCCTCCTCTCTACCCCTGTGCAGATAGGTCCACAATTTTTTGTCATTATCATACAGCACACAAGGATCACGCTCATAATGCAAGCGATCAAGAGCACCACTAACAACTTGATTAACAGCAGCCTCTTTATTGGATTCTGCATGATTAAGGTACTGCGAATCTTTGAGAAGTGTGCAGACATCAGCTCTTGTTCCAGTCCTTCCAGGCAACCTAGACGCAGCATCTCTTACAAGACAGAGAATAGTGACATGCGGAGGGCGATCAGGTAAGAGCATGGGATGTCCCCTAGCTTTTGCTGTGGGCTTCCCGCCCCCCCTTCTCAAAGGAGCAACTATAGATTTCTCTCCATCAGCAGCAGTATAGCAAAATGCTCTGTCAGGAATTGAGTATCTCAAAAATTCCTCACGCTGGAAATATGATCTTGCTTCATCAGAGCTTGGGCTTATTGTGTTTAGACTTTTTTGAGCCCTAAGGTCCTTGAATCTTTCCTTCAAATCCAAATTTGCAGGATCTGGTGCTGGAGCAGGTGGAAGGGATCCTATTTGCTTGAGGGTTTCCTGACCACTTTTCAGCCAATTAGCAAATGCATCAACCAACTTCACAAGCATCTTGTGTGGTATACCCCATGCTTCAGCAGAAGTTTCTTCATTAGGATCACTATATGAAGTGTCAGGAGGCAGTGGACCAACCCAGAACCAGCTTTTGTTTGACTTGTCATAGGAAACTAGTGCTTTCCAGCCCTTTGCACCTAAAGGAGCTGTTCTGGATGACAGTACCTTGAGCACTCCTCGAACTAAATCCTGAAGGGGCTCCTGTGTTTCAAGTATGCTGGGATCTCCAGGATTTGTTTTGATCCGATTAACAATATCTTGAACAGTTAGTGCCGGCGAATTGCTCAGCGCAGTCTGCTCTGCAGCACTGGTATCTCCAACCTCATTAGCCTGTTCTGGTTGCTGCTCTGTTGTTGCACTTGGCTCTTGAGGCGTTTTGCTAGGTTCTTCATTGTTGAACCATGTTCTGCTCTCCTCCCCATCAGGTTGCTTCGCTGCCGCTGGAGGAGCCTCAGTAGGAGTGACAATAGCTGATACTGTAGTATCCTCAGTAGGAGTGACAATAGCTGACACTGTAGTATCCTCAGTAGGAGTGACCATGACCTTCTTAACGGCAGTGAGAAGATGTACGACGGAGAAAGAAAAACCAGTATGGATAGTTGGTGTAATCGGTACGTACTTCTTCTTAGGTTTCTCAGGTTCTACTGGCACCACAATAACTTCTGGCACCACAGGAGCTGGTTCCACTACAGTAGTTGCATCTGTAATCGTATCTGTCTTCTTTTTACTTTTCTTCTTCAAGCTGCCACTGATTTCCACAGCATTTGTACCAGATGGTGCATACTCACCATGCTCATCCAGGCTTGTAACCTCAACTCTTCCTTTTTGCCGTTTGGACCCAGAGCTGCAACTTGCTAGGGGCACGTCCACTCTTTCAGAATCATCAAAATCGCCATTAGAATCTTGGACTGCATAGCCTGCTCTACTAGCCAGCCTCTCTGGTGACCTGAATGATTCATTTGCTTGATCGTTGATATCATGAGATTCAGATTTGTCATAACCATGCATCTCCAGACTTGTCATCGCTTTGCGTTTTTTCTCATGCCTTGCTGCTGGAGGTCTCATCACTTCACTGATCTGGTCTGCCACCTCCACATGCACATCCCGTAGATAATCATGCTCTGTAGCCTTTCCTCTGTGCACCCCTTTGCTGTGAGTATGGTAGGGTTCGAAATCTCCAGTAGCGGCAGGATAATTCATTTTGACCGTTTTGCCATGTTTGTTTGGCTTTTTGGCACCATATGCTGGTCTATGAAGGTCGGAATATTTAAATTCTGGCGGTTGTTCGACAAGATTCATGTCTTCAAACTGTTCTGATGAATCTGATTCTGTCTCCTCACTTTGAACGTAGGCAGCTTTGCTCCTCGAGTCCTTCTGGCCAATCCGATCATACTGACTGCTAGATTTAACTTTAATCTTCCCATGTGATATCTTGCCTCCAGGATCAGACCCAGAATGTGCACCATTCATCTGTTGATCGATACTTCTGTAGGACTTAGCCTTCGTACCATGACCAGCCTGAGGTTTCCTGCTCCTGTAATCACCTGGAGGCTGCACCCTCTGCCAGTCATTCAAATTATTACCAGCTGGCCAATCCATCTCCTCCTCTTTAAGAGCTTTATTCTGGACACTTTTTCCACCATATATCCGATCTCTCTCCGTGTACTTTGCACTCCTTGCGGTCTCAGGATATGGAGGCTCAAATGATGCTGCTAAGGTAACTCCCTGGTTCCCAATTGCATTCCTCCCATGGTAGTGAGAACTAGAATGGTTATCACGGTAGCTCTTCGCATAAGGATTGCTCTCATAGGCTGTAGCAATTTCCTTCTTCTTCACTGGCTTCAACAGCGGCTTGTGAGATCGGACCCTAGGCAAATCCCTATCATATCCCCCCAGGTCCTCTGAATCAAGGCCATCAACACTCCTGCGTGGCTTCCCTCTATGCATGACTCCCATATCATATCCACCATAAGCATTATCTCGACGAGAAAGCTCAGAGACATCACGGCCAGACCCTCCGGCGAAGTCCTCACCACCCGAACCTTTTGACGCACCCAACCGCAGCAGGCCCTTGGACTTTTCCTTCCCAGCCTTCTTCAGAGCCACAGGCCGTGTCATGAACTGCTCCGCAGACTCCCTGCTCTCAGAGTCGGTCTCTGAGCCAGCCCGGACAACATCTAGACCCAGAGCTTTCTGTCTCCTCCGCGCCTTCATCACACGTAGCGCTCTGAGCCTCTCATCAAGACTGTAGCCGTCGCAGCTCCTCCAGCAGTCCTTGGCCTCCCACAGCCCGCGCACCATCGCATTGTGGTAGCTCTGCAGGTGGTAGTAGTGCTTGCACCGCTCCGCGAAGCGGGCGCCGCGGCGGTACAGGACGATCCTGGGGTCGCAGAGGCCGCCCTTGAGGCGCTGGAAGAGCGCGGTGAGAGGGGTCCCGAAGTGGAAGCTCTGGTCCCCGGCGAGCAGCTCGACGAGCGTGCGGGCGAAGGTCTCCTGGTCCAGGTCGGGCAGGAAGGCGGCGAGGCGGAGCCGGTCGTCCTCGGAGAGCAGGCCGTTCCAGGCGTCGAGGGAGAGCACGCCGCGGAGGCCGTCGTCGAGGTCGCAGAGGTCGAGCGGCACGGCCACGCTCTGGTCCCCGACCTGGCACATCTCGGCGCCCGCCTCCCCGAGCTGCGTGATCTCCAGCTCGTCGGAGCCCATCCCGGAGTCGTCCTCCTCCTCCTGTTCCTCTTCCTCGGGCTCCTCCTCCCGGAAGGCGGCGCCGCCGCCGTTGTCCTCCTCGCCGGAGAACCCGTCCGCGTCGGAACCCCGCGAAGCAGGGGACTGCTCGTCCTCGTCCTCCGTGGCGTCGGGCGAGGCATCCTCGCCGGCGCCGTCCAGTCTGGGGACCCTGGCGCCGCTGTTCCTCACGATCGCCATGGGCACCTGCCAAAACCAAGCGAAAAGATTCGCTGCGCCGGTTAGATTAAAACCCTAGCCGCCGCCGCCCCGCCCCCCAACCGAATCCAGTCCACTCCAAGAACCGAGCCGCGAATCGAACGGAAAGCGGAAAGCAGAGAGCCGAGCGGAGGAACTCACCGGAAATCGCAGCAGCGCGGAGGAAGTCGGCGGAACCCTAACCCTAGAGCGGCGAGCGATGGGGAGTTGCGGGTGGGGGTCCGCGGGGAGGCGGATAAATAGCGGGTGGGCGCGGGGAGGAAGACGACGGGGACGACGGGGGCCGTCGGATTCGGGGGAGATGGCCGGGGTGGGGTGGGAATACGGAGGAGGCGAGGGGGCCGGGCGCAAAAGTGTCCGGTCCGAGTCGAGTGGGGAGAAGGGAGGGAGGAGACGGTGGAAGAAGAGAAGAGAGGGGAGAGACGAGGACGAAGGGGAGGAAGGGGAAAGACAGGGCTGGTGGGCCCGCCTTGTCTGACTGGTGGGCCCGGAACGGAAGTGGGTGGCTGGGTTTCTGGTTTTGCGCGGGAACTTCTATAAGCTGGGATTTGCAGCTCAAGGTTAATATCTCCCTCCACTCCTGCAAATGATCCAAAAGCTAAAACAAAACCAGTAGCAAAGACCACTGAAAAAAACAAAAGGTACATCAACGCACCTCAAGTCCAACACAAACTCCACCAAATGCAACCGGGACATTGGCCGGAAATCTCGGTGTGTCTAGGCTAAACCTTCGATGTGTACATACTACAGACCAGAACTTCCATACCAAATTTTGTTCGTTCCACTCCAACTCCTAAGAGGTGCGCCGTGTGGCGCTCCTCTATGGAATGGTCCGGAAATAGTACCGGAACTTTCGGTCAGTCTGAAACTTTTTAAGTTAAGTTCACAACTTTGAGCTGCTCGTCCTCATTCCTCTCTCTCCTCCATAACGACAAGTCATAAGTTAACCACATATATCTCGTTCTAACCAACCTAACTTGATGCCCTTCAGAATTTCCTGAGAGGAAGATATTTCGTGACACACCTCAAGTCCAACACACCTCAAGTCCAACACAAACTACACCAAATGTCCTTAAGAATTTCGTGAGAGGAAGAATATCTACCCTTTCACCAAAGTAGGTTTTGATTCCCCCACCCTTCATTTCTTTATAGAACTTGTTAGTCTTGGGTTTTTGGAAACCTAGTTGGAAGATTGGCCCCTAGAAACTATATTTGGTGTTGGGAAGCTTCGTGGCGGTGTTGAGAGCCTCCATTTTAGATGCGGAGGGTAGCCCTAACCTTGTGTGTAAAGGTCTAGTACCCTTCAGTGCCCGCTTGGTGGATAGAGTTCTTCCTTTGTGGGAGAAGCTCAAGGAGATTAGGTTCATCCTTTGTGGAGTTGGTGAACCTTTATGGCACCACACCCTCCAGCGAAGATGTACTTACACTGTGGAAGGAATTTTGAAAAATAAATCTTTTGACTCCACCATTGCGGTTATCTTTTGTCTTTAGTCATTTGGTAATTTTGTGATCTTTGTAACTTGTTTACTTTGATTATTTTGATATTATCACACATGCCTCTCCTAATTGCACATATAGGTAACCTTACGATTAAATTGCGTCCTTTAATTTGAAAATAAATTTTAAAAATGTTGGTCGCATATTCACCCCCTCTACTCGACCATTTCGATCCTTTCAGATCGGAATCCACATAATAGTTTATCACCTTGTGTAACCATAAAGGGCAAAACACATGTATTGCTTGCCACAGAAACAAATTGCACACTCGAGACAAAGCATCAACCACAATAGTTTATTCCCATTCTTTGTATTGAAACCTGTCTTACATGCCAATTAACCTTGTCATAGTTTTCTTCTGAAGATCAGAGGACATAACTTGGTTCTCTAAGTTGCACAATTTATTTTTATTAGTAAAGATAGTAAAGGGACCTCGCTACAGATAATCTCTTCAATTTTCAATGCCCATCGCGATGTCAAATAAGTATTTCTCATGCATGCATAACTTGTAATTGACCGGGACAAGGGCTTTACTATTGAATGCAATGGGATTGCCATCTTACCTAGACACTGCCCCCATCCCCACTCCACAGGCATCGATGCCGATGGAGAATGGTTTTTCTAATTCTAGAACTTAATTAAGATCTGGATAGAGCTCATGGCTTTGCTTTAAATTGTCAAATGCTGTGATGTAGAAGGTCATTCGGATTTTCAGAAGATTTGTCGGTGGCTTGGGTGTAGGGTTGCTACACGGAAAAAAATCGCCATATGCTACGCAACCGTCAAGATCTACCTATGAAGATACAAGTAAACAACAAGTTTAAGATTTGGCCGCAGTTCGTTACCATCACTGGAAGAGATGTTGATGACGATTTCGATGTAAACCGGTGATGATTCTCAAAGCTAGGACTAGAGGTGATAATGTAGCCGACTACCCGTGTCCAGCCTTCTAGATCTAAGCGAGCGAGTGTCAAATGTATAACCCCTCTAAGAGTTCGCACACGTTCATCAAATCTGGTTCAACAGAGCTTCGTTGTCTAGATCGTAGCCTCTACTTGTGTATATGAAGGTGAAGTTCACAACACATGAGAGAGATTGAATCTCAATCTGAAGGGATAGGAAACCTCAAAAAACCCGTAGATCAAGTTCCGACTTGTGACTATTGCGTCTCCAAATGAGGAGGGGTGGGGTTTTATATTGGGTTGCATGTACGGTAAATTAAAAATTTCCGTCTAGCGTGCTATGCAACAGTTTAATATCTACCATGAAGATATAAGTTACGAATATTCCGTCTAGATTAATTCCTAATTGAATATTCCCTTTTATAGAAATTCACAGGATACTAATGGCTCGCTACCGGTGGAGTCCACCACTACTCTTGATATCGTTGTTACGAATAGTACTCACTTTACCTTTTTTTGGGTACATACCACCAACAATAGGTATGACGGTAGGGACCCATAAGTATTGACACTCAAAATGTTTGAAATTATTTCATCAATTTTCCGAATCGGTAGAAGTATTTTTTTCCGGAAAATTTCATAGAATCTCAGTGAAAGCTAAAAGAAGACTCAAGTTAGTGACATGTGGACATAAATGCAACATCATTTCTTTTGGTGTGGGTCCTGGTTGTCAAAAGATTTAATTAGAGATTTGGATCAGATTACAAGAATATATAAGTAGTTGTGTATTTTTGCTGTTGCAAAAAACAGGTAAATTGGAGTGCTTGCAAGGCGACGACGGCAATGGCATTCTGCAATGAGAACTGCTACACATACAACGAATTCCCATCTGATGCTCAATTCAAAAATAAAAAAATCCCATCTTTTCCTCTCCTCGGCAGCGGTCGCATGTGGTGCGAGACAGACTGAGATCCCGTGCCCCGCTCAAGGCAGGGCACGCTGTGCCCTGAGGCCTCACATCCACCATCCGCTCCCCATCTGACGGTCATAGCAGATCCAAATTTAGATCTCAAAATTAAAACTTCTCAGAAAAAATCGAAAAAATTTCCACGAGTTCTATATGTCACGTTGTGTATTGTGGTAATTTGTAGATTTTTTTGGATCACCGGTTTATGATTTAATAGCTTTTTAAGTTGAAACACAGAAAATTTAGTTAATGGTAAACCATACCTAATATATAATAGCTCCCAAGATTCGGCCTCAGTCCTGCCTCCACGTCGCCCCCCATCCGCTGACCGTCGGATCGCTCGAACGGACGGTCTGGATCGATCCACGTCGCCCCCAAATCGACAAAACTGTTCATTTCCGAATTATAGCCAATCACACGCTGCCACGTCGCCCGGTCGACAGCCGGTCGCAGCCCGTCCCCCCGGTCATCGCCGCTATTTTGCAAAAAAACCACTGGAGAATTGGACCATTAACCCGCAGTCCAGAGATTTCTGCGTGGAGGGACCTGTTTGTAAACTTTAGAAAACACATGGGCTTTTGTGCAAAACGACCAACGCAGAATCCCCTTCTCTCCCGCGACCGCGCGGACGCCGCCGCCGCCGCCGCGCGGCACCGCCGCCACGCGTCTCCCCGGCCAAATCGAAGGGCACGGGGAGGTGTGCCGCCGTTCCCGCGTCATCCTCGTCGAAGATCGGCTTCTAGGATGCTCCAATGGTGCCGGAATCGTCTGCGCCATGCTCGCCATCCGCAGCAGCGTCCGGGCGCCGCCGGCGACGCTCCGGTGACCTGCGAGTGGCGGCGCCGCCACCAGAAGACGCCCCGCGTCCGCGCGCATCGACGCGCCTATTCCCGCGATCCAGCTCGGCCTGGCTGGCCGCCGGCGTCGTCCGCGCCGCTGCGGCCGCGGCACGGCGGAGCTGCCCATGGTGACGTCAGCGTGACGTCGCTGTGGGCCCCACCTGTCAGTTCCTTTCCCCCCCGGAAAAAAATCAGAAAAGGGTTAAATCTGGAAAATTAATATCTTTTAAACTATCCATCGAAAAAATATGAAAAAAATACCAAAATGACCACAATAAAATAACCTACTTACTTACGGCACAATGCAAAAGTATCTGAAAGATTCAATATGGTCCATATTTGGGACAAAATCAACTTCATTTCCTCAAAATTTTAAATACACCCATCCGCAAAATATGAAACATATATCAAAATGACTGCAAAAAATAACCTAAATACTTATGGGACAATACAAAAAATGTTTGAAGGAATATTTGAAAAAGAAAAACCCTATTTTCTCAAACTATCAACTTAATTCCTAAATGCTAATTCAGTAATATTCGCAAACCAAACAATTTTTAAACGCATACTTATTTAGGTTCCAGAGATATTCAACACCGTGATTTTTTTAAATATGCACATTATAGAGTTTGAATTTTAACTACTAGATGGGTGCAATTTTCAAACCTACATGATTTAAAAATATTCGAACTGTCACGTTTAAATTGTATTTACATGACGGTTTTTAATATGGCCTACAGAAAAACAATACCAAATTTAAATTCTAATTACTCCAAGGGCGCGGCATGGCCGCGCTTAGCTCCACTAGTTTATCCAAAGAAATCCTAAAAATTTGTGAACACACAACGGAACATATAGAACTCGTGGGAATTTTTTCTGAGAAGTTTTAATTTTGAGATCTAAATTTGGATCTGCTCTGATCCGACGTCGGATGGGGAGCGGATGGTGGATGTGAGGCCTCGAGGCACAGCGCGTGCCCTGCCTTAAGCGGAGCACGGGATCTCAGTCCGTGCGAGACCTGCCTGACCAAACCAAAACCCCTATTTTCCTCCCCGCTCCCTCCCCCTTTTCGCACCGCACGGCGCCATTCCCAACCCCTCCCAAAACCTCCCAAAGGTGAAACCCTCGCCGCCGTTCGCCATCGACGGAAGAAAAAGCGAAAACCCACCGTCGCCGTCGATGGCGGGCGTTGGGCTGCGGGAGGATCGTTCCTAGCGCGCGGCGCCTCCGCCCCGCCCCTCCTCCCTCGCCGCCGCCGACAGCTCCGGCGATTCTTCCACCTCAGTTTCCCTCCGCCCCTCCTCCATCGCCGCTGCCGACCGCTCCGGTGACCCCTCCCGCGAGGAATAGACGGCTACACCGCCGTCGACGGGACGAGACGCCCTCCCGTCTCCCCTGAGTCCCGAACTTCCCCTTCGGCCGCATACTCTACTTCGACGACAACAGCCTCGGCTTCGTGGATCGACCTCCTCAGCAACCGCTCACCGCCTGCCGTCTGCCGTCTGCGTCATCTCTCATAGGTTGTTGCCTCCTCCCCTACTTCTTTCTATCTCCGCCTTTGCTATTTTTACTTGAAAGAAAAAAGTCTGCATTTTTATTACTCCCTCGGTCCCGCTTTATATGTCTGTCGCGGATGGACATCCATGTACAAATCGTGTTCACAACTACCGACAGTTAATACGGAACAGAGGTACTAGGGTTTAGGAGAAATAGCGCTACACAGGCAGCTAGGAAATCTGTCAGATGTCCGCCTTTGACCGGAAGCACGGTTAATAGTGGGATTATAAGGGGGCATTGATAATTCAAACATGGGTAGAGGTTAAACAAAGATTTGACTTTTGATAGGACTGCATGGAAATCAGTAATCTATGTGCCTGAACCTTGATTTACTCTTTTGTCCTTTCCTTTTTCTTTTTTTTACTTTCCACAAGTTTCTATATGGGTTTTATATCTAGCCTACCCCAACTTGCTTGAGACAAAAAACTTATGTGTTGTTGTTTTCGTGTACTTTGAGTGGGGTTATATGTAAGACATGCTCGTTGTAATTTTTCAGCCTACTGCGTGTCGTATGCATATGGTAAGGGGATTCATATTGCAGAACGCGTGTCATGTCTGAATAGGGGGGAAAATCCAGATAACGTGGACTGCATCAATCCTGTTGAACTTGAACATGTGTTTCAAGAAAAGCACCCAGATCGTCCCTCTAAAGGTGCTATTACCCCAGCTTACGATGTACACAAGATGGTTCACCTGGGGTTAATGCTACTACAAGAAGGCTTCCGGAAGGAGTCATCTGGTGACATTTTCAAATTAGAAGATCTGTCCACTATCCCTCGTGATGATTTTTCATCAATTATGGATTGTCTGGCTGAGGGGATACCACTTGTCGCTACCTATCAGACAGGAAAGAGAAGATCTCAGTTGAGATACTGCCAAATCTATAAATCTCCACGTCTGTCTCGCTATAAAAAGGGAGCAAAGAAGAGAGGACATGCTGTGGTTCTTATAGGAGGCGGAATGAAGAAGGGGAAAAAGCATTTCTACTGCGTGAATTCATGGAATACAAAATTCTGTCCCCGAAAGAACACTCGAGGTGAGATCATCAAGGGTGGGATTGGGAAGATACGAGCTTCTGACCTGACAAAGAATGTGATAAAATTATCACAGCCTGAAAAAACTGGTAACCTCCTTGAAACTAGAAGTGTAAAGCTTAAAAGGAAACATCTATTAATTCGATTAATCAACATTTTTTGTTTTCAGATTCCTGCAGGAGGCTGGAGGCTCAAGATGGATTTGATATTTCAAAAAAGAATTTCATTCTAATGATGGCACTGAAAGACCAATATGCTGAGATGTTAAGGAGAGGAAAACAAGTGAACGAGAAAGATGATGAGATGGTGCAATGTGATGATGAGGTTTTTAGAAAGTTTCAAGAAGGTAAGTTCATGATCTTGGAGTAAAATGCATGTGAAGTTCTAATTCTTTTTGGAAAATGTGAAGTTAGTCGTAAATAATTGAAATTGCATATCTATCCTCAATAGTATTTAAGTGGTTCATGTCAGATCCTATGAGGTCCAATCAGCTTTGGCCTGCACACGTGGCAGGTTGACCACCGCTACGTAGACAATATGTTGTAGTAAACCCCCTCACACTTCGTTTCTTCTAATTCCGCGGTCCCTCTCTCGTAATGTTTTTTGTGAGGGGCACATGTGTCGGTTCAACCAGCGAACACGAACCCATGGGCCACCACAATTCTCCACACCCATCACCTCCAGATCCTAGGTCAGCGGCACAAGCACGTCACCTGGCTTCCTCTATCTCTGGTGGCCATGGTGGATGACCGTGATGGATTGCTCGAGCATCCCTGTGATAGCATGCAAGATCTATCCTGCTAGGTGAGTTCATCAGGTTTAGTGCCATATGGCCATTATTGCATAGTGTGGATAGCTCTCGAGTAAACTGGACTCTAGACATCAAGTCGTGCAGCACTCGCCATGCTTCTCTTGCTCATATCTGCAACACTGGTCTGCGCTCCAGCCAGCTGCCATGCGCGCCCAGCTGACATGCAAACACCAACCTCATGTACTAGCTTGTGTGTGACTAACTGACAACCTATGCCACAACTTACATTGGCTTGCCCAGTCCGTCCTAGAGCAGCAGAGCTTGCGTCGTCGGGTTCAGGCAGCCACACCGTCGCAGGCTCACAGTCTCGGGCATAGAAGGACCTTCCGAACAACGGGGATCACACTATTGCTGTCCTACATGGTCATCACGGACATGGGCAGCGATCTCATCTAGAGTTCTTCATGCGGTGCGCATGACCTGTGAGTTCGAGCGGCTGTACAACCTGTCGAGCTCCAGATCCCAGACTAGCAACATGAGCACCCCACAGCGGCTAGCTCGTCCCAAGCTCTTGCACAGAAGCACGCTGAGCATGGTCGAGCTTGACGAGTTGTACAGCCGCTCGAACTCGCCTGCCGCAGGTCACATGCACCACCCAGGCTTTTGCACAGAAGCGCGCTGAGCATGGTCGGGCTCAACATGTTGTACAGACGCTCGAACTCGGCTGCCACAGTTCAGGTGCAGCACATGAAGAACTCTAGATGGTTCATGATGATTTTTTTAATCATTGTAGCGTCATTTTTTATTTGGCGAATCCATTCAAGTGCATTGTAGGCTGAATGAAGTAAAGGTTCATCATCATCTTTAGGTTGCTTTGGCTCACAAATATTTTCATAGCAAGGTTCAGAGTGTGTACAGCACAAGGTGTCCAATATCTTGTGCAATATTCACTTTACACAAGTAAACCAACACCTTTACAATTCGTAACATTGTCTGTGATCACTTGGACCACATTGTGACGCCCTATTTCTTCAATAACAGATTTGAACTGTTGACTGTATATGTGGATTGCCTGGCCCTTTCCATCAGATCGGTCTTATGGAATTGTGGTCAGCGCATGAAGCTTGACATGGTATCAGAGCCAAGGTCTCGAGTTTGAGTCCTGTGTGGCGCAATTTTCCAAAAATTGCTGATGCCCCCTCCGTCCACGTACAAGGCCCCTTTCTCTTCATGCGCCTACCTCTGAGTTTACACATGTTGGCCTGTCTCTTCCCGTCACATGTGAGGAGGGGTGTTGACTGTATATGTGGATTGCCTGGCCCTTTCCATCAGATCGGTCTTATGGAATTGTGGTCAGCGCATGAAGCTTGACATGAACTTCCTGGAAATGTACTTTGATTACTTCATGTTGCCTTCACAATAAACAACCCTAAAAACACCGGCGCTTTCTCAGAAGTCAGAAATAGCAACAAAATGATCTAACCAACCATCACTACAAACTGTAACTCCCCTCTCATCCTGTGTGCTCTTTACATGGTCCAACAGTCTGTCAATATGAAGCTTTTCTTGTTTGAGAAGCGTAGTCCTAAGCTTATTGTATCTAGGGGGTTTATAACCTGGAATGTTGTGGTTGCAGCAAAGGTGAATGCTTCCTGATAGTGTGGGTTTCTTGCAAAGTTGAAAGCAGCACTGTAAATTATAAAGAAAGATAATCAGCATGCATAGGTGAAAAGTAATTGATGCTAAAAATGAAGCAAAACTGATTGCACATTTATCACATAGATACCTAGTGACATACCTCCGGAATAAAAAGATTCTTTGCATCCAACTGCTTGCGCAAATCATATGCCCAAGCTTTCTCAGTGTCAGTACTAGGCTCTCCCCTCCTCTTTTTGCTGATGTTGGCAGTAGATGAACCACTTGCAGTTTATCCAACACTATATGGCAAAGACACAGTTGTGCAAAATATTGCTGACTTGACATTGGTCAGCTCGCCACATGTTAAGGTAACAGATTGTCAGGTCTGCATAGGATCGGCGGTGAACGACTTAAATACTTTTTATCTCCCAGATATGCAGTTTTATAGAATTTGGAACAGCTTAACATCTTCACAGTAGAATTAGGATCTCCGATACACTTTAGTCATGATCTTATCAAACAAAGGTTCATAAATTTACTCAAGGCGTGTTCCTCTCAGATCATTTGGTATATGGACCCTTCTGCGATGATGAAGCTGGATTTTTTTCCGAAGAAATGAAGGACGGTCACATGAGCCATGGGAAATTGCACCACAGTGAAATAACAAGTAAGGAAACCTATTAACCTCCTAAGTTTTGTGTTTTTAGCAGTTTGTTTACTCTGCTTGTGTTTGTTGCAATAAGGACAGTCATTTGATTATGCCTTTATTGAGTAGCGTCGGGAAAATATGCAGGCCCAGAAAGAAATACAGATCTTGGTAGTCAGCTGAGTATGCTTACAGTTGCTGGAGGCGGCGAATCTGTATGGAAAACTTACACAGGTTTGTACCCTTTGGTATACAGTACCGTTTCTTAGAACTTACCTGCCCTTATTGACTAGTGTATATGTGGTTTAACAACAGAGGAGGTCCAGGCAGGGAGCACGACGCCACTCAACTCCAAGTGCTAGCGCAGTGGCTGGGCTTGCTGGTGAGCAGCCTGCCCGCCCGGGTTCGATCCCCAGGGACGAATTTCGGGTGTCTCACCGCTATACTGTTCACCCGAGACACTGTAGATCGTTGTTACCTCTCACCATCTACGTGCCACAGGCGAGATCGACGTGCCCGTCGTTCCCGGAGCGCTGGACTTCGGAAGACTCTCAAGATGTATTAGGGATTTAGGTTGTAGGTCTAGTTCAGACACATAGGTGGGGTGTGTGCGTGGGTGTGAGTGTGTGTGGTGTGCGTATCTATGTGTCCGAACAGATACTACAGCTTGTATCCTCAGGAGAGGCTCAAAAAAAACTCCAAGAAATTCTCCAGGCAGGCAGCACAGGGCCACTCAACTCCGAGAAATGCTCCAGGAAGGCAGCCGGGCTCCACTCAACTCCAAGAAATGCTCCGTGCAAGCAGCACGACGCCACTCAACTCCAAGAAATGAGTTGTACTCGGATAACAAGGACTGGTGGCTGTTGCTGGAAATTGTGCTCCTAGTCACCAGCCAGAGGGTCAACTATCCTGCAAGAATGTTTATATCTTGTACTGTGAAGATGCGAATTAAAAGTGCATGGCACCACTTGGATGTTTTGGGCGGACCACTGGAGAGGTGAGATGTTATTTGTTGTAGACGACTGGGTACTACAAAATTACAAACGTGGTTAGGAAGAGATGGTTTGGTTTCTGTTGGTGAGATGTGCCTTTTTTCTTTGTTTTGATTGCTGCCCTATTATACTAGTTGAATGCACGTGTGAAATTCTACGGGTCATCAAATTTATTTATCAAAACCAATATTTTTTTTGGGAGTAGCAATTTATCTGCCAAAGCACAATTCAAGTGATATTCTAATTTCACAAGGGTCGCCGGTGCCGTGCCACCGCGACGTCCGAAGAAGGGAGCCATCAAGCGCACCGCCGTGGCTGCCGCCGCCGCTGTCGGTGTTGCAAAGAAGACACGCGCCGACGCTCCCGCTGCGAGAGGAGGACACGCCGCGGCGTCGCAGCTCCACCGCGCCCCGCTCGTTGGTGTGGAGGTGCCGCTGCGCGCACCCATGGCACCGCACGCGCAGGCAACCGGCGACGCCGCTGTGCTCGAAGCTGCGCCCGAGGTTGCGCCCGAGGTGCTCGATGAAATGGGCACAAGGTAAAAACTCGGTTTTCTTGGTTGCTTTCAAGTATTTCGCGCGTGGAGTGTTGATATGTATCATTGCGATGTAAATGTAGTGTGGATGACAACACATTCTTTGAGACCATGGACATTGGAGGTAACAACACGCAAGAGGAGGAGCATTTTGACGAGGAGTAAGAGGGAATGATTGAGGCACCGAAGGGAAGGTCGGCAAACTACACCGTGAAGGAGGATATCTTGCTTTGCAACACATGGTGCAATGTGAGTTTGGATGCCACCATTGGCGCGGACCAAAGTAGAGACACACATTGGTTTCGCATGAAGGAGTACTTCGACAAGCGCAACAAGAGTGGCATTGAGCGGACCGATCGTTCTCTCCGATCACGTTGGTCGCTCATTTCACAAGTGTCAAAAGTGGGCGGGAGTGTTGGCAAATGTAGAGGTGCTAAATCCAAGTGGCATGAATGAGAAAGACAAGGTGAATTTGCTTTCATTCGTAGCTCATTTTGTCTCGTTGTTATCTTCTCACACTCATCCGTTTGTTCTCTTTGTTTTGTGTAGTTCAACATTGCTCAAAACTTGTTTAGAGGAGATGTGAAGAAGACAAAGAAGGGAAATTTGATTCAAGGGAATCCATTTGCCTTGTTTCATTGCTACCATGAGCTATAGAATGAGGATAGTGGAAGCACCGTGATGTGCTAACGGTGCCAAATCAAGCCTACAAGGAGACATATGAGGCTCAAGTGGTAGTTGATGATGATTCAAGTGACGAAGGCAAGAGAAGCCCTACTCCAAGCTCGGTGTCAAAGACCAAGCGGCCCATTGGACAAAAGAGTCCCAAGGAAGCAAAGAAAAGGGGAGATGATGATTAGTTGACAAAAGCGGTTGTGGCTATTGCGGATGCAAGGAAGGAAGCCGCGGTGGAGCGCAACCGCCATAGGGAGAAGCAATTGGTGGCCGAGTCTCGCAAGGCGGCGGTTGAGAAGAGGAGGCTAGCTTTGGAGGAGAAGAAGGCGGCGATGGAAGAAAGCCAACGTCTAGCGGAGGAAGAGAGAAAATTCTTCTTCATGGGCACTACCCAAATGGATGCAAAGCAAATGGAATACATCAACCTATGCCGTGATCAAATCATAGCTCAAAAAAGGTTGTTGGTGAATATGGGAGCACCTCCGGCTCCAATGGGTGGCATGAGTGGCATGGGAGCTATGGGTGGCATGGGAGGCTTTGGAGCACCTCCAAATACCTATGGAGGCATGGGTGGGTATGGTAGCATGGGAGTACCTCCGCCCCCCATGGGTGGGTATGGTGGCATGGGAGCACCTCCGGCCCCCATGGGTGGGTATGGTGACATGGGAGCACCTCCGGCTGCAATGGTTGGCTTTGGTTCCATGGGAGCACCTCCAAATGCATATGGAGGCATGAGTGGCTATGGAGCAACTTCAAGTGGCTATGGTGGCATGGGTGGCATGAATGTATCTCCCGGTGGATTCATGACAACTATGAAGAACATGAGTTGGGGGGAGATGTGTATGGAGATGCAAGGACCAATGCACCTCAAGATCATACCTCCGTCCAAGTTAAAGCTCAAGATGGACAAGACAAGGAGAAGGAGAAGGATGAAGATGAAGATGTTTGATACGTTCATGTGATGGTAACATGGAGCTTTTGGTGGATTTTGTGTTGGTGAACTAGAACTTTTATTTGTGGTGAAATTGCTCATGTGATGGTTCAAACATGTGATAGTTGTGTTCATCTTGTTGTGTTCAATTTCATGTTTTTTGCCTCGCGCGCTATGTATTTGCAGCGCCTGTCAAAGTGTGTTTCTTGTCGCGCGCGCTAAAACCCATTTATAGCGCGTCCGTGTTTTACGAAACGCGGCCACTTAAGTGATTTTACAGCGCCAAAATATAGCGCTGCTGCTGGAGATTGATATGGGGTGGCCCGATCTTCTCGATGAACTCTCACGATAACTTGATAGATAACTAGTGCTTCACTGACAACTCTCCTGGATGAACCCTGATGCCAATGCAACAGCTCTCAATCCCTTTGGATATTCTCAACTACACACTCTTGCACAACGTAATCAAAGACTACGAGTGGTCCTGTATCTCCTTATTCCCAACGGAACAGCAGATAACACGCATATTTGCAATAGATAAACCACCAGATCGATACGAATTGGTGGGGGATAAAATCCAGATGAACACTTGGTTCAAATCTGCAATTCTAGGGTTTTAGTTTTAACATCGTCTAGCCTCAAATCTGGACGCACCCCTCTATATCTATACAAGGCGGGTGTGCGGCAGGGAAATAGATAGCATGTTCGTATACAAGTCCAAAGGACGTACGCCACCGGCCCTTGGCCCACCTTGCCTTACGCCTCGGTCTCTCCTCATGTTGGCGCACATGGCCCACCGCTTCACAGCACCACGACTTTGCCCGAGACTTATCCAAGCACCAGATGCACTTGCGTCTACCTTGACTAGCATGCATGCACCAGATGCGTGCGTACATGCATGGCAGAATTAGCTCCACGTTCCTGGACTTCTTGGATGCAATAAGTGAAGGCACATGGATGGGTCCCACTCGCATGCATATATGTGTAGCACATGTACGTAGATTAATCAGCATGGTCCAACTCCTTGTGCTTTGCGGCTGATTTGCGTATCCCGGTCGCATAGCTTGTGATCGTTGTTCCCGCATAGCTTGTGGTCGCCGTCCTCCCTCTCCTCCCGCTGGCGCCGTTCCGACGGATGACAAATCTAACAAAATAATAGTACGATGATTTAGATAGTATATAATTCACATATATCAAAGTATTATTTTTAGCTAGGAAAGAATTCACCTTATAATAATCATCAGTTAGGCTTAATATTTCCTTCCCGTTTAAACATGAATAATCACTATAATTCATAGATATATCCTCATCATCCTCCCTTTCTTCAAGAAAAGCCGTCCGCGGCTTTGGATAAGCTGAAAGTGGAAGAAACAAAAAGAACAGCGTGTACGTAGAGTATATGTATATATAGCATGTTGTATGATGTTTGTAAACAGGATGATTATTCTCAAATGACAAAAGGCAACGAAAATTGCAACTCAACTTGCAGATATAAGTGAAGTATAATTCAGTTTGGGACAAACACAACGTATGTGCATAAACATAGTTAAATCTAGCAAGATCAGAATAGTTCAAAAAAGGTGAAGCTACATTTGTTCGCTGTAAGACATCGACTAGACAAGAATATTTCATATTAGCATGAGAATGAGGTATCGTCCCAAAGCAAAAAGATTCCAGCACATAGCAAATATGATTGAAAACAGCTTGTTTCAGTTCAGCAATTTTAGCATAGGTAATGCATATGTGATCCACCAAAAAATTCTGGTTCATGCTATAGTCACCAATTAAATAGAATCGGAAACAATTGGCATATGTGCTAGAATTTATATATGAAATTTCAGAAATCTTATTCATAGCACAACTCATGGTAAGAGGTTTTTCTAGCATGATGTAATACAAAACATCAGTTGGTGGTATTTTAGCAAGAACTTCTTTATGAGTAATTAAGACCACATGCTCAAAATTCGAAATTGGCAAAGTAGCACATGGTTCATGAATATATGTGTCATGCAAATCACAAGAATCAGCTAGCAAATTTGTATGGTCACCAAATTTTGAATTTGCATGTTGCAGCTCCAAATCAGCACCAATATCAATGGCATCCTCCTCAGATTTATTAGGTACGGACTCATCTTTCTCAAGTGGTGTTGCAGGTTGTACGTGAGGAGGCTCCCTTTGTTCAAAAGCGACCTGCATAGCACAAGAAACAACACTAGGAACAATAGTATGCTCCTCCAAAGTATGTGGTAGTGGTGCAGGTTGTACTATAGGCTCACTTTCTTCAAAAGCAACCTGCACATCACAGGAATCAACACTAGAAGTAGACATGATTACATTAGTAGAAACAACCTCACATGTCTGTTTAACCTCCAGTTGCAAATTTTCTTTTACACTCACATTCTCTTTCGTTATGTCTACATGCTCACTTAATTTAATTGCGGGGGTTATGGGAGAGCATAGGTTTAGATGCCAAACCCTCTGAAATTGTTTAAGCGATGCATGTATTATCCAATTTTTCTTATTGTTCCAAAAGAATTGTAAATCAGGATAATGGCTAACAAAATTAACTTCATAGCGACGACACCAGTTTGCACTCAACAAAAGATGACAACAAGTAAACGCTCTAGGAAGCACGTTACAAAAAACTCGCTCCGTATGACCATGAATAGTTAACGGAATATAGGTAGTATGAGTAATGTGAAGTGCAACATCATCAGTAGATATTATGAATGGTTGCGTAAGGTTCGTTGGAACCAACTGCAATTGGGCAACAACCTCAATACTAACAAAATTATACCGTGTACCCTTATCAAGGGTAATAGCAGCATGGCTTCCTTTGATGTCTGCTGTAAAGTGGAACAAATCCGATGCAGGGATCCCACTAGCATCCTCCTCCCAAAATGTGTCACTGCAAACAGGACCCGCATGTAATGGTTCCTGCACATCATTACTAGGATACACCATTGATTAATGTGTTAGTGAAAACAAAATAATAATGGTTTGTGGTGTTCTCTCACAACTCACGCAACATCAGCAAAGAATAGTGTATCTTACCGTTCCAAAGTGAATAGGATTTACTTACCAACAAGTAGCAATGATTAAGTGTACCAAGTGTGAGAAGAGAATAACCAGGATATCAAGTATCACAACACAAACAGGGTATTTGGTGGGGCTTGGTTGGGAATCCTAACAACACCGATACACAAAGCCTAGTGCTGATCGTATGACACGGAAACACTCGGAAACGCACACGGTGGAGATAAATGGGGCAATTGCAACTATGGGAATGAGCGGAAAAATATATTGTGTATGTCGGATAAATGCTCGTGTTGCAATGCACAAGAGAGACGCTAGCAAAAAGCTCAAAGATAAGGGCACAAGATTGCTCAAACTATTTAGTGCAAGGCAGATATAGGAATAGCCAAATAATGCTCCAAACAGAACTGAGATCACAATAATTTTCGGCCTCTTTGTTTTTTTTTTAAACCAGCGAAATATACAAATTGCTTGGCCACACAAAAATGTCACGGGGAGCAAACAGAAATAGATTGCCAGCAAAAATATTGCACTTTCCAAACCTACGTGAGCAGCCCTTGAGCGTTAAAATTTACTAGTCTCGTAGGAAAGTACTAAACGCAAAAAGATGATTGGCTTATACCTAGGTTTATCAAACGGAAGACTCGGATCAAAAGGAATCGGAGAAATTAAAAGACGGACGAAAACAAATACCTACTTGATCTAGACTCGGACTATAATCAGACACGAAAACAGCAGCATACGTCTGCGGCACGGAAACCAGGACAACAGCAAACCAAAACGATCCCAATTTCTCTATCCTTTTCCTTTGCTGCGTGGACGCACGTGCATGCAAAGATCGCTCCAAGTCTTCACGAGGCAGGAATTTCTCGCGGAGCGCGCGCGGCAGTGGTCGCAATTTGTGTATACAGCGAAGCAGAACGCGGCGACTTTGGATGACGGAAACGAAAACTGACCAGGACTCCGACGAAGATGAAAACTGACACAGAAACCTAGACGCGACTACTTTTCAGATTGGAAGAAAAAGTAACGCAAAAAGACACGATCAGCAACTAAACCAGATGAATCAATGCGATCTAGGCTGTGCCAAATATTTTTGTGGGGCTTTTTCTGTATAGGACGAAAAATAAACTAATCTAGGGATAAATTGGTGGATGCTCACCGAGTAAACCCAGAAATCTGATACCAGATGATATGGGGTGGCCCGATCTTCTCGATGAACTCTCACGATAACTTGATAGATAACTAGTGCTTCACTGACAACTCTCCTGGATGAACCCTGATGCCAATGCAACAGCTCTCAATCCCTTTGGATATTCTCAACTACACACTCTTGCACAACGTAATCAAAGACTACGAGTGGTCCTGTATCTCCTTATTCCCAACGGAACAGCAGATAACACGCATATTTGCAATAGATAAACCACCAGATCGATACGAATTGGTGGGGGATAAAATCCAGATGAACACTTGGTTCAAATCTGCAATTCTAGGGTTTTAGTTTTAACATCGTCTAGCCTCAAATCTGGACGCACCCCTCTATATCTATACAAGGCGGGTGTGCGGCAGGGAAATAGATAGCATGTTCGTATACAAGTCCAAAGGACGTACGCCACCGGCCCTTGGCCCACCTTGCCTTACGCCTCGGTCTCTCCTCATGTTGGCGCACATGGCCCACCGCTTCACAGCACCACGACTTTGCCCGAGACTTATCCAAGCACCAGATGCACTTGCGTCTACCTTGACTAGCATGCATGCACCAGATGCGTGCGTACATGCATGGCAGAATTAGCTCCACGTTCCTGGACTTCTTGGATGCAATAAGTGAAGGCACATGGATGGGTCCCACTCGCATGCATATATGTGTAGCACATGTACGTAGATTAATCAGCATGGTCCAACTCCTTGTGCTTTGCGGCTGATTTGCGTATCCCGGTCGCATAGCTTGTGATCGTTGTTCCCGCATAGCTTGTGGTCGCCGTCCTCCCTCTCCTCCCGCTGGCGCCGTTCCGACGGATGACAAATCTAACAAAATAATAGTACGATGATTTAGATAGTATATAATTCACATATATCAAAGTATTATTTTTAGCTAGGAAAGAATTCACCTTATAATAATCATCAGTTAGGCTTAATATTTCCTTCCCGTTTAAACATGAATAATCACTATAATTCATAGATATATCCTCATCATCCTCCCTTTCTTCAAGAAAAGCCGTCCGCGGCTTTGGATAAGCTGAAAGTGGAAGAAACAAAAAGAACAGCGTGTACGTAGAGTATATGTATATATAGCATGTTGTATGATGTTTGTAAACAGGATGATTATTCTCAAATGACAAAAGGCAACGAAAATTGCAACTCAACTTGCAGATATAAGTGAAGTATAATTCAGTTTGGGACAAACACAACGTATGTGCATAAACATAGTTAAATCTAGCAAGATCAGAATAGTTCAAAAAAGGTGAAGCTACATTTGTTCGCTGTAAGACATCGACTAGACAAGAATATTTCATATTAGCATGAGAATGAGGTATCGTCCCAAAGCAAAAAGATTCCAGCACATAGCAAATATGATTGAAAACAGCTTGTTTCAGTTCAGCAATTTTAGCATAGGTAATGCATATGTGATCCACCAAAAAATTCTGGTTCATGCTATAGTCACCAATTAAATAGAATCGGAAACAATTGGCATATGTGCTAGAATTTATATATGAAATTTCAGAAATCTTATTCATAGCACAACTCATGGTAAGAGGTTTTTCTAGCATGATGTAATACAAAACATCAGTTGGTGGTATTTTAGCAAGAACTTCTTTATGAGTAATTAAGACCACATGCTCAAAATTCGAAATTGGCAAAGTAGCACATGGTTCATGAATATATGTGTCATGCAAATCACAAGAATCAGCTAGCAAATTTGTATGGTCACCAAATTTTGAATTTGCATGTTGCAGCTCCAAATCAGCACCAATATCAATGGCATCCTCCTCAGATTTATTAGGTACGGACTCATCTTTCTCAAGTGGTGTTGCAGGTTGTACGTGAGGAGGCTCCCTTTGTTCAAAAGCGACCTGCATAGCACAAGAAACAACACTAGGAACAATAGTATGCTCCTCCAAAGTATGTGGTAGTGGTGCAGGTTGTACTATAGGCTCACTTTCTTCAAAAGCAACCTGCACATCACAGGAATCAACACTAGAAGTAGACATGATTACATTAGTAGAAACAACCTCACATGTCTGTTTAACCTCCAGTTGCAAATTTTCTTTTACACTCACATTCTCTTTCGTTATGTCTACATGCTCACTTAATTTAATTGCGGGGGTTATGGGAGAGCATAGGTTTAGATGCCAAACCCTCTGAAATTGTTTAAGCGATGCATGTATTATCCAATTTTTCTTATTGTTCCAAAAGAATTGTAAATCAGGATAATGGCTAACAAAATTAACTTCATAGCGACGACACCAGTTTGCACTCAACAAAAGATGACAACAAGTAAACGCTCTAGGAAGCACGTTACAAAAAACTCGCTCCGTATGACCATGAATAGTTAACGGAATATAGGTAGTATGAGTAATGTGAAGTGCAACATCATCAGTAGATATTATGAATGGTTGCGTAAGGTTCGTTGGAACCAACTGCAATTGGGCAACAACCTCAATACTAACAAAATTATACCGTGTACCCTTATCAAGGGTAATAGCAGCATGGCTTCCTTTGATGTCTGCTGTAAAGTGGAACAAATCCGATGCAGGGATCCCACTAGCATCCTCCTCCCAAAATGTGTCACTGCAAACAGGACCCGCATGTAATGGTTCCTGCACATCATTACTAGGATACACCATTGATTAATGTGTTAGTGAAAACAAAATAATAATGGTTTGTGGTGTTCTCTCACAACTCACGCAACATCAGCAAAGAATAGTGTATCTTACCGTTCCAAAGTGAATAGGATTTACTTACCAACAAGTAGCAATGATTAAGTGTACCAAGTGTGAGAAGAGAATAACCAGGATATCAAGTATCACAACACAAACAGGGTATTTGGTGGGGCTTGGTTGGGAATCCTAACAACACCGATACACAAAGCCTAGTGCTGATCGTATGACACGGAAACACTCGGAAACGCACACGGTGGAGATAAATGGGGCAATTGCAACTATGGGAATGAGCGGAAAAATATATTGTGTATGTCGGATAAATGCTCGTGTTGCAATGCACAAGAGAGACGCTAGCAAAAAGCTCAAAGATAAGGGCACAAGATTGCTCAAACTATTTAGTGCAAGGCAGATATAGGAATAGCCAAATAATGCTCCAAACAGAACTGAGATCACAATAATTTTCGGCCTCTTTGTTTTTTTTTTTAAACCAGCGAAATATACAAATTGCTTGGCCACACAAAAATGTCACGGGGAGCAAACAGAAATAGATTGCCAGCAAAAATATTGCACTTTCCAAACCTATGTGAGCAGCCCTTGAGCGTTAAAATTTACTAGTCTCGTAGGAAAGTACTAAACGCAAAAAGATGATTGGCTTATACCTAGGTTTATCAAACGGAAGACTCGGATCAAAAGGAATCGGAGAAATTAAAAGACGGACGAAAACAAATACCTACTTGATCTAGACTCGGACTATAATCAGACACGAAAACAGCAGCATACGTCTGCGGCACGGAAACCAGGACAACAGCAAACCAAAACGATCCCAACTTCTCTATCCTTTTCCTTTGCTGCGTGGACGCACGTGCATGCAAAGATCGCTCCAAGTCTTCACGTGGCAGGAATTTCTCGCGGAGCGCGCGCGGCAGTGGTCGCAATTTGTGTATACAGCGAAGCAGAACGCGGCGACTTTGGATGACGGAAACGAAAACTGACCAGGACTCCGACGAAGATGAAAACTGACACAGAAACCTAGACGCGACTACTTTTCAGATTGGAAGAAAAAGTAACGCAAAAAGACACGATCAGCAACTAAACCAGATGAATCAATGCGATCTAGGCTGTGCCAAATATTTTTGTGGGGCTTTTTCTGTATAGGACGAAAAATAAACTAATCTAGGGATAAATTGGTGGATGCTCACCGAGTAAACCCAGAAATCTGATACCAGATGATATGGGGTGGCCCGATCTTCTCGATGAACTCTCACGATAACTTGATAGATAACTAGTGCTTCACTGACAACTCTCCTGGATGAACCCTGATGCCAATGCAACAGCTCTCAATCCCTTTGGATATTCTCAACTACACACTCTTGCACAACGTAATCAAAGACTACGAGTGGTCCTGTATCTCCTTATTCCCAACGGAACAGCAGATAACACGCATATTTGCAATAGATAAACCACCAGATCGATACGAATTGGTGGGGGATAAAATCCAGATGAACACTTGGTTCAAATCTGCAATTCTAGGGTTTTAGTTTTAACATCGTCTAGCCTCAAATCTGGACGCACCCCTCTATATCTATACAAGGCGGGTGTGCGGCAGGGAAATAGATAGCATGTTCGTATACAAGTCCAAAGGACGTACGCCACCGGCCCTTGGCCCACCTTGCCTTACGCCTCGGTCTCTCCTCATGTTGGCGCACATGGCCCACCGCTTCACAGCACCACGACTTTGCCCGAGACTTATCCAAGCACCAGATGCACTTGCGTCTACCTTGACTAGCATGCATGCACCAGATGCGTGCGTACATGCATGGCAGAATTAGCTCCACGTTCCTGGACTTCTTGGATGCAATAAGTGAAGGCACATGGATGGGTCCCACTCGCATGCATATATGTGTAGCACATGTACGTAGATTAATCAGCATGGTCCAACTCCTTGTGCTTTGCGGCTGATTTGCGTATCCCGGTCGCATAGCTTGTGATCGTTGTTCCCGCATAGCTTGTGGTCGCCGTCCTCCCTCTCCTCCCGCTGGCGCCGTTCCGACGGATGACAAATCTAACAAAATAATAGTACGATGATTTAGATAGTATATAATTCACATATATCAAAGTATTATTTTTAGCTAGGAAAGAATTCACCTTATAATAATCATCAGTTAGGCTTAATATTTCCTTCCCGTTTAAACATGAATAATCACTATAATTCATAGATATATCCTCATCATCCTCCCTTTCTTCAAGAAAAGCCGTCCGCGGCTTTGGATAAGCTGAAAGTGGAAGAAACAAAAAGAACAGCGTGTACGTAGAGTATATGTATATATAGCATGTTGTATGATGTTTGTAAACAGGATGATTATTCTCAAATGACAAAAGGCAACGAAAATTGCAACTCAACTTGCAGATATAAGTGAAGTATAATTCAGTTTGGGACAAACACAACGTATGTGCATAAACATAGTTAAATCTAGCAAGATCAGAATAGTTCAAAAAAGGTGAAGCTACATTTGTTCGCTGTAAGACATCGACTAGACAAGAATATTTCATATTAGCATGAGAATGAGGTATCGTCCCAAAGCAAAAAGATTCCAGCACATAGCAAATATGATTGAAAACAGCTTGTTTCAGTTCAGCAATTTTAGCATAGGTAATGCATATGTGATCCACCAAAAAATTCTGGTTCATGCTATAGTCACCAATTAAATAGAATCGGAAACAATTCTGGTTGGAGTTAATTGATCATGATTCAGGAGAGTGGGATATTCAGAAACTGGAGGACAATTTTGTGGCACCGGATGTCCAAGCAATTCAGCGCATTGTGTTAGGTGATGATGAGGATTATTGGGCTTGGATGTTTGAGAAATCTGGGCACTTCTCTGTACGGTCTGCATACAGAGAGCTTTGCGCTCACAGGAGGAGGTCAGATTCGCCGTCGTCATCTACTGGTAATAACCTACCTCTTTGGAAAAAGCTTTGGAAGATGCCAGTACCGCCAAAGGTCAGGAACTTCTGGTGGCGAACAATTCAGAAATTCATACCATGTAGGAAGATTATGAAAGATAAACACATCGAGCGAATTTCAAACTGCGAGGATTGTGGAGAAGATGAGACAATTTTTCATTCATTCTTCGGTTGTACTTGGGCAAAGATCTTTTGGGAGGAGCTGAAACGGATTACAGGGGTCAAGGTTCCCAACCTCCATCCGATCTCCTGGGCTGCGGACCTGATTGATGGTAACATGATGCCGCAGCACAATGTCGCCATCATTTTATGTGGCTGTTGGGCGGTATGGACTGAACGGAATACTCGCAGGCATGGTGAGAAGGTACGGACTGTTGATGCGTCGGTGAGATGGGCATCGGATATTGCATGTGATCTTGTTGCACAGGTCAAGACAACCGGCAAGAATATAAAAACAATACATAATTGGCTTCCCCCGCAGAGGGATTACATCAAGGTAAATGTCGATGCTAGTTTTGACGGTATGTCTAGCTCTGGAACGACCGGGGTGGTTATCCGCAATTCCGATGGGGGACTGATCCGAGCACAGGCACTATGGTATGATGTTGCTGCGGATGCGAGGGCTATGGAGGCGATGGCTATGAGGGATGGACTACGGCTGGCAAGTGATCTCGGATACACTCAGATATGTTTGGAGAGTGATGCACTGGAGGTCGTCAAGCTTTGCAATTCAAAGGATTTTATTAGAACGAACATAGGTGGCATGTGTCGGCAAGTTGTTGAGCTAGCTAGTAGCTTTGTTAGTTGCTCTTTATCTCATGTATCTCGTACTTCTAATGAGGCTGCGCACCTGTGCGCAAAGCAGGCGAATAGCTCTAGACGTAGATGTGTTTGGGTGAACTATATGCCTACCTTCCTTGATGCATGTATCAGGAAGGATTGTAATCCCGGATGAGGCCGCAGGTTTCAGACGTGCTCTTTTCCTTACCAGGGTACCTAATGGGGCTGGAAGGTTTTTAATGAGGCGGCTTGCGTGCTATTATATATAAGTGATTTTCAAAAAAAAAAAGATATTATTTTATTCTGAAATTTGCTTGTTCCTGATTTTGTAGTTCTGAATTTTAATTACTAGTGAGAGGCATAGAGAGAGGACCGCTCTAAATTTTTATTGTCACATAATTTATCAGGGGCATCAGAGTCTTTTTAATGCTTAAAATGCACTAGATGACCATATTAGGAAAGAAATTAAATTAAAGTGCCAAATTGGGAGGATTTTTTTATAGGGCCGAAAAGGGAAGACGGTTTTAAGGAAGGGTCAAATAAGGAATTCTCTCTAAATTTATTTGAGCACAACTTCCACTTTCATTTGAGCAAATGATCTTATTCGCGATAGGAATTCTGACCAAAAAAACGAAAAAGAAAAAGAAAAAGGATGGGATACACCACAATGTTTAGCCTTAAATTCATTTTGCAATGTGAAGTTTTATTATAAATTAAATATATCATACAAGAGACTCAAAAGGACAACTGGAAAAAACACATTTGTGATACGGCTAGAGAATTCATCCTGCATACTCTTATTCGTATTGATCATGAAAAATCTCCATCTCCACTACTTATAAAAGAGCAAACTTGGCAGGAAAGTTGGATATAGACCATCCATAGGAATCCATTAAACGGTTCAATTTCGCTTGTTCTCCCTTCCCATACCACACCGCACCAAATCTCCTCTGATACCGTAATTAACACTCTGCCTCTATCACCATCCACCATATCCGTCCTGATCCCTTTCTCACTCGATTCATCTCCCTCTTTCTCTTTCTCTTTCTCTTTCTCTTTCTCTTTCTCTTTCTCCCCGAATTAAAGAGCAGGATCCGTAACACGTCAAGCACAGAGATATTGCGAGCCAGTGCCTTGAATGGCGCGCGACGGCATTGGCGGACGCAGCGGGTGGGCAGCGGCCTACCCAGAATTTTGAGGAAAAAAACGGACCCCCCAGATATGAAGCATATTAGGCCCAATTTGGACTCTTGGCCCATTTTGTTTTTCAGCGCTAGCCTCTTCTGGACGCGAGACGATGTTCTCTGTCTCTGGACGCGAGACGCTGTTTCGCGAATCGCCATGGCGACGACCTAGCCCCTGCCGGCCTGCTGCCTGCCCCGCCCCCGGCCGCCGCCGCCCCGCCCCCACTCTTGCGTCCCCGCCGCCGGCTGACTCCCCGAGACGCCCTCCGCCGCCCGCCCCTGCCCGGTCGCCCCGCCGGCCGGCCGCCAGGCGCCAGCTCGAGCTCGACTAGGGCCACCCACCCGCCGCCACATTGCCACAAAGACGCGCCGCCGTCGCCCCCGTCGGACGCCCGTCGCCCAAGCCCCAAGGTATAACACATTCCTCTTCCTGCCCATTTGCCCTCAGTTTTCGTTGATGCATTTGTACTAAAACTGAGTCAATTAATTCAGAACGGAGGGAGTAGTAGGTTCCTGCCCATTTGCCCAACCGAATAAGAATAAGCCCCAATTTGCTATGCATTGTGTAAATTGACAATTTCTTGTCTCCAACTAGCAACCAATTGACAATTTTCTTCTAAGTGTAGAATTCATTATGAAGAGAAATAGCCAGATTGCATCTCTTTTCAAGAAACATGAAGCTAAGAAGATGGTGGTAGAGGTAGATGATGTACACATTGAAGATAATGGGCTTTTGTTGGCATGTATTGATTCCGCACCCAGACCTCTGATCCAATCTGATTTTGAGATTGAGAGTGAGACTGAAATGGAAGAGCCAACACCAAATCCACCATCACCCCAACAACCGTCTGCAAGAGTCACCATGTGCTTATTATATCCATTGCTTTGCACATCAACTTCAATTGGTTCTTATTGCCGTGGCAAAGGAGAATGAATCATGTATATGATTTTTTGATCATGTTTCTTACTTGTTCAATATTATTGGAGTTTCTTGCAAGCGTCATGATATGCTTCGAGATGTGAGAGCTCAAAAACTTTTGGAAGCACTTGAAATGGGTGAAATTGAAAATGGAAGTGGATTGAATCAAGAAATGGGTTTATCTAGACCCGGTGATACTCGATGGGGCTCTCATTTTAGAACTATTTGCAACATTGTTGGTATGTACCCCACAATTGTTGAAGTACTTGTGAGGATTGGAAAAGATCCTTCCCAAAAGGGTGAGTGGACAAGAATACGTGGAGTGGCTCAAGCCTTTGAATCATTTGACTTTGTTTTCAATCTTAACTTGATGCTTGTTATCCTTGGGTGCACAAATGATTTGTCTCAATCTTTGCAAAAGAAGGATCAAGATATTGTTAATGCAATGGCTCTTGTTGCGTTGGCAAAGGACAAACTTCGTCGTATGAGGTCTCATGGATGGGAAGGATTTCTTGCAAAGGTGACATTGTTTTGCAACAAACATGACATTGAAGTTCCATCACCGGATGATCAATATGTGGCTCATGGAAGATCACATCGGTATTATGAAATACAAATAAATGATGATCGTTATAGAAGAGAAGTATGTCTTGGTGTCCATGATCAAATTATTCAAGAGCTTGACAATCGGTTTGATGAGGTTAATATGGAGTTGCTTATTTGCATGTCGGCTATGAATCCATAAAATTTATTTGCTTCTTATGATGCACAAAAGGTAATGCGGCTTGCCCAATTCTATCCCAATGACATATCAAGTGTGGAGTTGATAAGACTTGAGTTCCAACTTGAAATCTTTATTGATGATATGAGAAAAGATGATAGGTTCAAATGTGTGAATCATCTTGGTGAGCTCTCTACTATGCTTGTTGAAACCAAAAGGCATCTTGTTTATGATTTGGTCTACTTACTTCTCAAATTGGTATTGATCTTACCGGTGGCAACGGCGAGTGTTGAAAGAATATTTTCTTCCATGAGTTTTGTGAAGAATAAGATGAGAAATAGCATGGGTGATGAGCTCTTGAACCATTGCTTAGTGACATTTGTTGAGCGAGAAATGTTCTTGAAAGTAAGTGAATATGAAATTGTTGAAACTTTTATGCCAATGAAAGAACGTAGAGTTATAAAAAAATCATAGTGATGTAATCTTCTATTTATGCTATATTTTATCATGTAATACTTTATGTATGTGTTCGAACTATTTTGCATTGGAATCACACAACTTTGAGAAATATGTATTAATCTACATTGTCATGAATCAATTTGTTGTTTATATTGTCATTTGCCAACTTTTTGTGGACTGTGCCCACCCTCCAATTTTTTCCTGCGTCCGCCACTGCGCAACGGTGCTGAAGGCGTGGAGTGCTAAGATGGCGGCCGCACGCCGAGTCAGCGGCACACCAGCACCAGGTAGCACCTTCGTCCGTGGCGGACGCGCCAGCACAAGGAATTGTTGTCGTCCGTCCGGATCACGCCCATGTCCAGAATCCCCGCCTCCATGAACGGCTGTCTTTCCCACACCCCGAGCAGGAACCGCTGCTGACAAGTACTAGACGGCAGACGCCAAGACTTGGTGGCACGCTGACGTCCGTGGTGTTTATGGCCGGTCCGCACCCCTGCCGCTGGTGTGCTATACAAGCCTCCAAGCGACATCACTCATCACTGGTAGTGGGACGATCCTGTGTGCTTAGGGCTGCTCCTGTTCCGAGGATTCTACCCTGATGGTAATGCCTTCTCCCTAATCCCTATGTCCCAACATACTTGCCTTTCCATTAGAAAGTAAAGATAGGAGACATAAAGAGCTGGGCTAGCTGGTTGTTCAGGTGGTGTGTGGCCGATGGAATGGTTGCAAATGCAGAACATATGTTAAATGAATTTGTTTGAATCCCATATTCCAATCAAGAAGCAACAACATATAATTTAATGAAGATTGCATGCTAACAGTTTTAGCTTTCATGTATACATCCGTAGGTGCATGATTAATGTAGGGAAATACAGTCGAACGTAGTATATAGAGACGACCATGGAAGCTTGGCATCTTAACGTGCTTGAACTATATATTGCACGACATCACAGCTGCGCAAAGAGTTCCTACTGGCTAGAGATGCTAAACAATTGTCTCATTGCCAAGGTAAATACTCATTACTTTTCTTTAATTGACTTCAGTTTTGAGTTCTTTGTGTTGCATTGCTATCAGCACACTATGAGATATACAAGGGTAATTTCATGAATCAACGCTGTAGCCATGTGTGGGTTTGATTTGCTTTGTGTTGTTCCAATCAGGATTTGTGTAGCCGCAGAATATATATGTTCTTTTCCTTTAGAGCTATGCTTCTATTATTCCGTAGGACACTACTTGGATACCTGATATTCCAGAGATAATTTGGTGAAACCCAATAGATTAGGCTGTTGAAGTTCGGAACTATAACTTTTTGCTGTCGTTATTTTCTCCTATTTTAAACATTTACCTGCACTTTGTATTGAGAAATGCACAATACTTAAAGTTAATGTATTCACTGTTGCCTCTGCAATGTGATAGCTTTAGTTCTACAAAACAATATCCATACTTGGAACGAGGAATTATTGATCGATAAAGATATATATCTTTATAAATTAATAAATAGTGGATAACATTATGTTATTTGGAATTACTTTTAAATTATCGCTTCGAGCTGTTGTATTATTTATGCAAATAATAACTATTCTTTTTTTATTTGTGGATTTTTAATGATGCAACACGTGTGGATTATGTGTTGTCCGCACATCTTACACGGTTTAGTCATTGAATCTATTACTATGTTGAAAACTCACTATACTAAAAACAAGATTTATAGTTTGAGGGCGTGCGTTGCACGTACATTGCTGCTAGTATGAATAAACGACCTCTTCATGGTCAAAAAATGAAGGAGAAAGTATTAATGAGCATTAACTTCAAAAAGCAGAGCACCTTACCATTCAGATATGGGAGTGGAATCCGCGGCAGGGGTCGGGGTCGTGCTGCTGATTCGAGGAAAGAATCTGTCCAGGTCAAAACTACAAAGAAGGTGACCACGGGACAAAAAAGGAAGGCAAATAAAGGCCAGACTTCTCAAGGTCTGGTTCTGGATGCACCTGTTGTTCAAGAGGCTTCGCTTGCTCTGGTTGTCTCGGGTCCACCTCTGTCACAGCATGCTGACGAGGATGAGACGACTACTTCTGACTCAAACAAGAAACAACGGACATTAGATGACGGATCGGCGGATCAGGCGGAGACTGCGAGGCAGTCCCGCCAAACGCAATGAGTATCTTAGCCTGGAACTGTCGTGGCCTTGGGTCGGACGCGACAGTGGGGGAACTTCGCTGGCTGGTGAAAACTTTCCGACCCGAGATCCTCTTCTTGTCTGAAACCAAGATGCGGGATATGAGTGCAAAGAACTTTATGTGGTCTCTGGGCTACACGGGTTCTTTTGCTGTTAGTTGCGAGGGCCGTAGTGGTGGTCTTGCGCTTTTCTGGAAGCAACCCTTGATCCTGACACTCCGTGGGTTCAACTCTCATCTCATCGACATGACTGTGACTTCGGAGGACATGGCCCCTTGGCGTGCTACCTTTATTTATGGTGAGCCGAAGCGTGAGCTGCGATATGTCTTTTGGGACATGCTCCGTCGACTTCGCCGTGAATGGGATGTGGTCCTTGGCTTTGCTGTGGTGATTTCAATGAAGTCCTTTGGAGTGATGAACACTACGGCTCGAGAGACAGGTCTGAATCCCAGATGGAATTGTTCCGTGATTGTTTGGCAGCCTGTAACCTCGTTGACTTAGGGTACTCGGGACCCAAGTTCACCTGGTCCAACCGTCAAGATGCACAATGTAATGTTTGTGTTCGTTTGGATCGTGTTGTGGCCAATGGTGCCTTTTCTGACAGATTTGGTGACTGCAAAGTGGAGAATGTTATTACAACCTCATCTGATCATTATGCTCTGTATGTTTGTCTAGTGGCAGATGTGACTGAAACTCAGCAGCAACCTGTGCAGCAGTCTTTTCGGTACGAGGCTATGTGGCGCAGGGCTGAAGATTATGGCGAGGTGGTGGAGTCGACCTGGAAACAACATGCTGGTGGGCCGAATGCTCTACATGCCACATGGGCCAATTTGGGCCAAATGGCACATTCGCTCAAAGGCTGGAGCAAGACTGCCTTTGGTTCTGTTAGGTGCCAAATTCAGAAATTTGAAAGAAAACTGCGTGATCTCCGTATGTCTCCTGTGAGTACTGATACCATTTCAGAGGAGAAGAAGGTGGAACAACAGCTTTGTGAGTTGTTCGAGCGTGAGGAGATTATGGCTCGACAAAGATCTCGTGTGGACTGGCTCCGTGAAGGTGACCGAAATACTGCGTTTTTCTTTGCAAAAGCATCTACCCGGAAAAGAGTTAACAAGATCAGTGCTCTTGTTAGAGAAGATGGCTCTTTGTGTACTGACCAGACCAATATCAAAGGGATGGTGCAGCACTTTTATGAGGATCTGTTCACGTCACAATCTTTTCTTTCGATGGATGAAGTCATTGATGCTATTCCTTCGAAAGTTGATGATCAGATGAATGGTGATCTCTGCAAGCCTTATTCTAATGAAGAAATCAAGGCTGCACTCTTCCAAATGGGACCTACTAAAGCCCCTGGGCCGGATGGGTTCCCTGCTTTATTTTATCAGACTCATTGGGATATGCTTCAGAATGATGTTTGTGATGCAGTCCGAGGTTTCTTGGGAGGTGCTGATATTCCAGAGGGTTTTTGCGACTCACTCATTGTCCTAATCCCAAAGGTATCAAATGCGAAACATTTGTCTAAATTTCGCCCTATTAGCCTTTGTAATGTCTTGTACAAGATTGCTTCCAAAGTTATGGCAAATAGATTGAAGCTTCTGCTACTTGACATTATATCAGAGTTTCAAAGTGCTTTTGTGCCAGGACGTTTGATCACTGATAGTGCCCTTGTTGCTTTCGAGAGCTTGCATACAGTGCGGCGCCAAAAGAACAAATGCCCTTTTTTTGCCCTGAAGATTGATATGATGAAGGCCTATGATCGTATCGAATGGGAGTATCTTCATGGCTGCCTAGTTAAATTGGGCTTTGCTACTGAGTGGATCAACTCAGTTATGCGATGTGTTACCTTGGCAAGATATGCGGTGAGAGTTAATGGTGATCTCACTACTCCTGTGGTTCCTTCACGGGGCATTCGTCAAGGGGATCCTATCAGCCCATATTTGTTTCTATTATGTACGGAAGGATTGTCTTGTCTTTTGCAGAAGAAGGAGGGTCTCGGTGAGCTACAAGGACTACGTAATGGTCGAAGGGGCCCTTCTATATCACATTTGCTCTTCGCAGATGACAGTATCTTTTTCGCACGCAGCGATGAAAGGAGTGTGGGGACACTGAAATCAGTTCTTGATAAATATTGTGAGGCTTCTGGTCAAAAGGTGAATCTCCAGAAATCCTCTATTTTTTTCGGCAACAAATGCTCAGATAAGGTCAAGCTTGCAGTCAAAGCTAAGTTGGAGGTGGCATCTGAAACCCTTCAAGATACTTATCTCGGAATGCCGACAGAGATTGCACGGGCTGCAACTAATTCTTTCAAGTTTCTGCCTGAGAGAGTATGGAAATGTGTCACGGGAATTTCTAATAGACCGTTGTCAAGAGCTGGGAAGGAGGCATGGTTAAAAACCGTGGCCCAATCGATCCCTAATTTTGTGATGAGTTGTTTTCAGGTCTGTGTAGAGACGTGTGACAAGATGAAAACGACCATTGCGGATCAGTGGTGGGGCTTCGAAGATGGTAGGAAGAAGATGCACTGGCGTTCTTGGGAGTGGTTGTCGGCGCCCAAGGCGCTTGGTGGCATGGGGTTTCGCGACTTCGTCATCTTCAACCAGGCCATGTTAGGCAAACAGAGTTGGCGGCTTCTCACGGAGCCATCATCACTCTGTGCAAGAGTTCTCAAGGGAAGGTATTTCCCTGACTGTGATTTTATGTCGGCAACCAAGCCCAGAGCATCGTCTTTTACTTGGAGATCGATCCTGTTTGGGCGAGAGTTGCTGTTGAAGGGTGTCCGGTGGGGCATTGGCAATGGTGATCGTGTTAATGTTATGAGTGACAATTGGATCCCAGGTTACCCACCCGGAACATTCATCCCTCTTTCCACGGTTGATGCAAATGCGAAATTCAGCTCGCTGATGACTGCTACACAAGACACGTGGGATGTTGATACTATTTCATCTCTTTTCAATGCTGATCTAGCTAAGGTGATCTCAAATATACCTATTAGTAAGCATGGGAGAGATGATTTCATTTCATGGCCGTATGACAAGTTTGGTACATACACTGTCAAATCTGCGTACAAGTTGGCAAGAACTAACTCTTTCTTCGCCAAAAGAGCAAGCTCGGGTCAGGGAATGTCTTCAGATCGGGTAGCAGATGAGAAGAAGTGGAAAGCCCTCTGGGCGATTCAAGCCCCGAATAAAATGAAGACCGTGCTCTGGCGTATAGCGCAGGACTGTCTTCCAACTGGTTTTCAGTTACGACATCGTCATATTCCAGCAGATGATGGGTGTTGTTTTTGTGGCCGGGTGGAGCGTGTTGAGCACACGTTTCTCCACTGTCCGTTTGCCCAGGCAGTCTGGGGCTATGTGAAAGATACATTTCCTCTGAAGCTGCACCGGAAGGAGAATACCACAGCAAAACTATGGCTTTTCGATTTCCTGGAGAGGGAACGTTCAGTTTCTGCTGTTGTGCTGGCAGTGACTTGTTGGCATATTTGGGAGGCAAGAAATGATACCCGAAACAATGAGGTGTCTCTACATCCTCTCCGTGTAGCTGCAAAGGTAATAGCTTATGTCAATATGATCTTGCAGTTTTGCTTCAAATCAAAGAATGTAGGTGGGAAGGCGGCCAAACCTTTGGTTCCACGTTGGTCGCCGCCACCAGCAGGCGTGGTTTGTATGCACGTTGATGCGGCCATCTTCCCAGCCGAACGGCGTATGGGCTGGGGAGCGGTGCTCCGCGATCACCAGGGACAATTCATTCTCTCCTGCAGCGAAGGATTGGCTGATTTCCCTGAACCTGAGTTGGCAGAAGGCATGGCGATCAGGAAGGCGATCTCTGTTCTGAAGGACCACGGCTTTCAGAAGGTGATCCTGGCGTCCGATTGCTTGTCGATGATCCAGCGCGTTTCTTCACCAATTCCGGACCGGTCTCTGGCTGGAGCTGTGGTGGGAGATATCAAGGAACTAGCGAGAGGATTCATTTCCTGTACGTTCAAGCATGTTCCTCGCTCTTCGAATGTCGTCGCACATGTTTTAGCTCGATCGTCTGAACTTTTTAATTGTAATATTTCTGTTGGTGTTATTCCTGGTGTTATCCAGGCAGAACTCTGTAATGACATTATGTGATCAATAAAGTGCGCTATTCTCTAAAAAAAAAGATACATATGTAAAGATATATTAATCAATCTCGAGTTAGGTAAATATTCAGTTTCAGGGTAAGCCCTAGGTGTTGCCTGTTCAAACAACCTTTAAGGAACTTCCTCCACTGCAGTGTTCGAATCAGCATCAGTCTGACTCCTATGAAGGACTGGAGAGACGTAATGAACGAGATTCAAATCTCTACCTAATAATAAAGTAAGCAAGACTTCCCTGGTTTCGTTGGTCGTCCACTTTGCAGAGGACGTATGTCGTAGGGATTTATTTGTTATTCCCGGAAACCTAAGAACCTATTTGCAAAAAAACCTTTTGTCTTCAACCAGGGAGCAACGCTTCGTTCGTACGTCGTCATTTTTTCAAAAAAAACCCTGACATTTTGGAAATTAACCCGTAGTCCCGCTCCCCTCACTCTCCGCCCGAGCTGAGCTCCACAGTCCACCGCCTCACTCCACCCCCACCGCCCCTCCACCTCCTGCGCCTCCCACCGCACCGCGCCAGAGCCCAACGAGAACGACGACCTCGTCGCCGCCGCGACCTCCCCATCCTCTTCACCCTCCGCTACGTTCGGCCCCGCCCGCCCTTCTCGATGCCCCCGAGGTCCATGTTCGATCCGAGGGATCTGGGGGCCAGGGAAGTGCCCGTGGAGGTGCCTCTCTACTCCCCTCCCCGGCGCGCTCCCCTCGCCTCCTCGTAGCCCACGCTCCTCGGTCGCCTCACTGCCCTCCACCTTCCCTCGCCGCGCTCTCCACGCCGCAAAGATGACCTTTTTGTCCAAGCCAGTGAGGAATCGCCGGATCCGGCGTCGGCGAGATCGGATCCGCTGGCTGCGAGGCCGGAAATAAGGAGGCATGACTGATCATTACGGTCGTTCTTTCTTGTAATTAAAATTTTCAAACCTTCATACTGTACATTCAGAATAGGCTTCTAGCTAATTACATCTTACCTTTGCTTTGGGTGTTCATGCAAGCATGATTTCACTTCCGATTGGATGCACATAAAAGATGCAGAGGGTATATATATATATATATAGCTAAAATAATTGGTTAATTCCCCTCTGCTACTTTGCTAAGTTATTTGTTGGTTGTAACTGAGCCGCCTTGAATTAACTTGCTTCTTTTCCTATAGATTTCTGTGTCTATGTATTCCTGATCTCCTATCTGCACAAATTTATGTACAGAAGAAAATTATTTATCTCTGTTTCATATTCCTAACTCCTAAGCAGGACATTTTTATGATTTTTTTTTTTGGGATTTATCTCTCCGAGTTTAGTTGAAATCTTAATACGTTTGATTTATTTGAAACCCGTTGCAAAGCACGTGTGTTTTTCTTAGTAAAGACAACAGGGATATCCATAAAATACTGGAGACACGTAATGAACGAGACTCTTAAATAAAGGCAACATACATACATATGATTGCAACTACTAAGCTTACACAAAAATAAAGCATCAACACTGTCATCTAAAGGGAGAGCTCAAATACTCTCACTCAATTTGTAAGTTTAGTGTCTAAACAAGTCAAATGTGCTAGCTACTCTCAAAGGGAATTGTAAATAATTTTTCTTATCTCATTTAAATAACTAAATAACAAGAATATTTTTAACAAGGATTTTAACCATTCAAAAGTCATGCATGTGGTATTTCTCAAATCTCAGACACATAGCAAGGAACAACTCACAATCACTACCCGCGAAAGTTGGCCGCTATGCCGGCTCCTTGCACAGCTATAAGAGCCGCCTTCTCCAAGTTCACGTCCAACACGTATAACTGCAAACCAAGCACCAGATTAAAATGTACTATCTATCCGCACATTGCTAGACTAACATCGAGGACATTCAGGTGGCGCTGTGGCATCGAGGGATTGTGCGAGCAAGGACTGTACCGCACGTGCACGCGGTAGAAGAGGCTGTAGAGCTCGTTGTCAAACAACTGGGACTATTCCCTGGAGACGTTAGCATCGTGGAGGCACCTCCACCTCCACTGCCCGACGATGTCATGTGCGGCGGCAACTCTTGTCCTTCTCATCCACCACCATAATCCCACACCGTTAGGGTCGGAGGCATGATTTCTTAAATCTGGATGTTAAGGGGGCCAGTTAGTGTAAAAACTTTAAATTATACATTATTCACATCATTTTTAGGAGTAAATCAATGGTGTTGTTGGGGCGGGGGGGGGGGGGGGGGGGGGGGGGCCCTGCTGGTCCCCCTATCTCCGCCGCTGCACACCGTCACCTCGTAGGTATCGCCCAAATCTCGGGAATTGGGTGGCGTCAGGACACCTCTATGTATGCAAGCATAGTCTGAATTTCCTATACCAACATATGTACTTTAAAGTAGAAAAAAATCAAATTGATACTAACAAGAATGCCTATAAGATCAGAAAACAAGTTTAACATGGGTCGTTAAGTGGACTTTTGAACTGCAGTATGATATATAATATATAAGGCATGTGACCGGTAACATTTGCGCGATTCGAGTAAAGTACACAACTTGGTCCTAGCATAATTTACAATACATATCAAGGTAAAATTTAACCTTGCTAGTCTGTAGAGATGAATAAAAGCACTGAACATCATTTAACTGATGTTAACAGAAAACAAATATACAATGGCACCTAAGAAACTTGAGTAAATGCAACAAACATAATTTATTCCACGACATGTCAACTTCCATCGTAGCAGAAACATCAACATGTATCCTAAGGTCATGAAATGTTAAAGGAGAGTAGCTAACTAATGTAGAGTAGTAGACAACCGGTTACCATTAACTAGAAACCGTACATTCAGAATGGCTCGAGAAAATATTTGAACCGTACGCCTCATGAATCTCATAACAAGACCATGCCTAGTTACCTAGATCAAAATTAGGGGAGAACGAGAAAATGACACATAACTACCACATTTGGGGACGAGCTGACGTGGGGCTACCGTTTTAGGATTTTCTGACAACTAAATATCATGTTTGGGGTATACGTGTGACGCGGAGCACTGATTGTGCCTAGTTAGAGGTTTAACCAGTTTTCTGTCAAGTGGAACCCACCAGTCAGGTCTACGTGCCAAAAAAAGAAGCAGGTCAACACTTTCTTTTCTCGAGCCGCTTGACCTGTCGCAGAACGCGCTGACCGGGCCGATCCCGCCGTCCATGTTTCGGCTATCGCGGCTGTCGAAGCTGCAGCTCATCGATAACGTCCTGTCCGGCGAGATACCGCCGAATATCGGCAACTGCACGTCGCTCGTCCGATTCAGGGCGAGCGGCAACCACCTCGCCGGCGTCATCCCTGCTCAGATTGGCAAGCTCGGCCACCTCAGATTCCTGGACCTAAGCTCGAACAGGTTGTCCGGCTCAATACCTGCCGAGATCACCGGGTGCCAGAACCTGACGTTCGTCGACCTGTACGGCAATGCCATCACCGGCGTGCTATCGCAGGGGCTGTTCCAAGGGATGTTGTTGTTGCAGTACCTCGACCTCTCGTACAACGCCATTGGCGGCACGCTGCCATCAGAGGTGGGAAAGCTGGCCTCGCTCACGAAGCTTGTCCTTGGCGGGAACTGTTTGATCGGTCACATACCGCCGGAGATCGGCTCGTGCACACGGCTCCAGCTCCTGGACCTCGGAGGCAACTCGCTGTCTGGCGCGATACCGGCGAGCATCGGCAAGATCCCGGGTCTGGAGATTGCACTTAACCTCAGCTGCAACGGTCTGTCGCCTGTCGGGTACCATGCCGAAGGAGTTCACGGGACTCACGCGGCTCGGTGTGCTCGACGTCTCGCACAACCAGCTCTCCCGTGATCTCCAGCTGATGTCCGCTCTCCAGAACCTCGTGGCGCTCAACGTCTCATTCAACAACTTCTCCGGCCGTGAGCCGGAGACGGCGTTTTTCGCGAAGCTGCCCATGAGCGACGTCGTCGAGGGCAACCCGGCGCTGTGCCTCTCCCTGTGCCCCGCCCCGGCGCCGCTCGCGTCGCAACTGTCATCCTGGTCTCCGCTCTGGTCGTCCTCCTGATCGCAGCGGCGCTAGTCCTCTTCAGTCGCCGGCGCCATCGCCAGATTTTGGCGGCGCACGGCCCGAAGATGAAAGGACGCGGAGATGCTGCCCGTGGGACGTGACGCTGTACCAGAAGCTGGAGATCAGCGTGGGCGACGTGACACGCAGCCTCACGCTGGCGAACGTGATCGGGCAAGGCTGATACGGTACAGCGGCGGGCATGGCGCGGCGCCCATGGCGTGGGCGGCGAACCAGCAGCAGCTGATGGGATGGGGCTGGGAGGCGGCGTTGACCTGCTTTTTTTCTTCTGTTCTTGCCACGTAGACCTGACGGGTGGGTCCGAGCTGTCATAAAACGTGTTAACAGGGCTAAACGAAAGAATCAGTGCTCCGCGTCACACGTAAACCCTAGACGTGGTATTTAGTTGTCAAAAAACCCTAAAACGGTAGCCCCATGTCAACTTGTACCCAAATATGGTAGTTGTGTGTCATTTTCTGGGGGAGAACACTGCCTCCAAACCTTCCACGCCACTAGCTCCCCCTAGGGCAAGGTAGGACAGCCGCCCTACCTTGACTTTTGGTGACCATATTCATATGCACTCATTTTTCCTAAAGGATTTGAGTGGTTGAACGTAAAAAAACGGACTTCGTATGTGAAAGTTATGCTTATATTAATGAACACTATGCAAAAGCGATTACTAAATCAAAACTACGACTCTAACTCTTGCTCTTCACAATAGCTAATTCGGGATCTAACAAAATATGACTCTAACCAACGTCATGTGTGTGGTATTTAAGAAGGTAAAACATCATGTCACCGTTGATTATTTTTACAGTGTCGATATCTTTTATATTACTATAGACTATGTTGCCCTGATTTTAGCCATAGTTTAGATGAGTTATCTTCATAGTTGAAAAAGTCTTCTAAGAGATAAAGATCATTAAGAATGAGTTGTGTAAAAAATCAAGGTTCAAAAAAGCGGAAAGCGTAAGCGGAGCGTTTGGCTCTCGCTTAGAGTTTCTAAATTTTACTGATTTTAGTAGCGGGTTTATATCTGGGATCAGAGAAGTTGAGGGGAGAAGAGGAGACTGATACTTGCTACGGGGAAGGAGAAGCAAACGAGGCAGGGAAGGGTTGTTTCATGTGAATATGTGCATATAAGTGTAGAAGGTGAGAGAAAGAGACGATTAAAGTAGACGGTTGGCTCAGATTAGAAAGAATGAATGTCTCAGATCAGGTTACTAGACAAGGGTTCTCTATTGAGCCTTATTAGGCTAACTTTGTAGCACAAAAGATACCGTGAGCAGGTGACGGGGTGTAAACCCGGCAAATCCCTCGGTTAGGTACCTTGGGTTTCGTATAGAGAGAAGTATGGCGGCTGGTGGTTCCGGACGGCTGACAAGTAAGGATTTACCCAGATTCGGCCCCTCATTGTGAGGTAAAGACCTACTCCTGCTTGTCTGATCTGGTATTGACGAAGATTACATGGCGGCCGTGATGGCAATGGTGGACTCGCCGGGGTTTGCCCGGCTATCTTTCTGTCTACTGTCTATGGCGATGTCGCCTTGGTTAGATCTGTTTATCTGTTGGTCTGTATTTTTGTCTACCCCTACCTGTCTTTATATATGCAGCCAGGGGGTTTTACATGAGTCCTAGCAGACTACGAATAGGAGTCCTTGTCTTGTCTTTCAAGTTATTTTCTTAGCAGCTTCTTGGGCTTCGCTGGGCCACCTGGTGGGACTCTATCTTCATTATACGCCATAGTGGGGGTAACAGGAAGGTATACCCACGTCAGCAGGGGTCTCCCACGCCCTTATTACGCTAATGGACCTTATCAACGCTTAAGTAGTCGCTTATGACCTAAGCGAAGCGTTTTTACATCGCTCAGCGCTTAAGCTTACGCTTAATTACGCTTTCTTGAACCTTGTAAAAAATGTATGCGGTGGTTATTGATGACTTGATGATATGCTATAGCGAGTATGAGATATTAAAAAATAAAATGTGTCAACATGTTTTTTTATTTAGAAAAGGGGAAAGCCCCAGCCTCTACATCGATTGATGCACACAACTTTTATTGCATCGTTTTAGTAACGTATCAAGCAAGAACAATCAGGGCATAAAACTGAAATAAAAAGAAGCTTCTTAAGCATCTTGAATTCTTCTTCTTAAACGTCGATAAGCGCGTGTTGCGCCACTGGGATCAGGAAAGACCACTCGTGGATCAAACGTGACGCCTTGCGTAGAAGGACAAGATTGAAAAACAAATACTGGAGATGCTGCGGCAAGGGATCATAAAACTCAGCTCTAGTCCTTTTGCCTCACCGGTACTGTTGGTGATGAAAAAGGACTGTACATGGCGTTTTTGCATTGATTTCAGATATCTGAACGCGCTGACGATCAAGAATCGATTTCCCCTGCCAATTATCGATGAGTTGCTTGATGAATTGTCAGGAGCAGCGTGGTTCACCAGCCTGGACTTGCGTGCTGGTTATCACCAGATCCGCATGGCGGAAGGGGAAGAGCACAAGACGGCTTTTCAAACACACCAAGGGCATTACGAGTTCAAAGTGATGCCGTATGGATTGACGGGTGCTCCGGCAACGTTTCAGAATGCAATGAACACCATTCTGGCGCCACTACTCAGGAAATGCGTGTTGGTATTCATTGATGACATACTTGTGTATAGCAAGACGCTGGAAGAGCACCAGGCACACCTGAAAGCAGTGTTCAAACTGCTGGCAGAGCATCAGCTGAAAATCAAGCACTCGAAATGCTCGTTTGCACAGCAATAACCCAAGTATTTGGGGCACATTATCTCAGCAGCTGGAGTTGCTACAGACCCAAAGAGTGTGGCGGCAGTTCAGATATGGCCCATACCTGCTAATGTGCGAGATGTTCGCAAATTCCTCGGCATGGCAGGGTATTACCGCAAGTACATCCCAAACTACGGCTTGATCAGCAGGATTCTGACAGACTTGCTCAAGAAGCACGAGCTGTTTGTTTGGACGTCAGATCATCAACAGGCCTTCGACACACTCAAGCATGCCTTGCTTACGGCGCCGGTGCTAGCGCTACCAAACTTTCAGAAGCCGTTTGTGGTAGAGACAGATGCCAACGACCGTGGTATTGGCGCAGTTCTCATGCAGGACTAGCACCCATTGGCGTACCTCAGCCGTGCGCTGGTTCCTCGCCTTCGTGGCCTGTCCACCTACGAGAAAGAAAGTTTGGCAATCTTGCGGGCAGTGGACAAGTGGCGATCATATTTGCGTTAGTCCCCCTTCGTGATACGCACTGATCAAAGAGCGCTGTCACACCTGGATGAACAGAGGCTGACGACACCCTGGCAACAGAAAGCTCTCACCAAACTGCTCGGCCTGCAGTACAGTATCGAGTACAAGAAGGGTAGCTCGAACCAAGTGGCCGACGCCCTATCACGACACCCCAACTTTGGCATCGGGGAGGTGCTAACAATGACCATGGGGACTCCAGAGTGGCTGCAGGAGATAAGTGCAGGTTATGCGACAGACGCAGTAACACAACGCATGCTGCAGCAACAGAAGACCTGAGCACAAAGCAACACAAACTTTGAGTGGGAAGGCAACGTGTTGCGATACAAACGGAGGATCTGGGTTGGCGGTAATACGGAAATGCAACATAAAATTCTTCGTCAACTTCACTCAGGAGCCATTGGTGGACACTCGGGAGTACATGCGACTTTGTATCGCATTCGCCAGCTGTTTGCATGGCCGCGCATGCGACTGACGATCCAACAGTTCGTGGAGGCCTGCACTGTGTGCAAGCAAGCAAAACCCGAGCGAGTCAAGTACCCAGGTCTGCTACAGCCGCTGCCAGTTCTTGATTCGGCATGGCAGGTGGTTAGCATGGACTTCGTGGAAGGGTTACCGAAGTCAGCAGGCTATGACTCAGTGCTGGTTGTGGTGGACAAGTTAACTAAGTACGCGCATTTTCTACCTCTGTCACATCCGTTCACAGCAGCTCAAGTGGCGCAGGTGTTCTTTGATCAGGTGTTTCGCCTTCACAGCATGCCAGAGGCTTTAATCTCGGATCGGGACAAGGTGTTTACGAGCAACCTGTGGCAAAACCTGTTCAAACTGAGCAAGACGGAGCTGAGGATGAGTACAGCTTATCACCCACAAACTGACGGCCAAACCGAGCGGGTAAACTGCATGGAAACATATCTCCGATGTTTCATCAGTTCTTGTCCGAAGCAATGGAGCAAATGGCTAGGCTTGGCGGAGTTCTGGTACAACACTTCTTATCACACTGCCATCAAAACTTCGTCCTTCCAAGCACTGTATGGCCACGCTCCTCGTTATTTCGGTATCACTGCAGCTACAGTGCCAGTTAGTGACCTGCAGAAATGGTTGGAAGAAAGACAACTGATGACAGCCTTGCTTCGACAACATCTGCACAGAGCTAGCAATCGTATGAAGTTCTTTGCAGATGGCAAGAGGTCTGAGCGGACGTTTGCAGTGGGAGATTGGGTGTATCTGAAGTTACAGCCATACGTTCAAACATCGCTGGCAATTCGGGCAAATGCCAAGCTAGCATTCAGGTTCTTCGGTCCTTTCCTGGTGGAGCAGAAAGTGGGTACGTTGTCTTATCGCCTTCGTCTACCTTCAGGTTGCAAATTGCACCCCGTCTTTCATGTGTCCCAGCTGCGGAAAGGGGCGCCGCCCGAGGAAGTGCATCCGTCCTTGCCCGAGGTAGACGACTCCATCACACCCATGCAAGTGCCGGAAGTAGTCTTGGAGACCAGGCAGGTGCGTCGCCGCCACAAGCTACTGGAGCAAGTTCGTATCCAATGGTCAGGCTTACCGGTGTCGCTGGCGACATGGGAAAACAAGGCGGAGCTGGTCGCTCGTTTTCCGCGCGCGCCGGCTTGGGGTCAAGCCGCTTTTGAAGGGGGGGAGGATGTCATGGGCTCAAAGTACTCCGAAGCCCAAGAGCCTGCTGTCGAGCCAGCCCAACAGCAGAGACGCATCAGGAAAGCCACCACTCGATACCCGACAGAGAGCTGGACACGCTGAGGAGGTTAAGAAGGAGAAGCAACCTCGGGATCGGCATCGATTATGTGATCACCTACTTCGTCTCTCGTCTCTCTCCCTATCCTTCCTCCTCTCTGAGATCTCTTGTAATCTCTCCCTTCCCAGACTCCAATTCCCCTTCCTATTGCTTGCTGAATTCTTGTATCCAGACCATATACCTGAGAGAGTAAACGTATCGGAGAGTAGCACGTAACACAGTATTGGAAGAAATTGTGGGGAATCAAAGCTCCGGGAAAAATGAAGATCGCCCTCTGGAGGTTCGATCATGATTGTCTTCCAACCGCTCATCATCTCCGGCACCGTCTGCGTCTACTGCTTCAGAGAGAAGCGTGTTGAGCATGTATTCCGTTCTGCCATTATGCCCGAGAGGTATGGCGGGAACTGCAAAAATTTGTTCCAATTCAGCTGAAGAGAAAGAACTTTGTGACTACAAAGAATTGGATCTTCGATTTTCTAGAACGATCCTCAGAGGTCGAACAAGTACGTCTGGCTGTTACTGCTTGGCATCTTTGGGATGCACGCAACGGTGTCCGAAACGGTGATTCTTAGGGGCAACCGAACAGTCTAGCAAGGAGGAGTATGGCTTATGTTGAGATGATTGAGTTACATTTGCTTAAACCTGCTACCAACCACAGTCGAGTGACCAGGTCCCTTCCCCACTGGTCTCCGTCGTCGGTAGGTACAGTCTTTGTTACTGCAGATCAGAGACCACAGCGGCACGTGAGTTTTTGATGCGGTTACTTCGCCAGAACTTGCCGAAGCACTTGCTCGAGAGGAAGGTTTCATCTTGGCTTCTGACCGCCTGACCGTGATTCAGCGTATCAATGCTCCAACAATCAGCGTGGTGATCCAGGACATCAAGCTGAGCGCAGAAGGGTTTTCATCTGTGACTTTCCGTCACATTAGTCATTTGCTTAATAATTCAGCACATTGAACATTATGTCTTTTCTATTTTCCGAGGTGGGGTACGGAATTTATCCACAATCCTCTTTGTACTGATTCAAGTTGATCAATAAAATGCTCAAAAAAAACTTCATACCCTGAATTGTCACGGACAACTGCCCCTCTTGGCTAAAATTTGCTACAACGTTCAATTTTCCCCAGCCTGCATCAGGTTTAACAGGCTGGCATTTCTTTTTTTTTCAAATACTGCGACAAAAAGAGCAGTAGAACTTCAACAGGATTACAAACAAACATCCAGGCTGACGCTGACTTCCGATTTTTCTTTCTCTAAAGAGAGCGCCTTTTTTTCTAAAGAAAGCAGTCACCAAATCACGAAGGACAGTAACCAAGTGCAAGTTTGTGGGCAGGAAGGCAAGAAAAAGATGTTAAAAATCCATACAAAGGCATCCACAAATATCCGGGACACGTTCTTAGAGTTGCAGCCATCACAGCATCAAACTCACCTAATACTTGAAATCAACAACATACATGAAATCCTCATCCACTGTCCACATCTGCTGGACAGAATGCTCGCTCCTGCAGATAAGCCGGTCATTGTTCAGATAGCATTTCCCACATATCACCGCATCAAACTCCCCACTTCCCCCGTGTAGTTTCTCCGTAGCCGGATGCACGATTTTCCGTCCTCGTGCCTCACAGTACAAGCACCGGACATGTTCTGTTGTAAAAAGAAAAGAAAAAGAAAAAAAAGCTGCATTGACAATAATATATTTCCTAAATGAAGCATTAGTAGTATATATGTGTCATGTATTGCAGGTGCTGATTCCAATACAAGTTTCCGTACAAGAGCTTGATACCGTTTGCAACTACAATTTTTCACGTGTGGCCTTGTGGGCTACACTCCATCCAACAATGCACCACCTCTGATGGCATAAACGGATATGATGACCCTTGATGACAATGGCCCAGCTCTTTGTACCCCTTTTGTCTGCCACAGACTCCCAATTTTGACATTGGAACAGACTGTGTTAGATCAACTCTAGGCTGGCAACTAGCTGAAGAAAGCATGATTTTGTAGCATTTGAAGAAAATAAATAGTGGCATCCTTATGATAACCCTCTCTTGTCCGCTGCCCCGTTCTTCTGAACTTTGTCAAATTCGATTTAAGAAAATAGAGCATAATGTCCCAAGTTTCCATATAATCTAATAACAATATAGTTCACAAACTTCATGGACATACCACCCTTAACCTTCCGTTAATGGAACATGGCTTAACACAGGGGGAAGAGTGGTATATCCAGTGGTATTAGAACACCACCACAACAGGGGCTAGGATTTTAAAAACTACCAATATTATCATTATTGGCTTTAGTTGAAGATCTCAGTTCTTTCACGCATATGGATCCAGTCCATCCCAAGCACCACAAGCTTCCTGAACCTTTTCCTTCACAAAGTGAGGTAGTCGAATTCCTATATGATGATAACTTGCGTAAAAGCACTTGTTAAGGAAAGATCTTATATTGTAAAAGCAGTACTTGTACTTTTCAAAATAACTGACCCTGGATTTGAAGATATTACAGTTAAGGTTGAGTTAGTCCAGAGAAGCATTGAATGAACACTTAAATCTGTGATTTTCTCGCTCTGTCTGTATTACGTATGACGGCTCTGCCGCTACTAATGGGCTTTAGACTTTGGTTTGGGGAAATCTACCAGTATTGCATAATTTTGTAATAGAAAACACTGATCGGTCATTTTAAGCACTGTGTTTCCCCAGTGTCAGCCTTCGGTTCACAAGGGCGTTGGTTCAAAATTCGGGACTTCTTTCCTGCAATTTTCCGGTGGAGCGTTGGTTCACAAGGGCCAATCAGGAGGCAGGCACATCGACGACAGTGCGTACGCATTCGATCCGTGGCAGTGACGTTCTGGCGCGTGGCTGCCGGGGTAAACAAGCGGAGCAAGGGGAGTCGAGACAGGGTCCCGACGTCGCTGGCAAGGTGAAATGCGGCAGCACAGTTGGAGAAGGTGCTTTCGTGGTTGGCATGGTCGATGAAGGGGTCTCAAAGGTGCGTTGGGTCGAGGTGAAACCGATTGTCCAGTCACCGAACCTCGACGAAGAGGGGGCTCGCATGAATTAAAGAAGACGACAACACTCATTCCGGCCGTGTCGGGGAAGTCCATCCCGAGGTCGTCGGGCTCACATAAGTGTGAGAAGGAGATGCGCGCCGGCTTGACGATGCTCTAGGGGGGGGGGGGGGGGGGGGGTGCCTCGGCGAGCTAGGGTTTGCTAAATTGAAGATGGCAAAGCTCGATCTTGGCAGCATTGGGGCAGTGCTTTCCGAGGTGGTTGGGCTGGCGCGAGTGTCGGAGGAGATGCATATGCGCACAGGATCGGCGGTGCTCTCTAGTGGGTCGGTCTTGCTCGGTGAGAATGTGAGATCGGGTTCACTGGGATTGAAGAAGATGGCGGCTAGTCATGGTGTTCGCTCCTAGGCTTGACGAGCTCGATAGAGGCTTGTTGGAGGTGAGCCTAGGCTCCACGACTCTCCTCCGGTGGTTGGCTCATAACAGCATGGCTTCTTGCGGCGACAAATGCTCACAGGAGTGGCGACAATGGCAAAGCTTGTAAGCTTGATTTTGTGGCCTATAAGGGACGGGAGAAAAGGAAACTTGGCGCATCGTCGAATGGATCAGCAGGAATGGTGGAGGGATAGCTTCCAACGACCGGAGAAGCATGGGTGAGCCGCCCAGGGATAGGGCAGCAAGGGGATTTCTGGTTATAAGAGACGAGCAAATTTACAGAACTACCCGTAATTTAAAAACTAAGATTGTATCCCTGGACCATTTTACCCCACCATTAGCGTGGCTCACCCCGACAAACAGTATTTTTTCTCACAAAATTCCGCAATACCAGTTGTTATTAAAATGATTAAAAAATACATCTTGCTGGTTTTTTGACGCCCTATCCCGGATTGTTGTGGTTTTTTGCAATTTCTCTTTAGAACAATAAATATCAAAATCTGGGATCTTTTGGTCATGTATAATCTATTCTCGAATGATACAAAGATGTGGATATTGAAGCCTTTTCTATATGTTGAAAATTGGTATGAGATATTTTAGAAACAACAGGTCACCGCCCATGTTATGGTCTTTAAGGGTGCACTGGTGCAGGACAACAGCGTACAGAGTTGATTCCCTATATAGTATAATGACCCCTACTTCCATGGGTATTTTTTTTAATGAAAGCACAACAAGATGCTGTTTTTCATTATCTAAAAACAAACTAAAAGCAACAATCCTAGACAGGCCACCACAACTTCTCTGAATGTGAGTTCTTAAAGGCAGTTGTGAGGAAGGGCAGCAATGTGAGTTATTTTACGGCGCCTCTCAGTTTATGGTAGTATGGTCATGCTGAATTTTTCTGCGCCACTGCGGTATGTGATCCTTTTTAGCACCTCTGAACCCACAACCACAAGCAAGAATGCAAGATAATGCAGTCATGTTCTTTCTAGCAGAACTCTGTGCATGTGTGCAACACACTCTACTTGCACTGTTTCATCCAGTCATGTTCTCCCTGTGTGGTTGTGCTAAGGCGTATGCATACTTTCTCACATGCTTGCTAACTAGCCAAGACTCAACATTGATATTCATAGCTAACTAGATGGAAAGAAACAGACATGGGAACCTTGTAGACAAAGAAGAGCATACCAGCAAATGGTGTTGGCACATCCACCGGACAGCACAAAAGGGGTTCACCCTCCTCCTCTTCATTATCAAATTCAGCAAAAAAGAGTATTGGATCAGCAGACGGAGAGCCCTTCTGAGTAGCCAAAAAGTTTACATGGGAGTAACGGAAATTGCACGGGGTAGGAGATAGAGCAGTAGCCTCGTCACTGCAGTATTCAGGGCCACATACAGACTCATTTGCGCTACAGATAATATGAAGCTCATATACGGGTTCCTATATGCAAGGGGTGAACGAGCAAAAGTTAGTGAGTGGCACGGTAATCATCATCGGTTAGTTAAAATAGGCATAAGTAATTTGAGAAAAACTAGTTTCTGACCCCATCTTGCAGCAAGTATTTTCCTAGTGCGGCTTCCACCTTTCTAGAGACTCTTCTCTGCTGAGCCTCAGAACGCAACTTTCCATCAATCACAGCATCGTAGCGCTTTTCCATTCGTTCAGGAGTTGGCTTCTGTTTTGGACAAAATAAGCTCGCGATGTACTGCACATTTTCCGAGGTGAGTTGGCCACCTATCTGGAGCAACGACAAGGCAGGTCCGTGGAGCAGCAACTTACATGAACTGAGAAATGTTGCTTGCGCCTCAGGGTTGGAGTGCCATGCTGCGGTAGCTGCAGCCTCATAGGCTTCCTGGGTGCTGGTGCACGGGCTTTGTTGCTCCATCTTTCTGACAGCATCGCAGATACCAGGGAAATTCTCTCGCTGCCACTCTGCCTTCCCTCCAATAGCAGCAGCGTCGTTGAGGTTCAGATTGTCAACAGACAGGTGATCGTCCCCCGCAGAAGCTGCATTGTCAAGGTTCCGATCGGCCAAATTCAGGTCAGCACATGAAGCCACCAGGCACTGCACGACTTCATGCTCGGACAGGTTGTGGTAGCGGGTTTGGAGGAACGAGGCCAGACCGTAAAAGGAGCGGCTCTCCAGGCGGGTGAGACTGTTGGGGCCGATCATGTCGAGCACCGGTTGTTGAGCTGCTGGGAACATGACATCGTACCAGATGGTATTGACGATGATGTTGGAGACGGGGTCCAATGGGCCATAGCAGTAGCCTCCCCTGAGCAGGCTGCGGTGGTAGCGAGTGCGCAGCTCATGGCGCGGCAGCCTGGCCAGCGCCTGCAGGTAGAAGCCGCGAATGGTGTCGAGAAGCGCCATCCTCAGAGATCGGGTGGCTTGGTACGGCATATTCACAATTGTGCTGCTGTAAGTTGGTCGAGAAGCTGCAAGGTCCCAAGCCTTCCCCAGGGCAAGAGGACAACAAAACGATTCCTTTGGTAAAGGTATGAAGCCATAGTAAATGTACTTCATCTCTTTGATAAAGCTGAGCAATTGTTCCAGCCGGGTAGACTGCCACATCCAAAATCTGACCATGCGTTTGGGCTCAGGGTACTTGGCGACCTGCGCGGCTAGCAGGAGGGCGCCCTTGAACGCTTGCACTGATGCCGGGGAGGTGGCAGAGAAGTGCATCATGCCGCGGTCCGCCACGATGAGGCGCGCGGCAACTAGGAGGTCGGCATCGGCGACGAGGAGGTAGCGCACGGCCTCCCAGCCGGCGAGGTAGGGGAAAAAGTAGACTAGGAAGGCGACGAGGCCGTCGAGTGAGAGCTTCATCATCTCCTCGGCGGTCCCAACCCAGCCCTCTGGGGGGGAGAGGAGGGTGTTGGCTATGGTGTTGGAGACGGGGTCGAGGAGGCCGAAGCATACGTACCACGAAGAGCCGTTGACACGGGGGCACGCGCTCATGTAGATATTGTGCATCTTGGAGAGGAGCCGCGACCTCTCCTCGTCTTGTTCCGCCCTATAGGGCCTGAACCGACTCTGCGGACGAACGACGCGGGCGAGGCTGCTGCCTACGACCGCCGCCGCCGGCGAGGAGATCCCTAGATCTTCTTCCACCTCTCGATTTGGGAGATCCATATTCCCAACGGAACGGCGGCGGCTCCTTCTTGGGGAAGAGAGAGTGAGTGAGTGAGCTCGGCAAGCGGAAGGGGAAAGTGGGGAGGAGATCGATTAACTACCGAAAGTTAAAATACTCACTACGTCCGTACTTGAAAGCAAAATAAAGATTCGATAGGGGCCTGAAGCAAACTAGACATATTTTAGTGTACATATTCACTCATTTTTATGTATATCTAGATAACATGTGTAATAGCTAAAACATCTTATATTAAAAAACAGAGGAGTACATGTTTTAGTGTCCATATTCGCTCCGCTGTGGTCCTCTCCATCCACGGTCGCTGCAGCCGCAACCATGATCGGCGCCAACGTCTCCGCCTCCATTATGGGAGACGAAACGCTTTGGGGAAGGATAGCAAATGGTGATTGGAAAGAATCAGGGACCTGCCTGCAAAAACTACATCCCACCGTGCCTGCTCATCTCCTCACGTGCCCTTCTCGTGAGCTCTCTAACATGTCGTGCCACCGTGGCGAGTTTTAGCCTAGCAGACCAGTTTTGGGGCAAATGATCCCGCAAACCAAGTTTAGGCACCCTGTCATTGCATTTTGAGACTTCGTGTATTAATTTGTTCCCGCGTGCCAAGTTTGTGTTCTGCGCGTGCAATTACCTTGTAAAAAATTACTACTAGAAAACTAACCTAACCACAAGACACGAAGCGACCAGATCCTCATCTGGAGAATTTGACTAATAGGATTATTCATGGAAGATTAAGTCATTCTAAAATGCTCCGCAAATGAATCAACCCTTTTTGCTTAAAAGATTTACATGATATTAAAATTACCTCCAAATTGCAAGAAAACTATGGTTGTTAGTGTTTTTATAAATCATACCTAAAAAACAAAGGCCAAGAGTAGGTACAAGATGATCTTCTAATATTTATCTCTGCTCCTTATTCGCTCGCACAATTGTGATAGCTTTATGAATTTATAGGATAGCAGGATGCTCACCATAAATCAAATGTTACACTTATCATCGTATTTTGGGCAACTGGTTTGTAATAGACCCTTCAACTGATTAAATTGTCTAGATGAAAATCAGTGAACTGTTCCTTTATCAAAGCAAAAGATCAAATTGTCCTGGGACGGAGAACCCATTTCCCAGAGCAGAAAAATCGACCAGTTAAAACCTACCAAACAGGCTAACCTCATTAGACACTCAAGTTTCCTGAAAATGACACATGATTCATTTTCTGAATTCCTATGAATTGCACAGTGAAGATAGCTTTCATTCTTGTTCATCGCTAACTAAAGATGAAATAAACACCAACTTTTGTTAAGATGCAAACTCTGATTCATTGAATAGAGATCTCCGGTCAAGTAATATTGTTCAAAGAATTACATTGATAAACTCTGTTCATATGTTCATCTCTGAATCTTTAAAATGTATCTGCAGTGAAGTAATAGAATTCATAGAATTGCAGTGATTATTACTAACTCGCTAAAAATTCAGAGGATGGAGATCTAACTCCGAGCCTCAAATCCTAAGAATGGCACAATGACAAAGCTATCGTTCTTGTTCATTGCAAATCAAGATGAAGTAAACACCAAGTTTTGTTAAGATGTAAACTCTGAATCTTTGAATACATCTCCAATCAAGTTATACAATTTAAGGAAATACAGTGATAAATTGTGTTGAGATGTCAATTCTGAATCTTTGAACGCATCTTCAAGCAAATAACAAGATCAAAGAATTATAGTGACAAATTCTCGAGGGACAAAGCTTCAGAAATGCCAGCTCGTCCCATTGAAAGTACGGGCAGTTATCTCGTGAGACGTTGGAGCTTTCTGAAATGAGACTAGCTTCATTTTTCTGAGTTCCTAAAAAGCACAAAGTGGAAACAGCTTTCATTTTTGTTCAATGCAAATCAAGAAGAACGCCAAATTTTGTTGAGATGTTAACTCTGAATCTTTGAATGCATCTCCAATCAAGTAATAAAAATTCATAGAATTACAGTTATTATTTTGATAAAACAACTCTGAATCTTTCATACCATCGATAATCAAGTAATACAACAAGTGCACATTTTGTTTAGATGCCCAACTCTGAATCTTTGAATGCATCTCCAAGCAAAGAGCATAATTCGTAGAATTACAGCGAAAAGTTCTCAAGGGAGAAAGCTTCGGAACTTATCTCCTTCTTCCACAATGCCGTGGTCCATCTCGAAGAAATGTCAGCTTGTCTCTTTGAAGGCAGGAGAGAACCTGTCCTCGTCATCCACACCCCCAGCCTCTAAGAAACCGCTGCTGATTGTAGCCACGGATGCCTTCAGTCACACAATATAGAAAGCACTCACGAGAGATGACGTACTTCAGTAGAAAATGCAGGAACCGTAACTAGACATGGAAACGAAAAATAGATCCTCGAGTTATAGGAATTTCCTTAGGTCATGTGACGGGCAAAAGACAACTGCCTTCGGCTTGCTGAATGGATAATATAGCATGCTACTCACCTTAAATCATAGGCAAGTCTTTTGTACTGAAAACTAATGGTTTCCCTTGACAAAATCAGTGAGCTATGGCTTTGAGCAAAGCAGCAGCAAAATGTCCTATGGAAGAATATTCATGGCGCAGCCATACAAGTAAATGATCTCAGAGGTATAAAGGGGTATACAAATTATAGCAGAGTACAATTCTCATAGGTCATAGCAGAAAAAACAACCAATAAGCCTCATAAGACACTGGAGCTTCCAGAAAACGACCCTTGCAACGACACTGACAGTTTATTCTTAGTTCATTAGGTTGCAAACAGAACTCAGGGGATCACTTAGTGTCTGAAATGCTAACAATGACATAATGCACACATCAATATTATTGCTAAAATGCTAACTTATATGAATCTTTGAATGCATCACTAATCAACTCATACAAATATACAATTCATGGAATTTTATAGTGATTAAATTGTCTGGATGAAAATCAGTGAACTGTTACTTTATCGAAGCAAAAGATATAATTGTCCTGGGACAGAGAACCATTTCCCAGAGCAGAAAAATCGACCAGTTAAAACCTACCAAACAGGCTAACCTCATTAGACACTCGAGCATCCTGAAAATGACACATGATTCATTTTCTGAATTCCTATGAATCGCACAGTGAAGATAGCTTTCATTCTTGTTCATTGCTAACCAAAGATGAAATTAATACCTACTTTTGCTAAGATGCAAACCCAGAATCATTGAATAGATGTCCAATAAGGTAATATTGTTTACATTGATAAACTCTGTTAATATGTTGACCTCTGAATCTTTAAGTGCATCTGCAGTGAAGTAATAGAATTCATAGAATTACAGTGATTATTTCTAACTCGCTAAAAACTTAGAGGATGGAGATCTAACTCCGAGCCTCAAATCCTAAGAATGGCACAATGACAAAGCTGTCGTTCTTGCTCATTGCAAATCAAAATGAAGTAAACACCAAAGTTTGTTGAGATGCCTTCAGTCACACAATATAGAAAGCACTCAGGAGAGATGACGTATTTCAGTAGAAAATGCAGGAACCGTAACTAGACATGGAAACGAAAAATAGATCCTCGAGTTACAGGAATTTCCTTAGGTCATCTGACGGGCAAAAGACAACTGCCTTCGGCTTGCTGAATGGATAATATAGCAGGCTACTCACCTTAAATCATAGGCAAGTCTTTTGTACTGAAAACTAATGGTTTCCCTTGACAAAATCAGTGAGCTATGGCTTTGAGCAAAGCAGCAGCAAAATGTCCTATGGAAGAATATTCATGGCGCAGCCATCACCCTATATATGAAAGCTAGACATTTTTGCCTCCTCTCCTTCGTTTTGGGCCCACAGTTACTGTAGTTATGAACAGTAATCTACAGTAACCTCATCCCGCACCGTCGCTTCACGATCCAACGGCAATCCAACGATCACCGCGTCTGTTTTGCAAATAAGCCACTGTGTTTCCTCAAAATAACGAATCGGCTTTTCCTATAAAAGAACAACACGCAACCCTAATCCCTACTTCCTCCCAAATCCGCCTCTCCCGGCCGCCCTCCTGTTCCTACGCCGGCTTCCCGCGCCGCCTCCATCGGAACCGTCGCCAGGCCCTCAATCATCCGACCCACGCAGCCCTCCCCGTCCTCCTCCTGCCGACGCCGCCCGGGCGCCCCTCTCCTTCGTTCCTCCCACGCCGCCTCGATCGGCGGCGGCGGCACGAGCGGCCTCGGCTTGATCCTGCGCGCGGTGCAGCGCAACCGCACAAGGTAGGCAGGTAGAAGGAGCTGGCCCCGGATCCAAACACCGTCGCTGCCGTATGCGAGGGTGGCGCCGCGGTGGCGTGGGAGAAGGCCTCGATTCGTGTCGCACCTCCCGCGACCACCACCGCATCTCTGTCCAGATGCTCCCACCACCGCATCTCATGGTCGTCGTCGCCGCCCTAGTGAGAAATCGGACGTCGCAGCTCGCGCCGTGACCGGGAGGAGGCACAACCACCTCGCGCTGTCGCCGTCGTCGGGAGGACGCACAACCGTGTGGGCGTCTCCAAGGTGCGTGCTCTAATTTCTTATCGGTTGGGTGCCTCTGCGGTTTGGTGACCATGAATTGATTTTCCGTCTCTCTGCTCCGTGCAGCTTGCGGGGAGGGAGGCGTACGGCGGCGACCTGTGCTCAGCAGCGCAATCACCAGAGGAGCTCCGACTACCTCCGGCCGGCAACGTATCTGCTTGGTTTCTCCACCTATTTGCCCCCCCCCCCCTCTCTCCCTATCAGGTTTAGTTCCATGGTCTCCTTCTTCCTCTCATCTTTATTATCTCTTTTTGTTTGGTCTCCGCTGTGATGTGCTGAGCTTGGGAAGGAAGAGAAGGAGGTGCACCTAAACGGAACATTCCTTACTGGAATATGATGAGTACAGCTTACTGCATACCATTACTGAATGTTAGGATCCCAACAAACAATTACTGGCAATTAGAAAATAGTATCCTGTTGATAACACCTAGGAGTCTAGGTAATTATTTATTTTAATGTTTCATGATGGAGCAAGACTCAAGATTGTAAATCAGCAGCTGCAGCCGCCTCTGCTTGCAAGTCCAGCTAGGTGTGCCAGATGGATGACCGAAGCATCAATGTTTTGCATTTGTTGAATAAACAATCGTCCTCACATGCACAGCTCATTTCTGTTTAGCAGAACATGGTGTGTCGAGACTAAGAAGATTACTGCACCTTGAATTCTGAATCTAATGAAGAAGTGCGCAAGCTTGATTTGGTTTTCTGTTATTTCCTAGATAATTCATACTAATGTATCTTGCCTATCTTCATAAGTTATGTTTGTTGACTATGGATGTTACTTTTTACAGTGAAGCACTCTATAAATTGTATATAGTGTTTAAACTCACATTTCATTTGGTTATGCTAAATTGCAAATCATCCCAGGTATTGTCTTCTCATTTAATCCGCTTTGTCATTTAAACTGTTCTCAGTTTATTTTAATAACCTGCTTTTACGTAATCTCATTTGTATGTTTCTTTCTTAACGTGTCACGGCAGTTAAATATATCCCTAGATGAAGATCTGACGTTCTGTCAAGATAAAGGGGAACAATTCAGTGGCAAAGCATTTAGTGGTAGTTCTATGTATCATGCACAACCAGATTACTTTCTAGCTGATCAATGTTATTTTTCTGTGTTTCTGATACTGCCACTGGAATTTACTGTATATGTATAATTCAGTTGCAAAGCATTTAGTGGTAGTTCTATGGCAAGCGTATCCAGATTAACTTCTAGCTGATTAATGTCCAGAAATTTATGATGTATACAAGTATCTATGTCCATGATTTTAGGAGTGAACAGACAAAGACTGGTAACTGCCAGCTTCAGATCGTATTCATCCTCCGTCCATGATTTTAGGACGGAACAAACAAAGACCGGTAGTTGTTGGCTTCAGATCATATTCAACATGAACTTATTTAAATTATAGACAACGACATAATTGATGTATATAGGTAATACAGTAGCTACGAGGAGTCAGGGATCAATGTTTATTTTTCATTCAATTGTCATAGGAGGAATACATTCAGAAGCTTGGGGCTTACTGTAGGAAGCAATTTGTATTTTATAGTCTAAATTTTCGTCTATACATGTCTTAAGTTAGAAGTACTGCACACTTACTTTAGACCATATCGTTCCAAATTTCTAGGACTAGCACGGGTCTGAAAATTTTCCGAGCTTGCAGCTGCCTATAGGATCACTGTAATTCAGATTGAGTTAGGAGTACTGTATTGTGTTAATTCAAATTTTCTAGGAGCCGCACTGGTTTATTCGAATGGCAGTGTGTACTGTGTTAATTCAAATTAAGTTGAGGCACTTGGCATACCAGATATTTTTCCTGTGAAGGTAGAGACAGCAAAGATGTCATCTGTAATCTAGGCTTGGGCCATCAGGAAAGAGCAAGGGTAAATATAGGGTAAGCGGTAAGCCTACCCATTCACCCATTCACCCATTCAAAACTGGACTTGCCACCAGACAATTCTTTCAGATTAGTGTAGGTTGTTACAGATTTTTGTGATAGATTCTGGTGATGTAAGAGGACTTATGTCCTGAGTGGCCTAGGGAAATGAACCAACTAAATGCATTACTACTTAATGTTTAGATTTATATGAACACGATATCTTAGTTACAGGTCGATATAATATTTGGTGATCAATTTTTCTATTCAGATATGTTATGCAAATAATACCCATGTTTTTATGATGGTACAATGCCTAAAAAATTGTGCATTTTATTTTGATGCTTCTTTAATAATACCCCTTCAGTCTATCTCGCGATTCCAAAGTTTTGTGGACCAAAGTCCTGCTCCTTTTAGATGATATTTGGGTCAATAGACCAGATTTTGTTCAAATTAGTTTCTTCTGTGCACAGTGGCAGTTTATGTGCTATGCAACCAACTGTTTTGAATATGTCAACAGTTTTCAGAGGAGGGATACCATTTATTTTCAAGGATTGGGACGTCAGTTAATGAATTCACTACCTATTATAGCAACCTTAAATGTAAAGAGTTGTTTCGGTCTTTATTAGATATATAATGATTTGCTTCGGCGGGCATTTTCTTATAGCTATTTAGTGGCAGTTTACGACTGCTTTGTTGATGCTTTGTACATACAAAAAGGCTTGGTTTAGGTACATCTCATTCGACTGATACGTTATTGATTTGGAGAGGCATGAGATTCACTTTTTAACAGTCACCAGTATGACAACTCTGTACATATAATGATGCTCTGTACATATAAAAAGGCTTGGTTTAGGTACATCTCTGAAAAACACAGTAGAAAATTATTCCTAGGAGTTTACGACTGCTTTGCTGATGCTCTATATACATAGCATGCCCAGCTGTTTACTTGATTTGGTTGTATGAATAGATTCTATGTGAGTCATTGTATTTATCCCGGTTATTCATTTCATTTGGTTGTATGGATAGGTTCTAAGTCGGCCATTGTATTTATAGAACCAGATTTCAGCATACGCATGTCTAGATGTCTAGGTAGTAGGTAAAAATAGTAAAAGACTGATGATGAGCTCTTTAACTAGATAGTGCAGATTGTAAAGAATTGCCAAAAAGTGGTTAACGTCAACCTTAGGGTTGCATATTACTCTACACAACATGTTAATATTTTGGTTGTTGAAATTAAATAAATCTCTAAAATTTCTTTTTTCCTTCTATAATGTTAATGTCAAGGTTGTTAACAATACTTCTATATCTGCTGAAGATAATGGTTGTTATTTCCTCCTAAATACAATACTAAAACTAAAGCTCATACCACATATGTTCTTCCTGGTGAGCTGATGGTTAAGGTAGTTCATTCATCTGTTTTTACTTTCCTTTGCTCCCCCTGAAAATAGTTTTCTATTTCAGCAACCAATGCACAGATTCACATTTCACAACACATGTAAATGGATGTAGGCTTTAGACTATTATCTTGCTCAATTGAGTCATTTGTTCAATTTTTCCTGATTCAACAATTCAGTGTATTATCCTACTTCTACGGTTCTCTTAATACGTTCTACTGTTGTCCTTTAATTGTCAGCCTGATCGGCCGATCACACGAGGCCAGCCGGAGTAAGCGTTGAGTCCTAATTCTACGCCAGTAGTCATGTCCAATGAGATCCAATTTTTAAGGTGAAACATTTTTACAGGACATATATCTATGGATAAGTTTACGCTTCTTTACAACGATGTTATGAAATACCCCAATATCACGTCGCGCCGCGCCAAATTCACCTAGTACAAGTAAATGATCTCAGAGGTATAAAGGGGTATATACTACTCCCTCCGTTCCAAATTAGATGACTTCTATTTGGATAAAAGTGGATGTATCTAGATATGCTATAAGTGTAGATACATCCACTTTTTGACAAAAAGAAGTCATCTAATATGGAACGGAGGGAGTACATCTGTAAGGCCGGTGCCGAGGGTGGATTCTCATGCCATCTGCAGTTTTACTGTCTCTGTTTGTGGGCCTTTGCCGATTTGTGACGCTGACTGTGGGTCCTTTCTTTCCTCGTCGTGTGTACGCTGTAAAAGCTTACTCTACAATCCCTTCCCCTCTCGGTCTCTCCCCCCTGCCGCGTGTGCTGCCTTCAGCCATGCGCCGCCGCGACGGAGCCAACCCCGCACGCTGCCGTCGGCCACGCGCTGACGCGACGGAGCCAGCCCTGCGCGCTGTCGCGCCGGCCGGTCGTTCGGAACTCTCCGCCGCAGTCTCCGCATGGCGCCCGGCTTCTCCGTCGCCGGTAGGGCCCCGCGCCCCGCCCCGCCTTCCTTGCCGCCACTAGGCCAGGCCTCACACACTGCACCGGCTCCGCCGCCAGCCGGCCACCCGCGTCGCCAGCAGCTCCCCCCGCTGTCCTGGTTTCCGGCCGCCGGTCGCCGCCTAGCCAGGCACCAGCATGCGCCACTGCCTAACTCCTGATGCCGCCACCGGTGCTGCAGCCGCCGCGTGCTGTTGGTGCTGCCCGAGGATTTGGTTCTTGCTTCCATCGAGGGTTCTTGCAGATGCAGATGCAATCATGCAAGTGAGTGTCTATTCAGAGCTGAGAGCAGGTGGAGCTAGCTTTTCCTCTCATCTTCCTTACGTTCGATGATTAAACGTGCAAGAGCTAGATCCTCAACTTACTTTTGAACTTTTATTTCTTTATTCTTCTAGATGTGTCTTATTCAGCATTGTTGTTGGACCTGATTAAGTTAAATGTCAAGAACAGAAACTCCAAGGCATTCATGCTCTTGTGTAGCAGTAGTTGGCCCTGGAGCGTAGAGTGAACTGGTGCCGGCTGAAAATTGCAGATTTCTCACTCTGGTTCAAGACCAAAAATGAGCAATCAGATGGACTAAAGATTACCATACATACACTTTCAGCTATTCGTGTGTTAGGTTCAAAAATCTGCAGTAGCCTCAAAGCAATAGAATTTAATAATAGAACCTCTTGGTTAGGTTCATACATTCACTGATGAGACTAGGTTATAACCTTATTTTATTTCTATGATAGAATTATTTATTTGATGCTTTTCTCATTTGCTTTTATTCGAGTTTAACTTGCAACGGTTGTATCTTCTAAGAAATTTGCAATGATGTACGTAGTAGTTTATTGTTCGTTTTGTATGAGAACTGAATGGTGAATTAATAGAGTCTGCTCCTACGGATTGGTGTGCTCATCATTGTACCTATTTTAGGTCTAGGTGAATTCAGGCCTTGCTGCCGGTTGGTTAGAGCGCAATCAGGTATACAAATAGCACTCTATGAAAGGCTAATTGAGTCTTGTGTAGTTTATCGTTGCTATGAGGTATCGTTCCCCCTCTCTTCACCTGCATGTTGGCCTGACAGTGAAAGATGGGGGTTGATTTTGTTGCCTTTTATTAATATGGGAACTGAATCCTTAGTAAAGTTCTCCTAAAGTATTCACTTGGTTGCTCTGGGTAACATGCTTGTGGTACTTCTTATTGGCTATGGAAGAGGCATATTGCAACTTTTTTCTTTACATGTTCTTTTTTAATATTGTGCCCTTTACTCTTTCTCTTGACCTGTCAATTCCATATGAGGCTTGCTTTGGTTGTGTCCTACAATAACAAGATATAACGGTTATTTTATGTTTCAGTTTTACTGTATGAAATACACGACAGTACAAAATTAGCTAGAACTAAAGGGTGCTTATGCAACTATTACTCTTTGCTCTCAATCATTTGAAGGATTTCTAGATGTGTGACAAATGGAATGGTACATTTCTAACATAAATATTCCCTCTGATCCGAAAAAAGCGATGCATGTTATAAGTAGGATTTGTACTAGCTATGTTGTTTGCTCCTGACAATTTTAATGGATTGGAGGGAGTAGTAGTTGTATTCGACTAAAATACAAATTTAACCTTTCCATTGTACTGCTTTCGATCGTCAGTATATGTAACGCCGTTATGTGATATTAAAGGATGAGTGGTTATGTAGATCACACTAGAACGGCTGCCCACTTTTTTTCTTCAAATGCTACTTATATTTAATTCTTCTTACACGACATTTATTTGCTACATATGTTTAGTGCCTGTCTTGGTGCATTTGTGCTCTCCATCCAATTACTATTGTTTCAGTTTAGCAATGGCATGCACAGCTGAGTTCTTCTTGAGACAAGGTAAGAACTGAAGCAACACTTCTTATGTTCTACTGAAACACCTAAGTTTTGAACAAGAGATGCAATTCAGATGTTTAAGAAATCATATTAGACCAAATAGATTTCTTTTCATCACTTTTTAAGTAGGTCACATGGTGCTTAGTTGTTTCATCCCCACTTTGTCATGGATTTCTTTTTAAAAATACTGTGTTGTTCCAAACCTGTACAATAATAAGAGTTGAGAATAAGCTCATTAGGTATTGGTTTTTGGTGACATGACTGCTGCTCTTTTTTTTTGACAATAATTATACCATTGCTCTTTGTAATATTGTATAAGTTCTCTGATTACTTTAGAAAGCTTATACAGTGTTGTGCGATTACCTCGAATGTTGTGGCTGTGTAGCCGTGGTTAGTACAAAGGCAGTAGCTCCACAAAGAAAAAAATTATGAAATATGTTCAGTTCATGCCTATAATTATGCAACAATATGCTTAAATTCCTCTATGATTGTAGCAGTTTAAGAGAGTACTGTATGAGAAGGATTGCCAAGTTTTTTACTTTACAATAATTGCCACTTGTCAGATTGTTCGACGCTGCACCAACAACAATAATGAAAACTTAAAGTTGGAAGCTCTCCCTGACCACACTCCTCGATGCAAAAGCTTCTTCGGATTGCTAAAATGCAGAAGATAGGAATGGAGACCAGCAGATCAGTCCTGCTCAACTTTCGATTGAGCAACTGCTGCAGAGTCACTTGGAATAATTGCTTGTGTGGTCAATCTATTTCCTGCATGTTTGCTTATTTGAGAATTCACATTGACACCAGCTGAAATTCCAGAAAACAACTTAGTGTATGCTACTTTGCTGACAAAGTTAATGCGTCTATTTCTGCCATTATGTTAAAATTGCTGGGACCAAAGATATAAAAGTAACTTATTCATAATAGTATCAATGTTGTCCTCTGATATTCATGACTTAAGGAGTTAGCACAATTGTCATATACTTAATCGTCACAACATTTTAGTTTTCACCTTGTGTGTTTTGGGATGGTCGTGCTGGTTCACATGTTTTGTTATGCCCCAGTTGAACTAGGTTTGGTTTTGGTAGTCTCCATCCGGTGGTCTAGCTCTTCAGCATGTACTGTTGATCTGGTAGATTAGCACTACTACAACAAAGAGGAAAGTAAAACAAATGTGATAAGACACCGACCGCATGTGCAACATACAATCCCAAAACGCTTTGCAGGCGGCCAGGCGAAGCTGGCATGTTCGTCTAGTACAAATTATAGCAGAGTACAATTCTCATAGGTCATAGCAGAAAAAACAACCAATTAACCTCATGAGACACTGGAGCTTCCAGAAAACGACACTTGCAACGACACTGACAGTTTATTCTTAGTTCATTAGGTCGCAAACAGAACTCAGGGGATCACTTAGTGTCTGAAATGCTAAGAATGACATAATGCACACATCGATATTATTGTTAAGATGCTAATTATATGAATCTTTGAATGCATCACTAATCAACTGATACAAATATACAATTCATGGAATTTTATAGTGATTAAATTGTCTGGATGAAAATCAGTGAACTGTTCCTTTATCAAAGCAAAAGATATAATTGTCCTGGGACACAGAACCATTTCCCAGAGCAGAAAAATCGACCAGTTAAAACCTACCAAACAGGCTAACCTCATTAGACACTCGAGCATCCTGAAAATGACACATGATTCATTTTCTGAATTCCTATGAATCGCACAGTGAAGATAGCTTTCATTCTTGTTCATTGCTAACCAAAGATGAAATAAATACCTACTTTTGTTAAGATGCAAACCCAGAATCATTGAACAGATGTCCAATCAAGTAATATTGTTCAAAGAATTACATTGATAAACTCTGTTAATATGTTGACCTCTGAATCTTTAAGTGCATCTGCAGTGAAGTAATAGAATTCATAGAATTACAGTGATTATTTCTAACTCGCTAAAAACTTAGAGGATGGAGATCTAACCCCGAGCCTCAAATCCTAAGAATGGCACAATGACAAAGCTGTCGTTCTTGCTCATTGCAAATCAAAATGAAGTAAACACCAAAGTTTGTTGAGATGGCCAACTCTGAATCATTGAATACATCTCCAATCAAGTTATACAATTCATAGAATTTTACAGTGATACATTTTGTTACGATGATTATCTCTGAATCTTTGAATGCATCTCCAACCAAACAAAACAAATCATAGAATTACACTGATAATTTCTCCAAGGACAAAGCTTCGGAACTTATCTCCTTCATCTGGTCGACATCATCTTTCACCTCAAAGAAATGCCAGCTAGTTTCGTTGAAAGCACGGGCGAAGCCATCGTCCTCGTCCAGAACCAGGGCCTCGTCAATGTGCTCCTCCCACGCAAACCGCTCTGCCTCAAGGACAAGCTTGGCCTTGGCCGCGGGGCCAGAGCGGTTCTCCTCCGCCTGGACGGCGTACCGCTGGAAGCTGTTGCCGAGCACGCAGACGCGGCGGAGCTGGGCGCGGGGCTCCCAGTTTGCGGCGAGGAGCGCGTCGTAGAGCGACGCCTCACAGTGGGGCATGTAGAAGAGCGTGGGCTCGGCCACGCGGCGACGGCCCCCGTCGTCAATGCTCGGTACCGCGAAGCCGAGGGCGACGGCGACGGCGCACTCAACGGCGGAGAGGACGGGGTCGAAGAGGTCGGCCGTGGCGGACGCGCCCGGGAGGAGGTCCCGGCGGAGGAGGGCGGCGAGCGCGAGCTGGAGGCGCGCGGCGGGGGAGGACTCGAAGCTGCCGACGCCAAGGAGGGAGAGACGGGCGGGGGCGAGAAGGTCGAGCCGGCGGCGGAGCGAGGAGTCGGGGAGGAGGAAGCGGAGGTACAGGCGGGAGGCCTCGACGCGGGAGATTGCGGCGCGGGCGCGGTCGAGGAGGCGGGAGACGCGGGTCCGGTCCAGGGACGGGTCGGAGGGCGACCAGGGGACCGGGGTGACAGGGAGAGGCGGCGGAGCGTCGGGTTGGGAGGCGGTAGCTGGGGCGTCTCCTCTGCGGCGGCCGCGGCGGCGCACGACCGTCCAATCGGCGGGCGCGACGACGGCGGCTGCCGCGGCCATGGGTTGGGTCGGGGACTTTACTCGCTGTTTCGCTGGGACTGGGAGGATGATGACTGAAACCCTGGGTCTGGTGATCGATCTGAACCGTCCAATGTTTCTATCAATTCTACGGAATGGAAATATGAGATGAGCCAACCTTAGGTAGGAGATAATACTTTCTCTGCTTTTTTTTTGCGGGGAAAGTATCATATACTCGTAAGTAAATTATCAAGGAGAGCATACAAACACAAATTTACGTTTACACCACCTTGTATTCCTTATGTGAGTTTACGGGCAGTAACCATCATAACCCATATTTACTACACCGCAACTCAACTCGGTCCTACTACCCTAAGAACATCACAAACATATATTGTCACACACACACATTAAGAAAACATGAAGAAAAAATGACACACACGCCCTAAATAATTTTAGAGAATCATTTACGAGATGACTGACTCCCCCTCGTGTTTGGGTTGAGGAGCCTCTGGCACAGACTCGGTTTGGGGCTTCGGCGTTGACGGTGCGTCCGAGATCGGACTGTCGGTAGTAAATGAACCATCACTCCGTGATTCTTCGTCCTCAATTGTTATGTCCCGAATGTTGAGGATCCTAAGTGTTCCATCCACGTCATCTTCTGCCGAGTCCGCCTCACCTGGTGCATACGTGTAATCCCATATGTCCTGGCCCTCTAGTAGTAACAAAGAACAACAATACTAATATTAACTAAAAATCACAAGATTGATGAAGATGCCATAGCTACCATATATCTCGTAAGTAGTGTCCATAATTCTTACTTCTCACATGACATTATAAAGAAGATGGACATGAGTTTGCTCTTGACCACCAATATAGTAACATTATTGTTTTTTCTATTACACAAATGCAAAGCATTGAAAAAGAGGAGTAAGCTAATTAAGCATGCAAAGCTATTAGAAAATGAGTTTCATATGGTTATTCTATAGTCCTCTATGCATTATGAACAATTTTTATTTTTATTTTGTAATTAACAATTTAGTACTTCTACGGCTACTCATAAGTATACGTAATTATAACGAAATTATACTGCTATATTTTTAATGGCATTCTAATATTTCAGGGGTCAACAGAACTTGCTACCATTCCAAGAAAAACAAAACAACTATCAGCGGCTTATACCATTAATTAGTACTATAAGGTACCTAAGCCACCTCACAACTACCCATGTCGAAGTCTACGGGAAAACATGAAATTACTCATAACTTAGCTGTTGTAAGATCGAGTTAGCAAAGAGCAAATTAAATCACCTGGGCTCTTAGGAGGATTCTTTGTCTCTTTGCGCCTCCCACCCTTTTTCTTCTTTTGCTTCTTCCCGCGTCCTGCAAATTGTTTTTCGTTTTTCAGTACTCCATGTTTAATTTAAAATTTGTTTATTACATTAAGTGCGCTTCACTACGTATTAGAATGTGCAAAGAATCCTAGAGACAAATATCCTAAGGAAGAAGGAAAATAGACAAAAGGACATGGTTTCCTAGTGTATACGGTATACCCTGCGGAGATTGGCCTCGGGAACAATTATACACATGACAATGGTGATGTCACGTAAAGTGTATCACTACTGTTGATTAACCTATATGAGTTATTTAACTGCTCATATCTCGATTATCTAGCTAGACATGCAACTATATGTGCTAAAAACACCAGGGATGGACTTTTGCACATTAAAAAAAACAGAACTCGACTTTCCATTTCAGCTTATTATTTCATTTTTACTATGTTGTTTTAACTTGCTTTTGTACTATTTAAATAAAAACAAAATGTAGCTATCGATACAATGAAATCACAAACAATATGAGTATGTTTAATTAGCAACCTTTCGAACTTTCGTCCATCTAGCCTATGCAGATCTGTAGTTATGTTGGGTATGAGAAATTGATCTAGCTCCTACACGGAGATGATAATAGTGGAGTAAGATAAGATGTCACTGCACTATGTTCTTCATATATGTTAGTAGATATTTGATAACAATTTAATATCTTAGATAAGAGTACGTTCTATCTTGGTTTGGTTCAACTACACTTACAGAGCTCTAGAGTGTATGACTGTAAAGCTTGGGTACAATTGTGCATTTGTTGTGCTTCAACATAATTCTGATATTCCCCAAACTCTGGCCTGCTGGGCTATAAATATCTCAATAGAAGGTTGTAGAGTGCACGAGGTATCCTGAAGCTTTGGGTAGTGTAGCATAATTAACGATTTCATCATGATGTGCTTCTTTACGTGAATGTTACTGCCGTGGAGCGTATGTCTTTTTCCTCCTTTTTCTTCCTTTCGAAACTACTCCCTCCGTTCTACTCCGTTCTAAAAGTACAAGACATTTAACGTTTCGCGTACAACTTTTGCTGCATTGCCCTCACGGAGATATGCTCCACACTCGCTCTCGCCCTCGCTACTTCCCCACTCGCTCTCGACGTCGCCACGCTCTCCCTCTTCCTTCCGTTCGATGCCCTCTTCCTCCCTGTGGCCGCCTTGTTTCCTATTACCTGCGATCATGGGCCTACTCTCAGACCTCGCAACCTAATTCCGTGACACCCCGAGGGTCAAAGGTCTAATTTTTATCCGTCGACGACGGTGCTATTGGGCGACGATGGAGTGGATTTGCGTGCATCAGAGCTCGATCTGCATGGACCACACTTTATCTGCTCTCTGGAGCAGCGCCGACGACGAGCTGTGCATCTGGAGCGGCGTCGGAGTGACAGAGAAGCGTGAAGACGGGGTCGTCCTCATGGGTTCTTCCCCTCCACATGGGCAAAGCCTTCTCTGATCTGCGCCTACCGCAGAAACATGGAGAGAGCGAGAGGGAAGGGGGCATGGAGTTGAGGAAGCATCCGAGGCCGCGGCTTTTCGACCCCGACCTCGTCTCGTTGCTCTGCGGCCGCCGCCGAGGAAGCGGTGTTATCAAAGTAGAGATCAAAACGAGACAAACAAGACACATACTACTACGTGGAAACCATAACGGGCAAAACCATAGACGCACGAAGGCACAATTTCACTATAATGGAGGAGTTTACAATCACAAGACGACAAACATCTTTAGGTGAGACTACTGGGGTAAATATATGGGACACAACATACAGGAGTGCTCCTAGGATAAGAAAATGAGTTATACTTGTATGCGCTGGCCAGCTTGTTAGGGAATCAAGTTTTTAGGAGTTAATTAGCCACAGTTTGTTAGGGAATTAAATGCCTACGGGCCTTATTTGGAAAAAGGTTTTAGGACAAATATTTTTTCCTAAGAGGACTAACAATCCTGGATGCACTCATTAAGGTATGCAGAGGCGCTATTGTTGCGATGAAAGGTCACTTGAATACTTCTAATTGCCTTTATTTTCTTCGAGGTATGACACTTTCAGGTAATGCTAATATTGTTTCGAGTAAAAGTATGTGATTCAGATGCTACTAACCTTTGGCCTTTGCGTCTAGGACACATGAGCGAAACTAGAATGATGTGATGTTGTTTCGAGTAAAAGTATGTGATTCAGATGCTACTAACCTTTGGCCTTTGCGTCTAGGACACATGAGCGAAACTAGAATGATGTAGCTCGGTAAAAGAGGGCTTCTTGGTGGTAAAACACATCGACAAGTTTTTTTTTTTTAAAGTTGGAGTTTTGTGAGCACTGTGTTTTCCGGAAGCAAACCAGGATGAAGTTTGGCACTGCTACTCACAATACAAAAGATACACTAGGGTATATTCCCTTAGATTTGTGGGGAGAGTCCCGCATTCCATCACTTGGAGGTGCTCGTTGGATGATGACCATCATTGATGATTACTCGAGTAGAGTTTGGCCATTTTTTGGACATTTTTTAGAGGGACAATTGCTTCTGTGCCCTGGTTGGCTCTAGTTTATCCGTATGTGCCATACCCGCGTAGTTTCTCTCGTCTGTACCCCGTTTGGCTCGGAAATCGGCCAAACGCTCCGTTGCCCTCTAGTCAACCGTCTGACTGGTGGGGTCGGCCTGTCGCGGCTCGGTTGGGATTTCCTGGGGTCGGCTTGTGTGCGGCTCGGTTGGGATTTCCCGGGGTCGGCGTGGGGTCGGCGTGTGGGGTCGGCGTGGGGCCGGGGCACTTGTTTAATCCTTCGCTACCGCTGATGGGGCCCAGGTGATCTTTCTCCCTACCTCACTGCTGCCGCCGAGAGAACCCCCGAGGAACCCCCAAGAACAGAGCAATAGGAGTTGGATTGAGGGCGGAGAGCAGGGTGATTGAACGCGCAAAGGACCTCCATCGCCATCGCCATTGTCGTCGCCCGCCCGTCTCCCGTGGACCGTCGAGAAGGAGGGACAAGCAAGGAGCTCCATCGTCATCGCCATTGTACGGCCGCCTTCGTTGTTTGGGGTTTTTTGGTCGCCGGCGGTTCCAGCTGCAGTCCATCAACCCCATTTCGATGGTCAATGCTATCTTCTCTACATGTTTCATTTTCTTGTTTGGTGCATTATATGTGAGTAGATTTGATTTTCTATTTGGCTTGCGGAATGGGGAAAACCCCAGGTTCCGCCTGTTTATCTGATTTTAAATTTCATTTGTTAAAATAGGATTCCTATAGAGATAGCGATGGCGTCGATTACTGTGCTATGTGAACGGAAGTTGTCCACCTAGAGGGGGGGGGGGGTGAATAGGTGGTGACCAATTTTTATAACTTTTTCAGTTTTAAGCTTGCAAAAGTAAATTTACTATATGTGATACTAGATGAAGCAAGGTGCAAGACAAAGAAAAACAAAGCAATAAAGAAAAGCAAGTAACACAAAAAGGATAATGGAACGAGACAACCTAGGGAACAAGGAGACGGTGATTTTATCCCGAGTTCCACCACATGGGTGTACGTCTCGTTGGAGGGGTGTGAGCTACCACAAAGGTTAGCTCAACGCCACAAAGGCCTCACCCTATTCTCCGGTGAATTCGACCACCAAGGTCCAAATCCACTCTTCCACTAAGGACTCCTTTAAGGGCGGAGAAGGTCCCGTACAAATCCGTGAGGCACACACCCACAACTGAATTGGGGGCTCTCACCAAGACCACAAAAGGTCAATTCCACAAAGGATCCACAAAGGAGTAAGAAACAACAAGGTAGAATCTAGATATCCACAAAGGAAACCCTAGATTCGTGTCCCCTCAAGATAGGGAGGGGGAAAGTGAAATTCCTTCGGTGGCGATGTAGATCGGGGTCTTCTCCTTCGGATCTCCAACTATCATTAGATTTGGTTGGCTAGATAGGGAGATCCATGGAAAATGAGCTCCAGCAGCAAAGGGGCGATTTGGATCTAAGAGAGCTAATGTGCTGGAGGTAGGTGGAGGGGTATTTATACCCCTCCCCGAGATCTGACCGTTTGCAGCCGCCAGCTCGGAAATTTCCGGGTCAAGTTCGGAAATTTCCGGACTGAAGACCGGAAATTTCCGGACTGACACCCGGAAATTTCCGGGCTACGGAAATCTCCGCGAGGGGTTCAGCTTCTGACTTGGCGATGATCTTGATCGAGCAGCTCGGAAATTTCCGGACCCCCATCGGAAATTTCCGGGCACCTGAAATTTCCGCCTGAAATTCCGACTGCGAGGTTCTGGGAGGCAGTACCGCTTGACAATCTGGACTTGGTGAAAAATCTTCGGTGACTCGGAAATCTCCGGACACTGGCCGGAAATTTCCGGACATCGGAAATTTCCTGATGCATTTCCGACTGAAAAACTCTGAATGCCAGTACTGCTTCAAACAAGGACTTGGTGAAGAATTCTTCAGTGACTCGGAAATTTCTGGGTGAATCCCGGAAATTTCCGGGTACCTGAAATTTCCTGAAGGATTTCCGACTGAATAAATAAGGGTCCAGTACTGAAATATATACCTGTTCTAGAACCTGCATAAAACATCACAAACATTAAATCCACCTTTTGTGTTGTCACTTGTCACCAAAAAACAGGAAGTGCAAAGAATGCACTTTCAATCTCCCCCTTTTTGGTGAATGATGACAACACAAAAGGAGAGCGGATTTGCAAAATATAGACGGGCTCCCCCTAAGTGTGTGCATTATCTTTGGGATGTTCTTGAATACAAAATGCACACAACTTAGGATCACTGCTCCCCCTAGATTTTACAAACCACGCAAGCAACGAAAATATACCCACAAAGACAAAGTAGCATGCATAGTTTACCAAATTTAACTAGCTATTACAATAGGAGTTTAAGAGGTCCTCATGTCTCACAAACAAGCAACTAAAGAAGTCCAACAAGGATAAGAATAGGGAGCACTCGAACAAAGCAACCGAGAAAAAAGAAGATGTGCTCCCTCCCAAGCAAATCCCGTGAGTCCTATGAGATACTTCTCCCCCTTTGGCATCAAGATACCAAAAAGGGAAGAAGTAGCTACTAGCGTCCCGAGACTCAAGAGTCGGAATCTGAACTGTGCTCCTCCTCCTCATCATCATCAGCTGCTGGATCCACCTCGATATCCTCAGGCACTATGGTGTCCCATGTGAATCCAACTGTGTCTTCAGAATTCCACTCAGCATATGGTACTATGGGCTTCAGTGGTCTCTTTGGAGGTGGCATCTTCAAATGAGCTCGAATTTCTTCCTGCTGCTTGAGAATGCGGTGGTTCTGCTGGTAGATGGCATAGTTCTCACTGTGAATGCAGCAGTTCATGTTCAACACCTTCTCCATGGCGCGAACAATCCAAGGGCGACTCTTCTTTTCAGCTTTCTTGATGTTGTGGCGGCGTGGTTGGCGAGTGGGACCACCAAACACATCATCCTCATCGATCTCTTGAAGTGTAGCTTGCTTTTGCACCACATGAGCTTTCTTTTGAACAAGGTTGGCAGCTGTGTGGGGAATGCATCCAAGAGCACTATCCATATCGCCGCCATCTTCCTCAGATAACTGATACTTGCGCTTGATGAGAAGCATCACATATGGAGCATAGGGGGGAACTTTCCTCTCAAAGATGGCTTGACTCATTTCTTGAAAAATGAAATCCATGATATCAATCTTGTACTCCTCCTTGTCCAGCTCATACTCACCAACAAATGCTTCATGAGCTTTGGCCATCAAGTTCACGAGACCGCCAGCAATGTTGTCAGCATTGCCTGCAATGGGAGCAATGGTGTTGCGGAACATGCGAAAGAGAATATCATAAGTGGGCAGCAAACCATGCTGCGAGCCAATCTCTCCACCAGGCATATATAAATCAGACATGGCGTTCTTGTTGTAGGCCACGCCCTGAAGATGCATCCTTTCACCAGCTGCCACAGAGCTCCCACTGAAGGAACAGCCAAGAATCCTGGCAAACTCTCTGAAAGAGGAGGTCAAGCGTTGTGTGCCAGTCATCCATGTCATGCCAATATCTTCTGAATTGTCAAATACAACTGTCGCATAGAACTGAGGAATAATGGACACGTTGTAGCTGCACTCCGTCCTCATGAGATGCTCCAAACCCAGCACCCTGCAAACCTGAATGGCTCCCCCAAAGTAATCTGCCTTCTTCATGAGCTTGTCGAAGTTGATCCATCTCATCAGGCAAACTGGCGCTTTACTCGAGAACTTGAGATATACCTCACGATACAGCCACGCCATCTCAGTGCAGAAGAACTTGGGATCATCCTGCTCAGCCCCATAGGACAGCTCACTGCGCCACTTGCGAAAGCTTGCCTTGTTGAAATCTGAAAGTTGAAGCTCGGCCTTCTTCTTCTTGTTAGCCCCAGTGGATTTTCTGAGCTGTGCAGCAGGAGGGAGCTCACTCTCGTCACTGGACGGATCACTAGATGGCCGAGAGTGAGTCGCTTTTGGACGACTAGCCATTGACTTAAGGCGACCTCCTCGGGTAGAAGAACCTGCAAACAAACAGCATAGAGCAGATAAAAAGCAAAGGGGATAAGCACTCATGTCCAGGAAGGCGAAGGAAATAGTACACGAGCCGTTAAAAATTCACAGAACTTGTCTGTTTTTCAGAATTTTGGACAGGCCGGAGATTTCCGAGTCAGGTCCGGAAATTTCCGAGGGGTCGGAAATTTCCGAGTCTGAACCGGAAATTTTCGGTCTGCACGAAATTTTGAAAAACTGAACCAAATCTATGAACGAAAAACAGATCTGTGCACGAGGAAGGTAGATCAAGCCTAGAGGAGCAGTTCTACCAAAGGAAACCAGCAACAACCTCCTAAATCGGCTAGGTTAAACGAAAATAGATCTCGTTCTAGATTTGAAATAAGAGGAGTTACCGGTAGACATGGTGAAAACCATGCGGAGGAAAGCGATCCCCGCGGCGAGGAGAAGCAGATCCGGCAAAGAACCGGAGAGATCGATGGAGAAACGGCCCGGGGACGGATCGGAGATGAGTTTCTTCTCCGGCTTGGAGAGAGAGAGAAGGGGCACGGGGTGGATGAACTGTTCGGTTCGAACAGCCCACCCGTGCCCTATTTATAGCCGGAGAAGTTTGAGTCGGAAATTTCCGGACTGAGGTTCGGAAATTTCCGGACACCGGAAATTTCCGGCACTATTTCCGGTTCAAAACACGATATATCCAGTACCGAGTTTGTAAACGGACTTAGTGCGGAAATTGACGGAGTCATCGGAAATTTCCGGACTTGGTTCGGAAATTTCCGGGCCCCGGAAATTTCCGGCTCTATTTCCGGTTCAGATTCGGCAAAGTGCAGTGCCGAATTTGAAAAGGACTTAGGCGCCGAGAAATTTCAGGGACCGGATATTTCCGAGTCACACTCGGAAATTTCCGGTCACCGGAGATTTCAGAGACTATTTCCGGTCAAAATCCAGCAAGGTGCAGTGCTGAGTTTTGAAAGGACTTAGTGTCGAAAATTTCTAGTGATTCGGAAATTTCCGAGGGTGGCTCGGAGATTTCCGCCCAACAAAACAACAAAAGGATACAAATGGACATGAGTGAGAATTAAGCAAGTCTTGAGAGGGAGAAAGGCTTAGGATAGAGAAGCAAACTGTCGATGGTACTTCACACTCAAATTGCAAAACCAATAAAACACAAGAACTACCAACTTGAGTGTGTTTTCCACAAGAGCCCAAAAGGCGAATGAAATCCAAGGATAAAACCAAATGAGATCCAACTCTTCCAAAGGAGGAGGTGGTGGCCGAAGCCACCGTGTATGAGATTATAGCATGGCACCGCGAAGATGTATCTTGGGTCCATAACTACTACTCATCATTTAAGCTCACAAATTATGGATTAATTTGAAGTTTATCAATGATTCATTGCTATATGCATAATAGGGGGAGGAAGAATCCAATGTATTAGGAAAACACTCCCCCTAAGTCCATGCGTACATCTACACCTAATAGAGCATTAAACGTTGATGTGTGTGCACCATTATCAAGCCAAAGTCCGAGAATCCACGATATTTAACTCATTCCTCAAGTAACAAAACCGAGCTTCGTCAAGGGGCTTCGTGAAGATATCCGCCAATTGATCCTTTGTCCCAACATAAGAGAGGTCGATGTCTCCTCTTGCCACGTGATCTCGAATGAAGTGGTGGCGAATCTCAATATGCTTGGTCCTTGAATGTTGCACCGGATTATAGGCGATCTTGATCGCACTCTCATTATCACAGAGGAGCGGCACTTTGTCCAAATGGACCCCGTAATCCTTTAAAGTTTGCCGCATCCAAAGGAGTTGAGTGCACCCACTTGCGGCGGCGACATATTCGGCCTCCGCGGTGGAGAGAGAGATGCAATTTTGCTTCTTCGAGGACCAACTCACCAATGATCTTCCAATGAATTGACAAGTTCCCGAGGTAGACTTCCTATCATCCTTGTCACCCGCCCAATCGTTGTCGGTGTACCCACAAAGAGACAAGGTGCCATCTTTGGGGTACCACAACCCATAGCTTGGAGTATGAATCAAATACCGGAAGATTCTCTTGATAGCCACTTGGTGACTTTCCTTAGGCGCGGCTTGGTAACGTGCACACACTCCAACGCTTAACACTATATCCGGCCTAGATGCACAAAGGTAAAGAAGAGACCCAATCATAGATCGATATACCTTTTGGTCTACCTCTTTACCATTAGGGTTAAGCTCGAGGTGGCACTTGGTTTGCATAGGAGTAGCGGCGCCCTTTAGATCGAGGAGCTTGAATCTCTTGAGCATATCTTGAATGTACTTGGCTTGACAAATAAATGTTCCTTCTCTCAATTGCTTGATCTCAAAACCAAGAAAGAACCTAAGTTCACCCATCATGGACATCTCGAACTTGTCGGTCATAAGCTTGGCGAACTCTTTATTAAAAGAGAGATTAGTAGAATCGAAGATAATATCATCAACATATAATTGACAAATGAAGAGTTCCCCATTAACTTTCTTTGTAAAAAGAGTGGGATCGATCACCCCGACTTCGAATCCACGGTCTAACAAGAACACCCGAAGGTGTTCATACCATGCTCTAGGTGCTTGTTTAAGCCCATAGAGAGCTTTATCCAACACGTAGACGTGGTTCGGGAAGTCGCGGTTCTCGAAACCCGGAGGTTGTTTAACATAGACAAGTTCATTAAGTGGACCATTTAGGAAAGCACTTTTAACGTCCATTTGTTGTAATTTAAAACCATGATGAGATGCAAAGGCAATGAGAATACGTATCGACTCGAGGCGTGCAACCGGCGCGTAGGTTTCACCAAAGTCGATGCCTTCAACTTGAGAAAAGCCTTGGGCCACCAATCGCGCCTTGTTCCTCACAACGATGCCGTGTTCATCTTGCTTGTTCTTGAAGATCCACTTGGTGCCGATAACATTGCGGCAACTATTTGGCTTCTCTACTAGTCTCCATACCTTGTTGCGCTCGAAGTTGTTGAGCTCTTCGTGCATTGCTTCAAGCCAATCGGGGTCTTCAAGAGCATCGAATACTTTCTTGGGTTCCACCATGGAGATGTGTGCTTGATGCTCACTAAAGTTGGCCGATTGACTCCTTGTGGACACCCTTCTTCTCACATCACCGATGACCTTGTCAAGGGAAAGAGCCCTTAGTTCCAAAGATCTTCCAACTCTTGCTTGGCGGCGAGTTTCGATTGCCTCTCTAGATGTAGAGGGAATCTCTTGATCAACTTGATCTTGTGGATCCTCGCCTTGACCATCATGAGTGCCTTGATCACCATGAGTTGTTTCTTCACTTGAGTGTGAGGGGTGATCTTGCACATGAGAGGAACTTGCACTCGAGATACTAGCTTCATTTGACTTGGATGGGGACCCAATATCTTCTTGAGGATAGAGAACTTGTTGGAGCGGTCCTTGCGATGGATTATCTTGTTGAGGAAGAGGTTGTTCTTCTTGTGAATGTGCTTGTGGACGATCTTGAGAGGCTTCATCATTTGCTTCGGGTGAGGTATCAAGAGATTCTTGTGATGGTGAGTGCTCTTCATGTGAAGAGCTTGTTTCGTCTTGATCAACTCCTTGATGTACTTCAATGGGACGATGGAAGCCTATTCCCATTCTCCTTATTGCATCTTGGGGTTGATCATCACCTACATCACTTATTCCAACTTGCTCCACTTGGGAGCCGTCATTCTCATCGAATTCCACACTACAAGATTCTATGACGATCCTTGAGGATTTGTCATAGATCCTATAGGTGTGGGATTCAATGCCATAACCAACAAATATGCCTTCAAGAGTTTTAGAGTGAAACTTACCCAACCGGGTGCCCTTTACGAGGTAGTAGCATTTGCAACCGAAGACTCGGAAGTAAGATATGTTGGGCTTGTTGCCGGTGAGTACTTCATAAGGTGTCTTCTTGAGGCCTTTGCGGAAGAAGAGACGATTTGATGAATGACACGCCGTAGCAATGGCCTCCGCCCAAAAGTTGATTGGGGACTTGAACTCGGCCAACATAGATCTTGCCATGTCGATGAGAGTACGATTCTTCCTCTCTGCAACGCCATTTTGTTGCGGAGTGTATGCAGCGGAATATTGATGACGAATGCCTTCGTCACTTAGGAAGTCGTTGAGCGTGTAGTTCTTGAACTCCGACCCGTTGTCGCTTCGAATCACCAATATGGGAAGGTTGTGTTGGCGTTGAACCTCCTTAGAGAAGTCGATGAAGACTTGTTGAGTCTCATCCTTGGTCTTGAAGAAATATACCCATGTATACCTTGAGTAGTCATCCACGATCACCAAACAATATTTCTTGCCACCAAGACTTATTTCCGGTATTGGACCAAAAAGATCAACATGAAGTAGTTCCAATATCCGGGTGGAGGAGATGATTGTCTTGCTTGAATGATGAATATCATGCATCTTTCCCTCCACACATGCCCTACACACTCGATCTCTGGAAAAAGTAACATGGTCTTTTAGTCCAAGAATGTGGCCCCCTTTGTGGAGACTTTGCAAAGTCCTCATGTTTACGTGGGCTAGTCGGCGATGCCAAAGCCAACCCACGCCGGCCTTTCCGAAGAGGCACATCTCATGAGTAGTGGTGACTCCGGAGAAATCAACCACGTAAAGCTCATGTTCGACATGCCCCACGAAGGCCACTCGAAGGGACTTGCTCCACAAGAGGACCACGATGTCCGGCTCAAAGAAAGTTGAGATACCCAACTTTGCTAAAGCACGAACCGACATCAAATTATAGCCAAGAGAATCAACAAGCATGACATTGACAAGAGTAATATTGGGGGCAACTACCACTTTGCCAAGCCCGGTTACCTTAGACCTTGACTTGTCACCAAACGAGACGGTTACTTGATCAACATTAGGCCTCATCTCCGTGACAAGCTCCTTGCTCCCGGTCATATGACTTGTACACCCACTATCAATTATCCATTTCGAACCGCCGGGAGCAAGACCCTACAAAAGATTAATTCTTGACTTTAGGTACCCATTGCTTAACAATGGGTGCCTTAAGGTTAGCCACAAGGGTTTTGGGAACCCAAATAGAGTAAGCAATAAAACCATCAAAAGGACCAATATAGCGAGCACAAACATTTCCATAGTAATTCACATAGAGTGCATAGTTTGGGTTAGTGTCTCCTGCAAAGTCATTGCGAGTAGGCTTGCCCCTTGTGGCATTCCCACTTGCAATGTTGTTCACCTTTGCTTGTGCGGGAATGGTCTTCTTAGCACCAACCTTGTTAGGCCTCACATAACCAAGACCTTCCTTCCCTTTGCGAGATTGAGGCTCATAGGTGGGAGTCTCAACAACATTCTTACCCTTGAGAAGGATGATCTTAGCGGAGGAGGCCTTGGCAATTTCTTCCTTCAACCTAACATTTTCATTCATAATATTTGCATGATCACAAGTACAAGTAGAAATGGACGTGCTTGGTTTCTCAAGATTAGTTAACCGAGTTTGTAATTGATCATGTGACTTCTTAAGAAGTTCATGTTCACTCTCCAATGCCGCATGGACATTGACGAGCTTCTCCATGTCTTCAACAAGACTCACATGGCCAGCCACAAAATCGGCCTTATCCTTTTGTGCCAACTTGTTCTTAGCAAAATAGAGGTCACGTTCTTTAACAAGTTTAGAATGCATAGAGTTATGAGGTTCCTCAATGTTCTCAAGTTCTTCTTCTAGACGAACATGAGACTCTTCAATATCTCGGAGAGAGGATTGAAGATGTGCTATGGTGATAGCATCCTCTCTCTCAATCTTACCCTTTTCCTCAATGAGGTGTTCGAGCTCGCCAATGCGACTCATAAGGGCTCCCACATGTTTCTTGCTATCTCCTTGCAAGTTAGCCATAAAAAAGTCAAAAGCAACAAGCTCCTCCTTTATTTGGAGGCTAGCGGCATCATCAAGCTCATTCATATCATTCAAGGAAGTAGAGGATGAAGGTACCTCGGATGCCTTGGCCATAAGACATCTCACACTCTTGTTGGGGGAGTTCTCGTTGGGTGAGTCAAAGAGTGAGCTTGAAGATGAAGTCACCGTAGCTCTTGGCTTGGAAGTAGTAGCGTTAGGCGACGGGGATGGAGTTCTTGGTGTTGATGAAGTAGCATGATGGGTCGAGGTAGTAGTTGAAGTAGTGGCAATAGCCGCCACTTCATTCGGAGTTTCTTCTTCTTCCGACTCATCTTCATCTTCGGTGGGATACTCCTCTTGAGTCATCAACACGATCCGAGGTGCCTTCTTCTTAAAGAAAGCCCTCTTATTCTTGACATAGGCCTTCTTGGGAGGCATCTTGGACTTGTCCTTGAGAATGAGTCTTCCACCATTCTCTTCCCTCTTTTCATACGGGCACTCGGCAACGAAGTGATACTTGTCTTGACAATTGTAGCATGTCCTAGCCTTGGAGATGTCCCTCTTTCCACCTTGTGGAGATCCAACAAGGGGATGCCGGTAGAATTGAGCTCTTGCCCTTGAAGGATTCTCCCAAAAGCCTTTTGCCGCAAGAGCAAGATGCTCATTGTATGCGAGCTTGAGACCTTCATTGGATAACAAAGAGGAACTCTCAAAGTCATCTTCACTTCCACCTTCAACCGTTGCCTTCAATGCAAGGTTTACTCCCTTTTGCATCCCAATGGCTCTTGCCCTAGCATCTTCGGCATTCTTGGTAGCAACCTTGAAGGATGTCATCTCTTGCATGACTTGATTTGAGGTCATGAGGTTATAGTTGTGTCTTCCTTGCAAAGTCTTCAAGTCCGTGCCCTCAAAAGGCATGAGGGAGCTCACGTACTTCCTCTTGATCCAAGCATCATCAATATAGGTTGCACCGAGGTCACGAAAGCTTGTGGCAATAGAAACCAACCTCCGGTACATCTCTTCATGATCTTCACCATCCAACTTATAGAAACCTTCCGCCTCATTGCTTAAGGCATCGTAGCGATTTCTCTTCATGCTCTCATTTCCAACAAATAAGTCGGAGAGAGCGTCCCATGTCTCCTTGGCGGTGGAGAAGGGTTGGATGAGAGGCATGTCCTTGGCGCCCACGGCATGTTGAATCATGTTGAGGGCGGTGGCGTTGAGTTGAGCATCCACAACCTCTCTCCTTGTCAAGTTGTTCGGGTCATGTGGCTTGAATCCAACTTGAATGATTCTCCATAGTTCGATCGAAGAGCTGCACACATGGGATTTCATTAAGAATTGCCATTGTGAAAAGGAATAATCTTTAATTTTAGGGGGATCATTTCTAATAGTGATATGAGGATGAGGAATGGGAGGATCGGGAGAGTAATGATTGGGTGGTGGCACATTGCCATATTTGTTAGACTCTCCATCCTTAGAGGTGGAAGAGTCTTTAGCTTTAGAAGAGTTATCATTATCACCCTTTCCATCCATGCCCTTAGACATTTCGGGATCCGTACCACTCGATTCACTCGGAGGGGGTGGAGGAGATGAGGGCGATGCATTCTTTGGATTCCTTGAATTCATGAGTGCCTCAAGCATGTCATGAATCTTTTGGAATTGAGCTTCCATGGACGATGTCAACTTTGTTTCCAAAGCGTTGATATCGGCCATGGTAGCTCCTTTGGATTGCATCGCTGCCATCGCCTTTGCGGCCTCTTCGGTGTCAACTTCCTTTGTCATGGTATATCTCAAGCGGTAAAGCTTTTAAGAGATAACCTGGCTCTGATACCAATTGAACGGAAGTTGTCCACCTAGAGGGGGGGGGGGGTGAATAGGTGGTGACCAATTTTTATAACTTTTTCAGTTTTAAGCTTGCAAAAGTAAATTTACTATATGTGATACTAGATGAAGCAAGGTGCAAGACAAAGAAAAACAAAGCAATAAAGAAAAGCAAGTAACACAAAAAGGATAATGGAACGAGACAACCTAGGGAACAAGGAGACGGTGATTTTATCCCGAGTTCCACCACATGGGTGTACGTCTCGTTGGAGGGGTGTGAGCTACCACAAAGGTTAGCTCAACGCCACAAAGGCCTCACCCTATTCTCCGGTGAATTCGACCACCAAGGTCCGAATCCACTCTTCCACTAAGGACTCCTTTAAGGGCGGAGAAGGTCCCGTACAAATCCGTGAGGCACACACCCACAACTGAATTGGGGGCTCTCACCAAGACCACAAAAGGTCAATTCCACAAAGGATCCACAAAGGAGTAAGAAACAACAAGGTAGAATCTAGATAGCCACAAAGGAAACCCTAGATTCATGTCCCCTCAAGATAGGGAGGGGGAAAGTGAAATTCCTTCGGTGGCGATGTAGATCGGGGTCTTCTCCTTCGGATCTCCAACTATCATTGAATTTGGTTGGCTAGATAGGGAGATCCATGGAAAATGAGCTCCAGCAGCAAAGGGGCGATTTGGATCTAAGAGAGCTAATGTGCTGGAGGTAGGTGGAGGGGTATTTATACCCCTCCCCGAGATCTGACCGTTTGCAGCCGCCAGCTCGGAAATTTCCGGGTCAAGTTCGGAAATTTCCGGACTGAAGACCGGAAATTTCCGGACTGACACCCGGAAATTTCCGGGCTACGGAAATCTCCGCGAGGGGTTCAGCTTCTGACTTGGCGATGATCTTGATCGAGCAGCTCGGAAATTTCCGGACCCCCATCGGAAATTTCCGGGCACCTGAAATTTCCGCCTGAAATTCCGACTGCGAGGTTCTGGGAGGCAGTACCGCTTGACAATCTGGACTTGGTGAAAAATCTTCGGTGACTCGGAAATCTCCGGACACTGGCCGGAAATTTCCGGACATCGGAAATTTCCTGATGCATTTCCGACTGAAAAACTCTGAATGCCAGTACTGCTTCAAACAAGGACTTGGTGAAGAATTCTTCAGTGACTCGGAAATTTCCGGGTGAATCCCGGAAATTTCCGGGTACCTGAAATTTCCTGAAGGATTTCCGACTGAATAAATAAGGGTCCAGTACTGAAATATATACCTGTTCTAGAACCTGCATAAAACATCACAAACATTAAATCCACCTTCTGTGTTGTCACTTGTCACCAAAAAACAGGAAGTGCAAAGAATGCACTTTCACTATGTGCATTTACGAAGCAACTTTCTGTCGCACACTAACTCGTCGTTCCAATACTTTCAAAGTCCCGATGAAACACGGTTACAAAAGGGCCGTTGTAAGTATTGCCTTTCAAATTTGAGGGAATGTCATTTGTTTTTCCTTCAATGAGTGTCTTCATAGTTTCTCCGGTTTTGTATTACATGTAGATTCTGCCATGCTCTTTAAGATATCTTCTAGAGAGCCAGCCAATTGTGAAGGGGATCGCAGGCAGAAAACAAAAAATTTCCTATCGGCGATAACCTTAAACTAGCCAGAATCTACACTATGCAGATATAGAAGTACGGCGGATATCGGAATACATACCCTTGTAGACCGAAAAGCGGGGATTACGCTCCCGCACAAGCGTTGACGACGAAGACGACGTAGCCGACCTCTAGGTCGCGAAGAACTCGGCGCGACAAAGACGATGAAGATGACCTCGAGGTCGGGTGGAGGAAGTAGGCCTCCGAGTACCGCTAGCGCAGCACCTCGCAGGGTGTTACACACATACGGTGGAGACGACGGCCTCCGAAGCTCCAGTCCAGGACGAGCAGCGGAAGACTTGGACCGGAACACCAGCAGCGCGGCAGCGGGCTATGGTGGAGAGATCCCCTCTCAACTCGGCGCAACTCCGACAAAGGGAATCACGTTATCGAGGAGAGAAAGAGAAATTAATTGGTTTAATTAAAAGGCCAGGGGTGCCCCTCTATATAAAGGCTCCCGGGGGGAGCCAACCTTGCCAGCCAGGCAATGTGGGACTATCCCACATGCCTGGTCCGGCCAAGATAGAGCCGCCGGCCCTAGGTGGGCCCCATTTGGCCCACCTAGGCCGGCCCTCCCCCAATCCGAAGCCCTGGGGGAACTTCCCCCCCCCTCATGGGCCTTCTTTCCACCAGAAGGCCCATTTAGGGAAATCAGCCTTTAAAAATTCGAAAATAAATATATAAAATCATATTTAAACATTAATTACACTAATTAATATCAAACATATTATATATAATTTATTCTAGCTCCGAAAACTATTTCGTCGCTGCCCGATCTCCATCGGACCATTCCCGGGACGTTCCCGGTGATCTCTTTCCTTTCCGGTTGTCTTGTCGAAACCCCTTAAGTGTGTTACCCTAGCGGTTCGATATAATAACAGACATGATTGAGACTCCTCTCCGATCAATGATTAACTCGTAGGCCTGGACCCCATGAATTAACCCCTGTGATATAACGAATGACTTTCATCTATCAAACCTGGACGTCGAGTCTTAAACCTTTTGCCATAGCGATACTTAGTGTGTCCGAGCATTGTTCATAGATATCTCCATATCTAGCATGATCTCGTTACCGACAACACTATCTTCTACTCGTCTATGATATTATGTCAGTTGGTGACCTAGTCACATGTTTGCAAACTCATTTGACATAATCTCACCGAGTGGGCCCTAGAGTATCTATCCGGCTATACGGACTGACAAATCCCGCTCTTGACCCCTCGTCTCAACTACCCCCTTCCGATACCCAAAAGTATCACCGTTATTGTCACACTCTATAAGACATGACGTTTGGTGCGATCAAAGTATCTTCCAGGAATAACAATAAGAGTTGGTCTCACGGTCAAAGGCGTAATGACTACGTCCTACAAATTATGGGTAAGTCCATCACATCGTTCCACCTAACGATATGACTCCATTGCCGACAGACGCCATGTCTCATGATCGGGAAACCTCGATCATCAATCGCGCAATGAAACTAGTCTTAGCAGAGGCAACTAGGGACCTGGTTGTTTATCTACCACACGTGTATTAATGTTTCCGCTTAATACAGTTATAGCATGGTATAAAACATATAATGAACAATTGGAATATAACCAATAAACTATCTTTATTAAGTGCCTCTAGGGCATATTCCCTTCAGTCTCCCACTTGCACTAGAGTAACACTTAATCTAGTTTACAACTTGGTAAAAGCTCAACACCCATAGCATCTTGGTGCATGCTTGTCTCGTGGAAGAGGAATACAGTCAACAGATCTCACACATTGAGACCTATATGTGCTTTGCAACACTTCTATGTCACCTAGTTTGACATCATCCCGTATCTTACGATGACGGTGAAATATATCCTAGTGGATGGAGTGAGACTCGAACATTCGCGTAGCATGGGCCTTAAAAGTCTAAGAGATCTATTAAGGGGACCACATACGCTCGGAAAACTGCTCAGTCCAATCACACTTGCAACTTCTGAAGTTGGCATATATTTCTATACCTATGTAGATTATGCAACAGTGCATTCATATGCGACTTCGCAAACTAACCATGTCTTTCTTCAAAATAAAGGACATCTCCTATATGAGATTTCTAGTTGTATGGGCCAGTGTAATAACTTGCATCATCGTAACCTCTTTACGGCAAGTTGTCTTTCACTCTTTCCCTTTACCAGAAAACATATCTTCAGTTCTCACAGACACTGAAAAATATACTTAACGTTTGTTCATTGATCCACACAAGGATCACTCTAGAACCCGTTCTTCAACCAAGAACTTGGGTCACACTAAGTCGAGCTTTCAATCTGATAGCATCTATGTCTGATACATAGAGAATGTCGAACATCATTTGCTATCACTGAAAATGCCAAGATAAACTTAATATTTTACCTAGTCATACAAGCAAGAACCATTTTCTTTGCTTGTTCTATTCTGAAACACTTCAGAATCTTAACTTAGGAAATATTCCGACCTAATGTTATTAAGCCCCTTACGATCTATACAATTATAGATTGAATGCCTAATACTTCTAACTTCATTCATAGAAAATTTAATCACTTAAATAATCCTTTACACTCTACTAGAGGATTGTGTCATTCAATATGTCGTCACATACAAAATCATGAATGACACCTAGCTCCCACTCAAATATGCCTTCCGCATATAAGATCAAGGAAAGCTACTTAGCTCCCACTCAAATATGCCTTCCGCATATAAGATCAAGAAAAGCTACTTTACTCCCACTCACTTCTTTGCAAATGCAAGTCTCTTCAACTATTTTGGACAACTCCAAAATCCTTTGATCACATCATCAAAGTGAAGATTCCAGCTCCGATATGCTTGCTTCAGCCCATGAATGGACAACTGAAGTTTGCATACATGTTTAGCATCCTCAGGATCACCAAACCATTATTGTACTGATTACAACTCTTTCTTAATGACACTATTAAGAAACATGGTTTCCTTATCCTTCTATCAATTTCTCATTCGAAATTATAGTAATTGCTAAACGACCCAGAATAGATTTAGGCTTCGCCACTTGAGACAAAATCTCGTTGTGGTCAACTTTTGAATCTGTCGGAACTGTTTCACGACAAATCGATCCTTATCAATGTCTACTCTCTCATAAAATTCCATATTCTGTTAACATCCTAGATGCCATCAAGAAGATCTCCCAAGTCAATACCTGGTAATCGTACATGGATTTTATTTCGGATCATATATGACTCATAGCCATTTCTCGGACTTAGGTCTACCATCTCTTCTTCGTAGTTCGTAGGTCTGTCATATTCCATTAACATGACCTTCATAACAAGATTGTCGTAACACATAGTGTGGAACACAACCTCGTATGCCTACGTTCTTAGTATGAGCTCAGAGCATCATGATCTTGTATCATCAGCTTCTTTCAAGCTGTGGAGCATGACACCGAAAACACTTTCAGTTCCGCCACTCTGATGTCTGGAGAGAAAGTTCATCAACTTTGTCTTGCTCTACTTTCTTTCTCACTTATACCCTTGAACAAGAAACTATTTCTTTCGCAAGGTATATCCCGGCAACGATTTTGCCTATGTCGTGAGACATGTACCCAACTAACTCTTTAGGTACACTACAAAGATTAATCCATTTTAGGTTTGATCACATCAAAACACTAAATTGCTGAAACGACAATCTAGGCTAAAAGCCATGCCATCACTAATATGGTATTGTCTCCATGGATTTAAATGGTTTCCCTATTATCTAACGTGAGTGTTACGTTTCTACCATACGACTCTAATGATCACAATAATTCGGTAAGAGATTTATTTACCACACACTATCCGATAGGGTGCGATTACGACGTCCTAACATACCATAACACTATGGTATTCCATGCGACGTAATTTGTGGAACTCTTCTCACAAGTCTTCCAATGACGTGCCAACATTATAACTCAAATCTTTATTTCCTCGATCTGTATCGCAGGAATTAGATTTTCTTGTTAAATTTATTTCCTACTTCATTCTGAACTTGTTTGATCGAATCAAAATTTCCAGACTAACATTCCCTGAGTGGATATCCATATATCTACTCGGAATATTCATGAAGTCTATGAAATAAACACTTCCACTTTACGTTAAAGTACTTCATTGATTCACATACACCCATATGCATGATTCTCAACAAGTCATACTCAAAACGTTCAGCGAAGTTCACGAAATAAAGGTCTCCACTACCCGTCAATTACTTCATTGAACCACATACATCTATATGCATGACTATCAATAAGTTATATGCCCGTTTTCCGAAAACGGTGTCTTAGTTATTTTGCAAGTGTCAAAAGATCAAATCTAAGGACTTGTAGATCCATCCGGTATGGAGCTAATTCATTGACTATAACATTGACATGAATTAAACGGTAGTGCCACACATATGTGGTGTCTTTATTAAGTTTGTATCCTTCGGCATTAATATTATGAATGTGGGAGCTTCTACCATTTAAATTCAAATCGGCATATGATCATTACTTCATAAATATAGGACAACGAATTTGTCACTAATATATATGAACAATTGTCTCGCTAGAGGAGACACACTTATAACGATCATACTAACAGGCGATCATAAAGAATTTATTCAAATGGTAGATCTAGAGGGAGACTGTCTATGGCCATCACAACAATTTGTCTGCCATTATCAACACGCAATGTCGCCTCATCCTTTCAAGCCACTCAAGCAGTAAACCTGGTTTTCATAAAACATGACTAGTATCAAAACTTAGTCACTACTGCGAGTACTTGCTTAGCTAAAACATTCATAACATGTATATCATATATACACCATCATCATTGATGACTTCCCGGCGATCTGTTTCATCTTCTTGATACTTCCAACGTAATCAAGAACCATGAAGGTGAACGATTCCCCTTGCATGACATAGTCTATGACATAGCATTTGCACTTGGCAACGACGTCTGTCATCCAGTGATCGAGCTGAGCGAGGCGTCTTAATGTTCATCAAGTATGACCATATGTCATCAAGTATGACTGCCACGTGCTCCTTCAATGTGTGTATTCTATTCCATCTTGGTTGAGAAGACAATCAGTCAACGTACTGATAAACTTCATCAACCCAACTTTAGGGGTACCCCGAGTTTAGCGACCATCTCATATGTTCGCGATCTAATAACTCGTACCCACCGTTGGTTCTCTATGGCAGAGATCATAGCATACACTGGACTATGATGATATCATCCGCACAAAACCTGATAATCCAAATTATCTTTTGTTAGCGGAATCTCCGGGTTTATCTCCTAGCGGGTATTGTATCACAAAGAGCTAACAGTTTAAACAAGGAGTATACTCAAGCTAAAGTATAAAACTATGAAGTTTGGACCCAACCTTTTAAGTTTCTTAATAGCAGGAATGCGCCTAATTTTAAAAGATGCTATTACAATGGTTAATATCTACAAAGGTTTGCAAAACAGACTTTGTTCATTATATTTTGAGTTCTAGTATTTTAGAAAATAACTATCCGAACTCCCACTCAAACGAACATCCCTCCTGGTCGTTTAAGCGATTACACGACCCCCATCCATTGCACAACCCCTCATCGTCAGAGCCGGCAGCACAACTTCAAGGGTAGACAATTGTCAATCACAACAACTCTGTGACTCATGCTCGACCTTTCGGCCTCCATGTTCCGAGGCCATATCTGCATATGCTAGGCTCGCCACAATAACCTCCACGTAACGCTTGTGCAACATGGCTTACACCCACTGTATGCGAACGACGATATGTCTGACACCCGATCGTCACGGCCTGCCTCATAACGTAGAACTTTCTTGGTGGTGCTCGTTGGAGGAAGAACACTAGTGGTATTTTTGAAGGGATCATCTTATATTTCTACCGCCGTGAAACTAATATATATACTAATATATATAATCACACAATATAAGATGCACACAAAACATCAAATGTAATGCGATATGATATAGTCCATTGCGCCATGGTCTTCTTGGCGCCCGCAGTTCATAAACAATTTAATAAACCTACCTTGACCATATCACATTGCCCCTGCAAAATAAAGTTAGACGCTTCTACTTTATCTTTTGCATATTTTACGTGGCTTGGGGCTGTCGTAAATAGAACCGCTTCATACCTACGAACCTTATGACCACAACAACGATCCAATAATTGCATGTTTAAGCATCCCTTTCGGGCCCTCCATTGAAAATGCAAGACCAACTAAAGAGAGAGAGACAGACACCCGCCAGCCACAGATACGGTACAAGCCGTATGTCAGTAGTGGAACCAGTCTCGCGTAAGCGTACGCGTAAAGTCGGTCCGGGCCGCTTCATCAACTCGATGCCGCTGGAATCACAAGTGCACGCTAGAGGGTAGCAAATAACAGGAACGGTGCCCCCGTGCAGAACACGGGTTCTAACAGCGTACAGCTATATCTACGATAAATCGGCTCTGATACCACTGAAGGGGATCGCAGGCAGAAAACAAAAATTTTCCTATCGGCGATAACCTTAAACTAGCCAGAATCTACACTATGCAGATATAGAAGTACGGCGGATATCGGAATACATACCCTTGTAGACCGAAAAGCGGGGATTACGCTCCCGCACAAGCGTTGACGACGAAGACGACGTAGCCGACCTCTAGGTCGCGAAGAACTCGGCGCGACGAAGACGATGAAGATGACCTCGAGGTCGGGTGGAGGAAGTAGGCCTCCGAGTACCGCTAGCGCAGCACCTCGCAGTGTGTTACACACATACGGTGGAGACGACGGCCTCCGAAGCTCCAGTCCAGGACGAGCAGCGGAAGACTTGGACCGGAACACCAGCAGCGCGGCAGCGGGCTATGGTGGAGAGATCCCCTCTCAACTCGGCGCAACTCCGACAAAGGGAATCACGTTATCGAGGAGAGAAAGAGAAATTAATTGGTTTAATTAAAAGGCCAGGGGTGCCCCTCTATATAAAGGCTCCCGGGGGGAGCCAACCTTGCCAGCCAGGCAATGTGGGACTATCCCACATGCCTGGTCCGGCCAAGATAGAGCCGCCGGCCCTAGGTGGGCCCCATTTGGCCCACCTAGGCCGGCCTGAAGGGGATCGCAGGCAGAAAACAAAAAATTTCCTAACCGCGATAACCAAAAACTAGCCAAGATCTATACTATGCAGATATAGTAGTACGCAAAGGGGGTCGGTATACACACCTCTTGTAGACCGAAAAGCGGGGATTACGCTCCCGCACAAGCGTTGATGATGTAGACGCCGTAGCCGACCTCAAGGTCGCGGAGAACTTGGCGCGACGAAGAAGACGATGACGCGGAGATGTCGGTGAAACCGACGACCTTGAGGCCGTATGGAGGAAGCAGACCTCCAGCACCAATAGTGTGGCACCTCGCAGGGCGTTACACACATACGGTGAAGCCGACGAACTCCGGGCCCGATCCAGGGACGAGCAGCGGAAGACTGGGACCGGAAGACCAGCAGCACGGCGGTGGGCTATGGTGGAGAGAGAATTCTCATCCTCCTCGGCGCAACTCCGACAAAGGGAATCACGAGATCGAGGAGAAATCGAGAATTAATTGGATGAATTAAAAGGCCAGGGGTGCCCCTTCTTATATAGGCTCCCGGGGGGAGCCAACCTTGCCAGCCAGGCAATGTGGGACTATCCCACAGCCTGGTTCGGCCAAGGAGCAGCCGCCGGCCCTAGGTGGGCCCCATTTGGCCCACCTAGGCCGGCCCTCCCCCAATCCGAAGCCCTGGGGGGACTTTCCCCCCCTCATGGGCCTTCTTTCCACCAGAAGGCCCATTTAGGGAAATCAGCCTTTAAAAATTCGAAAATAAATATATAAAATCATATTTAATCATTAATTACACTAATTAATATCAAACATATTATATATAATTTATTCTAGCTCCGAAAACTATTTCGTCGCTGCCCGATCTCCATCGGACCTCTCCCGGGACGTTCCCGGTCTCTTTTTTCCTATTTTTCTCTTCCGGTAAAATGTCGACTCCCCTTAAGTGTGATACCCTAGCGGTTCGATTATCTCACCAGACATGATCGAGACTCCTCTCCGATCAATGACTAATTCGTGGACCGAGGATACCCAGAATTAATCCCTGCGAGATAACGAATACTTTACCTATCGAACCTGGACGTCTGAGTCTTAAACCTTTTGCCATAGCGATACTTAGCGTGTCCGAGACTCATTCATAGATATCTCCATACCTAGCTTGATCTCGTTACCGACAACACTATCTTCTACTCGTCTATGATATTATGTCAGCTGGTGACCTAGTCACATGTTTGCAAACTCATTTGACATAATTTCACCGAGTGGGCCCTAGAGTATCTATCCTGCTATGCGGACTGGCAAATCCCGCTCTTGATCCCCCGTCTCAACATACTCCTTTCCGACACCCGAGAGGGACACCTTTATTGTCACACTAAATAAATATGACGTTTGATGCAATCAAAGTGTCTTCCAGGAATAGCAATAAGAGTAGATCTCACGGTCGAAGGTGTAATGACTACGTCCTACAAATATTGGGTATGTCCATCACATCGTTCTACCAACGACATGACTTCATTGTCAACTGACATAAATGTCACATGATCGGGAAACCTCGATCATCAATTGCCCAATGAACTAGTCAAGTAGAGGCTACTAGGGACCTGGTTGTTTATCTACCACACGTGTATTAATGTTTCCGCTTAATACAGTTATAGCATGGTATAAAACATATAATGAACAATTGGGATATGACTAATAAACCATCTTTATTAAGTGCCTCTAGGGCATATTCCCTTCAGTCTCCCACTTGCACTAGAGTAACACTTAATCTAGTTTACAACTTGGTAAAAGCTCAACACTCATAGCAACTTGTTGCATGCTTGTTTCATGGAAGAGGAATACAGTCAACAGATCTCACACATTGAGACCTATATGTGTTTTACAACACTTCTATGTCACCTGGTTTGACATCATCCCGTATCTCACGATAACGGCGAAATATATCTTAGTCGATGGAGTGAGACTCAGTCCAATCATACTAGCTACTTCTGAAGTTGCCATATACTTCTATATCTATGAAGATTATGCGACAGTGCATTCATATGCGACTTCGCAAACTAACCATGTCTTTCTTCAAAACAAAGGACATCTCCTATATGAGATTTCTAGTCGTATGGGTCAGTGTCATAACTTGCATCCTCGTAACCGTTTTACGGCAAGTTTGTCTATCCACTCTTACCCTTTACCAGAAAACATATCTTCAGTTCTCACAGACACTGAAGAAAATACTTAACATTTGTTCATTGATCCACACAAGGATCACTCTAGAACCCGTTCTTCAACCAAGAACTTGGGTCACACTAAGTCGAGCTTTCAATCTGATAGCATCTATGTCTGATACATAAAGAATGTCGAACATCATTTGCTATCACTGAAAATGCCAAGATAAACTTAATATTTCACCTAGTCATACAAGTAAGAACCATTTTCTTCGCTTGTTCTATTCTGAAACACTTCAGAATCTTAACTTAGGAAATATTCCGACCTAATGTTATTAAGCCCCTTACGATCTACACAATTATAGATTGGATGCCTAATACTCCTAACTTCATTCATAGAAAATTTAATCACTTAAATAATCCTTTACACTCTACTAGAGGATCTGTGTCATTCAATATGTCGTTACATACAAAATCACAAATGACACCTAGCTCCCACTCAAATATGTCTCCCGCATATAAGATCAAGGAAAGCTACTTAGCTCCCACTTAAATATGCCTTCCGCATATAAGATCAAGAAAAGCTACTTTGCTCCCACTCACTTCTTTGCAAATGCAAGTCTCTTCAACTATTTTGGACAACTCCAAAATCCTTTGATCACATCATCAAAGTGAAGATTCCAGCTCCGATATGCTTGCTTCAGCCCATGAATGGACAACTGAAGTTTGCATACATGTTTAGCATCCTCAGGATCACCAAACCATTATTGTACTAATTACAACTCTTTCTTAATGACACTATTAAGAAACATGGTTTCCTTATCCATCTATCAATTTCTCATTCGAAATTATAGTAATTGCTAAACGACCCAGAATAGATTTAGGCTTCGCCACTTGAGACAAAATCTCGTTGTGGTCAACTTTTGAATCTGTCGGAACTGTTTCACGACAAATCGATCCTTATCAATGTCTACTCTTCTCATAAAATTCCATATTCTGTTAACATCCTAGATGCCATCAAGAAGATCTCTCAAGTCATTACCTGGTAATCGTATATGGATTTTATCTCGGATCATATATGACTCATAGTCATTTCTCGGAGTTAGGTCTACCATCTCTTCTTCGTAGTTCGTAGGTCTGTCATATTCCATTAATATGACCTTCATAACAAGATTGTCGTACCACACAGTGTGGAACACAACCTCGTACACCTACGTTCTCAGTATGAGCTCAGAGCATCATGATCTTTATCATCAACTTCTTTCAAGATGAGGAGCATGATACCGGAAACATTTTCCGTTGCGCCACTCTGATGTCTGGAGAGAAAGTTCATTAACTTCGTCTTGCTCTACTTTCTTTCCCACTTATACCCTTGGACAAGAAACTATTTCTTTTGCAAGGCATATTCCGGCAACGATTTTGCCTATGTCGTGAGACATGTACCCAACTAACTCTTTAGGTACGGTACACTACAAAGATTAATCCATTTTAGGTTTGATCACATCAAAACACTAAATTGCTGAAACGACAATCTAGGCTAAAAGCCATGCCATCACTTATATGGTATTGTCTCCATGGATTTAAATGGTTTCCCTATTATCTAACGTGAGTGTTACGTTTCTACCATACGACTCCAATGATCACAATAATTCGGTAAGAGATTTATTTACCACACACTATCTGATAGGGTACGATTACGACATCATAACATACCATAACACTATGGTGTTCCATGCGACGTAATTTGTGGAACTCTTCTCACAAGTCTTCCAATGACGTGCCAACATTATAACTCAAATCTTTATTTCCTCGATCTGTATCGCAGGAATTAGATTTTCTTGTTAAATTTATTTCCTACTTCATTCTGAACTTGTTTGATCGAATCAAAATTTCCAGACCAACATTCCCTGAGTGGATATTCATATATCTACTTGGAATATTCATGAAGTCTATGAAATAAAGACTTCCACTTCACGTTAAAGTACTTCATTGATTCACATACACCCATATGCATGATTCTCAACAAGTTATACTCAAAACGTTCAGCGAAGTTCACGAAATAAAGGTCTCCACTACCCGTCAATTACTTCATTGATCCACATACATCTATATGCATGACTATCAATAAGTTATATGCCCGCTTTCCGAAAACGGTGTCTTAGTTATCTTGCAAGTGTCAAAAGATCAAATCTAAGGACTTGTAGATCCATCCGGTATGGAGCTAATTCATTGACTATAACATTGACATGAATTAAACGGTAGTGCCACACATATGTGGTGTCTTTATTAAGTTTTGTATCCTTTGGCATTAATATTATGAATGTGGGAGCTTCTACCATCTAAATTCAAATCGGCATATGATCATTACTTCATAAATATAGGACAACGAATTTGTCACTAACATATATGAACAATTGTCTCGCTAGAGGAGACATACTTATAACGATCATACTAACAAGCGATCATAAAAGAATTTATTCAAATGGTAGATCTAGAGGGAGAGTGTCTATGGCCATCACAACAATTTGTCTGCCATTATCAACACGCAATGTCACCTCATCCTTCCAAGCTACTCAAGTAGTAAATCTGGTTTTCATAAAACATGACTAGTATCAAAAACTTAGTCACTACTGCGAGTATTTGCTTAGCCAAAACATTCATAACGTGTATATCATATATACACCATTATCATCTATGACTTCCCGGTGATCTGTTTCATCTTCTTGATACTTCCAACGTAATCAAGAACCATGAAGGTGAACGATTCCCCTTGCATGACATAGTCTATGACAAAACATTTGCACCTGGCAACGTCGTCTGTCATCCAGTGATCGAGCGGAGCGAGGCGTCTCAATGTCATCAAGTATGACCATATGTCATCAAGTATGACCAATGTTATCAAGTATGACTGCCACGTGCTCCTTCAATGTGTGTATTTTCTTCCATCTTGGTTGAGAAGACAATCAGTCAACGTACTGATAAACTTCATCAACCCAACTTTAGGGGTACCCCGAGTTTAGCGACCATCGCATATGTTCGCGATCTAATAACTCGTACCCACCGTTGGTTCTCTATGGTAGAGATCATAGCATACACTGGACTATGATGATATCATCCGCACAAAACCTGATAATCCAAATTATCTTTTGTTAGCGGAATCTCCGGGTTTATCTCCTAGCGGGTATTGTATCACAAAGAGCTAATGGTTTAAACAAGGAGTAAAACTATGAAGTTTGGACCCAACTTTTTAAGTTTCTCAATCGCAGGATTGTGCCTAATTTTCAAAGAAGCTATTACATTGGTTAATATCTACAAAGGTTTGCAAAACAGACTTTGTTCATTATATTTTGAGTTCTAGTATTTTAGAAAATAACTATCTGAACTCCCACTCAAACGAACATCCCTCTAATCGTTTTAGTGATTACACGATCCTCATCCATTATGCAACCCCTCATCGTCAGAGCCGGTAACATAACTTCAAAGGTAGACATCGACATGTCAATCACAACAACTTTGTGACTCATGCTTAACCTTTCGGTCACCTTGTTCCGAGGCCATGTCTGTACATGCTAGGCTCGCCATAATAACCTTCAACGTAAATGCGCGTGCAACATGGCTTACACCCACTGTATGCGAACGACGATATGTCTGACACCCGATCATCACGGCCTGCCTCATAACGTAGAACTTTCTTGGTGGTGCACGTCGAAGGGAGAACACAAATGGTATTTTGGAGGGATCATCTTATATTACTACCGTCGTGTAACTAATATATACTAATATATAATCACACAATATAAGATGCATACAAAACATCAAAATGTAATGCGATGTGACATGGTCCTTGCGCCGGTGGTCTCCTTCGCGCCAACAGTTCATAAACAATTTAATAAACCTACCTTGACCATATCACATTGCCCCTGCAAAATAAAGTTAGACGCTTCTACTTTATCTTTTGCATATTTTACGTGGCTTGGGGCTTGTCGTAAATAGAACCGCTTCATACCTACGAACCTATGACCACAACAACGATCAAATAATTGCATATTTATTCATCCCTTTCGGGCCCTCCATTGAAAATGCAAAGCCAACTAAAGAGAGAGAGACAGACACCCGCCAGCCACATATACGGAACCAGTCGTATGTCAGTTGTGGAACCAGTCTCGCGTAAGCGTACGCGTAAGGTCGGTCCGGGCCGCTTCATCAACTCGATGCTGCCGGCAGTGCAAGTGCACGCGAGAGGGTAGCAAATAATAAGAACGTTGCCCCCGTGAAAAACACGGGTGAAGCTAGCGCACAGCTATATCTACGCATAGATCGGCTCTGATACCACTGAAGGGGATCGCAGGCAGAAAACAAAAAATTTCCTAACCGCGATAACCAAAAACTAGCCAAGATCTTGAAGGGAATATGCCCTAGAGGCACTTAATAAAGATAGTTTATTGGTTATATTCCAATTGTTCATTATATGTTTTCTACCATGCTATAACTGTATTAAGCGGAAACATTAATACACGTGTGGTAGATAAACAACCAGGTCCCTAGTAGCCTCTACTTGACTAGTTCATTGGGCAATTGATGATCGAGGTTTCCCGATCATGTGACATTTATGTCAGTTGACAATGAAGTCATGTCGTTGGTAGAACGATGTGATGGACATACCCAATATTTGTAGGACGTAGTCATTACACCTTCGATCGTGAGATCTACTCTTATTGCTATTCCTGGAAGACACTTTGATTGAATCAAACGTCATATTTATATAGTGTGACAATAAAGATGTCCCTCTCGGGTGTCGGAGAGGAGTATGTTGAGACGGGGGGTCAAGAGCGGGATTTGCCAGTCCGCATAGCAGGATAGATACTCTAGGGCCCACTCGGTGAAATTATGTCAAATGAGTTTGCAAACATGTGACTAGGTCACCAGCTGACATAATATCATAGACGAGTAGAAGATAGTGTTGTCGGTAACGAGATCAAGCTAGGTATGGAGATATCTATGAATGAGTCTCGGACACGCTAAGTATCGCTATGGCAAAAGGTTTAAGACTCAGACGTCCAGGTTCGATAGGTAAAGTATTCGTTATCTCGCAGGGATTAATTCTGGGTATCCTCGGTCCACGAATTAGTCATTGATCGGAGAGGAGTCTCGATCATGTCTGGTGAGATAATCGAACCGCTAGGGTATCACACTTAAGGGGAGTCGACATTTTACCGGAAGAGAAAAATAGGAAAAGAGAGACCGGGAACGTCCCGGGAGAGGTCCGATGGAGATCGGGCAGCGACGAAATAGTTTTCGGAGCTAGAATAAATTATATATAATATGTTTGATATTAATTAGTGTAATTAATGTCCAAATATGATTTTATATATTTATTTTCGAATTTATTTAGGCTTATTTCTCTAAATGGGCCTTCTGGTGGAAAGAAGGCCCATGTGGGGGAAAATCCCCTAGGGAATTCGGTGGGGGGGGGGGGGGTGTTGGCCGGCCTAGGTGGGCTAAAAGGGGCCCACCAGGTGGCTGGCGGCCAGCTTGGCCGAACCAGGCATGTGGGATTAGTTCCACATTGCCTGGCTGGCAAGTTGGCTCCCCCCCGGGAGCCTATATAAGAAGGGGCACCCCTAGCCTTTTAATTCATCCAATTAATTCTCGATTTCTCCTCGATCTCGTGATTCCCTTTGTCGGAGTTGCGCCGAGGAGGATGAGAGTTCTCTCTCCACCATAGCCCGCCGCCGTGCTGCTGGTCTTCCGGTCCCAGTCTTCCGCTGCTCGTCCCTGGATCGGGCCCGGAGTTCGTCGGCTTCACCGTATGTGTGTAACGCCCTGCGAGGTGCCACACTATTGGTGCTGGAGGTCTGCTTCCTCCATACGGCCTCAAGGTCGTCGGTTTCACCGACATCGCCGCGTCATCGTCTTCTTCGTCGCGCCAAGTTCTCCGCGACCTTGAGGTCGGCTACGGCATCTACATCATCAACGCTTGTGCGGGAGCGTAATTCCCGCTTTTCGGTCTACAAGAGGTGTGTATACCGACCCCCTTTGCGTACTACTATATCTGCATAGTATAGATCTTGGCTAGTTTTTGGTTATCGCGGTTAGGAAAATTTTTGTTTTCTGCCTGCGATCCCCTTCAGTGGTATCAGAGCCGATCTATGCGTAGATATAGCTATGCGCTAGCTTCACCCGTGTTTCTACACGGGGACATCGTTCTTATTATTTGCTACCCTCTCGCGTGCACTTGCACTGCCGGCAGCATCGAGTTGATGAAGCGGCCCGGACCGACCTTACGCGTACGCTTACGCGAGACTGGTTCCACAACTGACATACGGCTGGTTCCGTATATGTGGCTGGCGGGTGTCTGTCTCTCTCTCTTTAGTTGGCTTTGCATTTTCAATGGAGGGCCCGAAAGGGATGAATAAACATGCAATTATTGGATCGTTGTTGTGGTCATAGGTTCGTAGGTATGAAGCGGTTCTATTTACGACAGCCCCAAGCCACGTAAAATATGCAAAAGATAAAGTAGAAGCGTCTAACTTTATTTTGCAGGGGCAATGTGATATGGTCAAGGTAGGTTTATTAAATTGTTTATGAACTGTTGGCGCGAAGGAGACCACCGGCGCAAGGACCATGTCACATCGCATTACATTATGATGTTTTTGTGTGCATCTTATATTGTGTGATTATATATTAGTATATATTAGTTACACGGCGGTAGTAATATAAGATGATCCCTCCAAAATACCACTAGTGTTCTTCCTTCGACGTGCACCACCAAGAAAGTTCTACGTTATGAGTCAGGCCGTGACGATCGGGTGTCAGACATATCGTCGTTCGCATACAGTGGGTGTAAGCCATGTTGCACGCGCGTTCGTTGAAGGTTATTGTGGAGAGCCTAGCATATGCAGATATGGCCTCGGAACACGGAGGCCGAAAGGTCGAGCATGAGTCACAGAGTTGTTGTGATCGACATTTCGATGTCCACCTTTGAAGTTGTGTTGCCGGCTCTGACGATGAGGGGTTTCGCAATGGATGGGGGTCGTGTAATCACTAAAACGATTAGAGGGATGTTCGTTTGAGTGGGAGTTCGGATAGTTATTTTCTAAAATACTAGAACTCAAAATATAATGAACAAAGTCTGTTTTGCAAACCTTTGTAGATATTAACCATTGTAATAGCATCTTTTAAAATTAGGCGCATTCCTGCAATTGAGAAACTTAAAAAGTTGGGTCCATACTTCATAGTTTTATACTTTACCTTGAGGATACTCCTTGTTTAAACCATTAGCTTTTTGTGATACAATACCCGCTAGGAGATAAACCCGGAGATTCCGCTAACAAAACGATGATTTGGATTATCAAGTTTTGTGCGGATAATATCATCATAGTCCAGTGTATGCTATGATCTCTGCCATAGAGAACTAACGGTGGGTACGAGTTGTTGGATCGCGAACATATGAGATGATCGCTGAACTCGGGATACACCTAAAGTTGGGTTGATGAAGTTTATCAGTACGTTGACTGATTGTCTTCTCAACCAAGATGGAAGAGAATACACATTGAAGGAGCACGTGGCAGTCATACTTGATGACATATGGTCATACTTGATGAACATTGAGACGCCTCGCTCAGCTCGATCACTGGATGACAGACGACGTTGCCAGGTGCAAATGCTTTGTCATAGACTATGTCATGCAAGGGGAATCGTTCACCTTCATGGTTCTTGATTACGTTGGAAGTATCAAGAAAGATGAAACAGATCGCCGGAAGTCATCAATGATGATGGTGTATATATGATATACATGTTATGAATGTTTTACCTAAGCAAGTACTCGCAGTAGTGACTAAGTTTTGATACTAGTCATGTTTTATGAAAACCAGATTTACTACTTGAGTAGCTTGGAAGGATGAGGTGACATTGCGTGTTGATAATGGCAGACAAATTGTTGTGATGGCCATAGACACTCTCCCTCTAGATCTACCATTTGACTAAATTTTTTTATGATCGCCTGTTAGTATGATCGTTATAAGTGTGTCTCCTCTAGCGAGACAATTGTTCATATATGTTAGTGACAAATTCGTTGTCCTATATTTATGAAGTAATGATCATATGCCGATTTGAATTTATATGGTAGAAGCTCCCACATTCATAATATTAATGCCAAAGGATACAAACTTAATAAAGACACCACATATGTGTGGCACTGCCGTTTAATTCATGTCAATGTTATAGTCAATGAATTAGCTCCATAACGGATGGATCTACAAGTCCTTAGATTTGATCTTTTGACACTTGCAAGATAACTAAGACACCGTTTTCGGAAAACGGGCATATAACTTATTGATAGTCATGCATATAGATGTATGTGGATCAATGAAGTAATTGACGGGTAGTGGAGACCTTTATTTCGTGAACTTCACTGAACGCTTTGAGTATAACTTGTTGAGAATCATGCATATGGGTGTATGTGAATCAATGAATTACTTTGACGTATAGTGGAAGTCTTTGTTTCCTAGACTTCATGAATATTCGAAGTAGATATACGGATATCCACTTAGGAAATGTTAGTCTGAAATTTTTGATTCGATCAAACAAGTTCAGAATGAAGTAGCAAATAAATTTAACAAGAAAATCTAATTCCTGTGATACAGATCGAGGAAATAAAGATTTGAGTTATAATGTTGTCACATCATTGGAATACTTGTGAGAAGAGTTCCACAAATTACGTCGCATGGAATACCATAGTGTTATGGTATGTTAGGACGTCGTAATCGCACCCTATCGGATAGTGTGTGGTAAATAAATCTCTTATCGAATTATTGTGATCATTAGAGTCATATGGTAGAAACGTAACATTCACGTTAGATAATAGGTGAAAGTGCATGGTTGCCCCCATGCGTGGTTTTGGTAATTAATGACAATCCTTATGGACTAATGTTTACATTGAGATATTCTTATAGATCTTGTCCATGGGAAATTAGGAGTTCATGTGTTGGACTCTTCAAGATGACATAATGACCAATGCTCTATTCAAGGGTTTATATGAAGATAGATGGGATGATACGAGAATGATCAAGATGTTGATCAACACACAAAGCTACAAGATGTACCAAGTGGATCATGTATCTCTTGGGATGGTTAAGACGTGCAAGACCCAGAGAAGCATTTCGGAGATATCTTATGCTCGAAACTTGGAGGTCGGAATGAAGACGAAACTAATGGAGCTTGGAGATTGACATGAAGGCGAAGCTAAGCGAGGCTCTCCCATAATGGCGTATGGGGGAGTATTTGGAGAAGTCTTCATCAAGCATGTGCTAGCTAGCGCAATCAAGAAAGGTGGTCCACTTTGAGAGACCAAGATCGTCATCATCTAACTCAAGTGGAATGCTCAAGACAAAGGTATGATCTTGATAGGGCTATAGGATAGATAGGCGTACTATCAAGAGGGGCTCTCGAGTGAGTAACTTGGTCGCATCTTTGTGGAGAGCTCAAACCTTTGCATGCTTGGCATATCATCTTTCTTGGTTCTTATTTGGTTTTTCTCCGTGTTGGGTTTCGGTCCTTGTCGTGATCTTCATGACAAGACCAAGTCCTTCGAAAATGGTTTTACTTTGGAAAACTTGTTGCCTTTTATCCATGTGAGGATTTAGAGCTTGGTTTATCTCCATACTAAGCTCTAGTTCATCAAAAACAGATTTCGTATGAATATCTTGTTGCGTTTTTTATGAAAGAGGTTTTACCGGTTTGCATTGTTTAGGAAAGTTCAACCTTTCCCCATTTGGTTTTATCCTCACATGATGGACTGTGATGTTTCTATGCACATTCAAGTAGAGCTCGTTGTAACGATTCCAACGAGCCAAAAATCATCGAAAACGGAGTCCGGATGGAAAAGATATTGACGTTTCCGTGTTCGGTTTTGCTGCAGTTTTTATCTAGGCCGGAGTCTCCAGTCCTAGACCGGAGTCTCCGGTCCTCGCGAATCGATTTTTGTTCCAGCGGACGGCGCTTGCGGTATAGGGGTCCGGAGTAGGTCCGGAGTGACCCCGGAGTCTCTGGGGGGGCCGGAGTCTCCGGTCTCTGCAGACCGGAGTCTCCGGTGTAATTTTTCCTGCAACGGCTCTTTTTTCGTGGGACCTATAAAAGGCCCCCTTCTTCCCCAAAGAGACCAGCTCTTCCAAGCACGAAATTTCCCCCTCTCTCACCTCCATTGTTGACCTTGGAAAGCTTGCCCCTCTCCCATTTCCTCCCATGATTCTTGCATATCTTTGAGGGATTTGAGAGAGGAGATCTAGATCTACATTTCCACCAATCCATCTCTACTCTAAGTGAGGGGAACCTAGTAGATCTTGATCTTGGAGTTCTTGGTGCTTCTCCTCTTTGTTATTCCTCTCTTATTCCCCCATAAGCATTTGTTGCTTTGTTGGAATTCGAGAGTGAAGGATTTGAGCACTTGTGCTCTTGCCTTTTGCATTTGGTGCATCGGTGTGCTCTCCACGAGGATTCGTGGAAGTTGAAAGTTTGTGAGCTTGTTACTCTTGGGTCCTTGGACCCTAGACGCCCGTGTGGTGGTTGGACCTTTGTGGTCACTTGTGAAGCCGTTCGGGAGCCCCCAATCCCATTGTGGGTTGTGCCCCGGATTGTTGTTGAAAGGCTCCGGATTCCGCCTCGAAGGATTCCGATAGTGGAAGGTGAACCAAGCCTTTGTGGTGCGGTTCATCGGAGAAGAAGGTGAAACCTTTGTGGTTGTTGAACCGTTGTGTCGGTTCACACCTCTCCAACGAGACGTACTCCCTTAACAAGGAGGAACTCGGGAATACATCCTCGTCTCCGCGTGCCTCGGTTATTTCTATACCCGAGCTTTTACTTATGCACTTTACATTGTGATAGCCTTCGTGCTTGAAGTATTCTATATTGCTATCACCTTGTTGTTTGTCTTGCTTAGCATAAGTTGTTGGTGCACATAGGTGAGCCTAGTTTATTTAGGTTGTCGGCTTGTTAATTTAAACATCTAGTTTTATTCCGCTATTATCAAGCCTAAACCGGAAAAGTTTTAAACCGCCTATTCACCCCCCCTCTAGGCGACATCATTGTCCTTTCAATAGGGAAACCATTTATATCCATGGAGACAATACCATATGAGTGATGGCATGGCTTCTAGCCTAGATTGTCGTTTCAAAAATTTAGTGTTTCGATGTGATCAAACCTAAAATGGATTAATCTTTGTAGTGTACCGTACCTAAAAGAGTTAGTTGGGTACATGTCTCACGACATAGGCAAAAACGTTTGCCGGAATATGCCTTGTAAAAGAAATAGTTTCTTGTCCAAGGGTATAAGTGGGAAGGAAAGTAGAGCAAGACGAAGTTAATGAACTTCCTCTCCAGACATCAGAGTGGCGCAGCGGAAAGTGTTTTCCGGTGTCATGCTCCTCAACTTGAAAGAAGCTGATGATTAAGATCATGATGCTCTGAGCTCATACTGAGAACGTAGACGTGCGAGGTTGTGTTCCACATTGTGTGGTGCGACAATCTTGTAATGAAGGTCATATTAATGGAATATGACAGACCTACGAACTACGAAGAAAAGATGGTAGACCTAAGTCCGAGAAATGGCTATGAGTCATATATGATCCGAAATAAAATCCATGTACGATTACCAGGTAATGACTTGGGAGATCTTCTTGATGGCATCTGGGCTGTTAATGGAATATGGAATTTTATGAGAGAGTAGACACTGATAAGGATCGATTTGTCGTGAAACAGTTCCGACAAATTCAAAAGTTGACCACAATGAGATTTTGTCTCAAGTGGCGAAGCCTAAATCTATTCTGGGTCGTTTAGCAATTACTATTTCGAATGAGAAATTGATAGAAGGATAAGGAAACCATGTTTCTTAATGGTATGATTAAGAAAGAGTTGTAATTAGTACAATGAAATGGTTTGGTGATCCTGAGGATGCTAAACATGTATGCAAACTTCAGATGTCCATTCAGGGGCTGAAGTAAGCATATCGGAGCTGGAATCTTCACTTTGATGATGTGATCAAAAGTTTTTGGAGTTGTCCAAAATAGTTGAAGAAACCTACATTTGCAAAGAAGTGAGTGGGAGCAAAGTAGCTTTTCTTGATCTTATATGCGGAAGGCATATTTGAGTGGGAGCTAAGTAGCTTTCCTTGGTCTTATATACGGATGGCGTATTTAAGTGGGAGCTAAGTGTCATTCCTGATTCTATGTAACGACATATTGAATGACACAGATCCTCTAGTAGAGTGTAAAGGATTATTTAAGTGATTAAATTTCTATGAAAGAAGTTAGGAGTATTAGGCATCCAATCTATAATTGTATAGATCGTAAGGGGCTTAATAACATTAGGTCGGAATATTTCCTAAGTTAAGATTCTGAAGTGTTTCAGAATAGAACAAGCGAAGAAGATTGTTCTTGCTTGTATGACTAGGTGAAATATTAAGTTTATCTTGGCATTTTCAGTGATAGCAAATGATGTTCGACATTCTCTATGTATCAGACATAGATGCTATCAGATTGAAAGCTCGACTTAGTGTGACCCAAGTTCTTGGTTGAAGAACGGGTTCTAGAGTGATCCTTGTGTGGATCAATGAACAAACGTTAAGTATATTCTTCAGTGTCTGTGAGAACTGAAGATATGTTTTCTGGTAAAGGGTAAGAGTGGTAAGACAACTTGCCGTAAAACGGTTACGAGGATGCAAGTTATGACACTGACCCATACGACTAGAAATCTCATATAGGAGATGTCCTTTGTTTTGAAGAAAGACATGGTTAGTTTGCGAAGTCGCATATGAATGCACTGTCGCATAATCTACATAGGTATAGAAGTATATGGCAACTTCAGAAGTAACTAGTATGATTGGACTGAGTCTCACTCCATCGACTAAGATATATTTCGCCGTTATCGTGAGATACGGGATGATGTCAAACCAGGTGACATAGAAGTGTTGCAAAACACATGTAGGTCTCAATGTGTGAGATCTGTTGGCTGTATTCCTCTTCCACGAGACAAGCATGCACCAAGATGCTATGGGTGTTAAGCTTTTACCAAGTTGTAAACTAGATTAAGTGTTACTCTAGTGCAAGTGGGAGACTGAAGGGAATATGCCCTAGAGGCACTTAATAAAGATAGTTTATTGGTTATATTCCAATTGTTCATTATATGTTTTATACCATGCTATAACTGTATTAAGCGGAAACATTAATACACGTGTGGTAGATAAACAACCAGGTCCCTAGTAGCCTCTACTTGACTAGTTCATTGGGCAATTGATGATCGAGGTTTCCCGATCATGTGACATTTATGTCAGTTGACAATGAAGTCATGTCGTTGGTAGAACGATGTGATGGACATACCCAATATTTGTAGGACGTAGTCATTACACCTTCGACCGTGAGATCTACTCTTATTGCTATTCCTGGAAGACACTTTGATTGCATCAAACGTCATATTTATATAGTGTGACAATAAAGATGTCCCTCTCGGGTGTCGGAGAGGAGTATGTTGAGACGGGGGGTCAAGAGCGGGATTTGCCAGTCCGCATAGCAGGATAGATACTCTAGGGCCCACTCGGTGAAATTATGTCAAATGAGTTTGCAAACATGTGACTAGGTCACCAGCTGACATAACATCATAGACGAGTAGAAGATAGTGTTGTCGGTAACGAGATCAAGCTAGGTATGGAGATATCTATGAATGAGTCTCGGACACGCTAAGTATCGCTATGGCAAAAGGTTTAAGACTCAGACGTCCAGGTTCGATAGGTAAAGTATTCGTTATCTCGCAGGGATTAATTCTGGGTATCCTCGGTCTACGAATTAGTCATTGATCGGAGAGGAGTCTCGATCATGTCTGGTGAGATAATCGAACCGCTAGGGTATCACACTTAAGGGGAGTCGACATTTTACCGGAAGAGAAAAATAGGAAAAGAGAGACCGGGAACGTCCCGGGAGAGGTCCGATGGAGATCGGGCAACGACGAAATAGTTTTCGGAGCTAGAATAAATTATATATAATATGTTTGATATTAATTAGTGTAATTAATGTCCAAATATGATTTTATATATTTATTTTCGAATTTATTTAGGCTTATTTCTCTAAATGGGCCTTCTGGTGGAAAGAAGGCCCATGTGGGGGAAAATCCCCTAGGGAATTCGGTGGGGGGGGGGGGTGTTGGAAGCCTAGGTGGGCCAAAAGGGGCCCACCAGGTGGCCGGCGGCCAGCTTGGCCGAACCAGGCATGTGGGATTAGTCCCACATTGCCTGGCTGGCAAGTTGGCTCCCCCCGGGAGCCTATATAAGAAGGGGCACCCCTGGCCTTTTAATTCATCCAATTAATTCTCGATTTCTCCTCGATCTCGTGATTCCCTTTGTCGGAGTTGCGCCGAGGAGGAAGAGAGTTCTCTCTCCACCATAGCCCGCCGCCGTGCTGCTGGTCTTCCGGTCCCAGTCTTCCGCTGCTCGTCCCTGGATCGGGCCCGGAGTTCGTCGGCTTCACCGTATGTGTGTAACGCCCTGCGAGGTGCCACACTATTGGTGCTGGAGGTCTGCTTCCTCCATACGGCCTCAAGGTCGTCGGTTTCACCGACATCGCCGCGTCATCGTCTTCTTCGTCGCGCCAAGTTCTCCGCGACCTTGAGGTCGGCTACGGCGTCTACATCATCAACGCTTGTGCGGGAGCGTAATCCCCGCTTTTCGGTCTACAAGAGGTGTGTATACCGACCCCCTTTGCGTACTACTATATCCGATCAATGATTAACTCGTAGGCCTGGACCCCATGAATTAACCCCTGTGATATAACGAATGACTTTCATCTATCAAACCTGGACGTCGAGTCTTAAACCTTTTGCCATAGCGATACTTAGTGTGTCCGAGCATTGTTCATAGATATCTCCATATCTAGCATGATCTCGTTACCGACAACACTATCTTCTACTCGTCTATGATATTATGTCAGCTGGTGACCTAGTCACATGTTTGCAAACTCATTTGACATAATCTCACCGAGTGGGCCCTAGAGTATCTATCCGGCTATACGGACTGACAAATCCAGCTCTTGACCCCTCGTCTCAACTACCCCCTTCCGATACCCAAAAGTATCACCGTTATTGTCACACTCTATAAGACATGACGTTTGGTGCGATCAAAGTATCTTCCAGGAATAACAATAAGAGTTGGTCTCACGGTCAAAGGCGTAATGACTACGTCCTACAAATTATGGGTAAGTCCATCACATCGTTCCACCTAACGATATGACTCCATTGCCGACAGACGCCATGTCTCATGATCGGGAAACCTCGATCATCAATCGCGCAATGAAACTAGTCTTAGCAGAGGCAACTAGGGACCTGGTTGTTTATCTACCACACGTGTATTAATGTTTCCGCTTAATACAGTTATAGCATGGTATAAAACATATAATGAACAATTGGAATATAACCAATAAACTATCTTTATTAAGTGCCTCTAGGGCATATTCCCTTCAAATTGGCCCTCATAAGAACTGGATGGAGGCTAGGTGTCCGAACGGAGACCAGTACTTGTTCTACCTGGATAGGTGGGTATTTGAAAATGAAACAGATCAGAGCTATCTCGGTAAGCGGCTAAGTGGTAGCCTGAACATCCATCAGTACACGGAGATCTGTGGAACGCAGTGGAGAGCACTATGTGAATGCTACGACATCGAGGAGGGCGATGTTGTCAAATTCACTTGGAATGCAGATCAGCATTTGTTCAATGTTGAAGTGACTAACGAGCACAATGCTGCAAAACCTTTTGTGCAACACACGGGTATGCTCGTTTGTGTTCTTTTTCTTACACATTGAGTAGTTTACAAGTTTTCTGAATGTCTTCCTCTTTGATCAGAGTTAAAGTAGATTGACGGATGCTGCAAGCCAGCCCTCCCGTCGACCATATTTGAGGAACCGAGAGATGTCACCTATTCAGAAATGAATGCGATATCTCTCGCTTTATTCAAAGATGCCACGAAGGAGTTGGAAGAGATCCCTCAGTTCTACGTGCGCAGGATTGAGAATGATTCTCTAGATGTCGTTTCTCTGGTATTCTGATACGATGCTCATGTTCTGTCATTTGAATGATCCCTCGGTTCTGTCATTTGAACTATTCTGATATGATGCTCATGTTATTTTGATAGCATCTCAAGATTCAGGTACTAGATGGCTATAATGTTATTCCATCGCGTGATCTCATATTACGTCATGTTCAAGGAAATTTTCGTCTTTTGGCGAGAGACGATGTCGAGATCTTTGGATCATATCGAGTGGTCAACGACATGGTTTACATCGAGTTCACGGAGAACTGGGATCTATTCTGGGAGCAACTGCCGATTCGCTTTGGTGATCTCTACGTTATCAAGGTGATCTTCAAGGAGGAGTACATCGAGCTGACATTTGAGAAGGTCAGCGAAGACGTCGAGCAGTCGGACGAAGAGATCAGCTACCCCGACGAAGACATCGAGCAGTCGGACGAAGAGATCAGCGACCCCGACGAATAGATCGAGCAGTGGGCTGACGAGATGATGTCCGGCTTTGAAGACGTCAAAGAAGAAACTGATTAATATTACTATTAGTTGTATTTTGGGTCGGATGTATTTTGGTCGAACACCTTATGGGCGTGCTCTGGGCATGAACTGGCGCGCTCTGGGCGCGTTCTGTGCGCGCTCTGTGCGTCACCGTAATTATATTATGATGGATAAGCTTGCCTCCGGTCATTTATTTCAACCTTTTATGTCCAAAACCACTTCTCTTTACTCTTGAGTTCATACGACATAGTTTGAGAAACACAATTGATACATGCATTTCTCGTCAGATGTATGTAGACCTTGTTTATCAACTTGAATCGTTAGTATATGACATAAGACGACTATGTGCGCAGGATTTTTCTTTTTTTTTGAATGTTTTTGAATTTATTATGCTTATTTCAAATTCGGTCAAATCTAAGTTTGACCAACATTTAAACAAGTTTTTGACATGAAAATTGAAAACTAAGCATGGATCCTTCTTAGTCACTCCAAAATGAAGCTTTTGTGAGGTTTTTGAAAATTTCAAGTTGCAATTCCAAAACCACTTCTCTTCGACGACCTCATCGTTTGACTTTTGTGATATCACATGAGATCCATACCCTTCTCATTTTGAATGTATGTAGACCATGTTTTTCAACTTGAGTCGTTAGCATATGACATATGAAGACTATGTGCGTCGGTTTTTCATTTTTTCGATAATTTTTTAATTTATTATGCTTATTTCAAATTCGGTCAAACCTAAGTTTGACCAACATTTAAACAAGTTTTTGACATGAAAATTGAAAACTAAGCATGTATCCTTCTTAGTCACTCCAAAATGAAGCTTTTGTGAGGTTTTTGAAAATTTCAAGTTGCAATTCCAAAACCACTTCTCTTCAACCTTAGACCTCATCGTTTGAGTTTTGTGATATCACATGAGATCCATACCCTTCTCATTTTGAATGTATGTAGACCATGTTTTTCAACTTGAGTCGTTAATATATGACATATGAAGACTATGTGCGTCGGTTTTTCATTTTTTCGATAATTTTTGAATTTATTATGCTTATTTCAAATTCGGTCAAACCTAAGTTTGACCATCATTTAAACAAGTTTTTGACATGAAAATTGAAAACTAAGCATGGATCCTTCTTAGTCACTCCAAAATGAAGCTTTTGTGAGGTTTTTGAAAATTTCATGTTGCAATTCCAAAACCACTTCTCTTCAACCTTAGACCTAATCGTTTGAGTTTTGCGATATCACATTTTGAATGCCCTTCTCATTTTGAATGTATGTAGACCATGTTTTTCAACTTGAGTCGCTAGCATCGATCCTTCTTATTCACTTGAAAATGAAACTTGGACACTATCAAACTTTTCAAAACTCCGTTGAGTGCCTCCAAACCCCATTTGAACAATGACCGTCGATTTACCCCTAGCGCTGAACTGCAGCCGTTTGATCGTCCTCTAGAAGGAATCTGGCAGACTAAATTTCAAAAAAAAAAAAGAAGGAATCTGGCAGACTCGGGGCGATCCGCGAGAGGCTCATTCTGCGATCTGATTGGCTGTAACCCGTGTGAGAAGCTCATTCTGCACAACCCGTTCGATGTGTTTCAAATGAGCTCCAAAGGTAGGGTAAACGGCTCCATTTCTAAACAAAAAGGGTTGGTGGACTCGCACCGCCGCATGTGACAGTTACACGCTCACCGCGGACCCACCATTTGCCTCCTCTTCACAGACAGAGCATCCATCCTATTTGGACGATCTTCTTCTTCCTCCTCCTTCCTCTTCCTTCCTCTTCTTCCTCAACGGCGACGAAGGGCAGCAGCAATGGCGAGCTCCTCCAGTTCAACCCTTCGCCCCGTTTGGCCAAGGCAGCCTGAGGTGCCGTTGCCGTCATGTCCTAAATGCTCACGCACGGATGCACTGGAACGTTTGACTAGTAAGAAGGAGAATGCCAACAAGGGGCGCGAGTATTTGAAATGCCGGAGCCTGCCACATAACGTAAAGATCTTTCTCTCGCATCCTTTTGCTTTGATTTCTTCAGTGTTTTCAATTTCTTGCTCAGATCTGGGATTTAGGGTTCAGGTTGACTTTTTCAGGAGTTGGAACCATGCGGCCATTTTCAGTGGTTGGATGTATACGTTATGCAGCTTAGACGGGATGGAAGGTTGCCGCGCGACCTTCCTCTGCCGTCTGATATGGAGATTGCGCCCTCTGCTCCGCCGATGGGCATCGTTGCTCCGCCGATTGGGTCTGAAATGGTTGCTCCTCCGATGGGGCTTGAGGAAGTGAGAGGCGAACTGAAGAAGTTGAACAAGAACTTAAGGCAGATGAATGATCTGAAGAAGCAGGCTAATCTGATAGCTGCAGGATTTTATCTCTGCATAGTTGCTCTAGGATTTGTTTATCTGTTGATTGTCAGTCGTAGTTAATTAATGCGATGTAAGCATAATTAATGCAATGTAACCTCTATGTTATTTGGACCAACCGCTTATGATAAACCAGTCGTCTCATTTGGACCAACCGCTTATTACTAATCATCTCTACCGAAACTATCTACAGTTTTAGGGGCAGATCTATACACCAACACGTATTTTACACTAGAAATTGCTTATATTTTTGGGACAAATGACTAATCATCCATACCGAAACTATCTACTATTTTAAGGGCAGATCTATAAACCAACACGTATTTTACACCAGAAATTGCTTATATTTTTTGGGACAAATGACTAATCATCCGTACCAAAACTATCTACAATTTTAGGGGCGGATCTATACAGCAACACGTATTTTACACCAGAAATTGCTTATATTTGTTGGGACAAATGACTAATCATCCGTAAAAGCACTGAAAGAAGAGGGTCCGGGCCCGGTTAAACCCTGCTCATTTCAATGCTTTACAATAGGCTTGGAATGTTGTGGTATATAAAGAGGTCGCGCACACAGCCAACTAGCGAGGTGGGACTAAAAAACAACTCAACAACACAGCGGGAGACGTGGTAAGTTTGAGCCGCGCCGCACACAAGCCGACCCAAGGAAATTACAAACGAGCCGCGCCAGGCTGACCCCACCAGTCAAGCCACGTGACGGTTCACTAGAGAGCAACAGAGCGTTTGGCCGATTTCCGAGCCAAACGGGGCACAGACGAGAGAAACTACACGGGTATGTCACAGACGGATAAACTAGAGTCAACCAGGGCACAGAAGCAATTGTCCCCTTTTTAGAGGTATTAGCACCAGTCATACAACAACTTGTCAGGTGGGAGCAAAATCATACAACAACTTGTGAAATGGGGTGGAGTGGTACACAAACTTGTGTTGTGGGAGCAAATTGATACAAATCCACTAAGAATAAGACACGTGTCTGCCATGGAGGATTTGCGCGCGCATGAGACAATGATGTAATTTTGCCGACCCCCCCCCCCCCCCCCCCCCCCCGAAGTATGTGAATCAGCACGCAGGCGTCCAGAGCAGAAAAATCCGTATTTCGACGCGCGAAATCCCTAACCCTACCGGCGACGACAGCGAGGCGACGCGGCACATCGACGAGGCACGGCTTACGGCGGAGTGGAAGACAAGTCAGATGCATTCAATACATTCAAAGAGTGGAAGATTATGATTGAGAACCAATCTGGCAAGCGTATTAACAAGTTGCGTACTGATAATTGTTTGAAATTCTTGTCCGGAGAATTTGAAGCTTTATGTAAGTCAGAGGGAATTGCAAGACATTATACTGTCCCGAGCACCCCTCAACAAAATTGGTGTCGCCGAACGCATGAACAGAACCATTTTTGAAAAGGTATATTGCATGTTGTCACTAGTAGAAAATAGGGAGGTAGTCCCGGTTGGGAAGGGGTTTTAGTCGCAGTTCCCCAACCGGGACTATGGAATCGGGAGTAAAGGCACCCCTTTAGTCCCGGTTATGTTACGAACCGGGACTAAAGGGTCTCCACGTGGCCACTGAAGGAGCGCTCATGTAGGAGTATCTTTAGTACCGGTAGGTAATACGACCCCGGACTAAAGGTTTTTAGCAGAAGTTCGATTTTTTATAAAAAAATCAACTTTTTTCATTTTTTTGAGTTTTTTTAATTTCAAATCTTGGATTATTTTTTGAATTTCGAATCTTTATTTGACAGTTTAATCTATATTCACCTCATTCTCAAGTCAAAGTGCATATATGTGGTCCAACTTCATGTTCATTAACCCATCCTCACGCTACTCGACCTCGAGCACACTTAATTTTTAAGTTCCTTCCGAAGTAGGTTTCAAATACGGCAGACACAACTTACTGATAATAGTATCATATCAAGCCTATTAACCTCTTACTCACGATGTCACACTTCTTTATTGTCTAAATTTTAAATATATTTAAACAAACAAAAATAATTAAGTAATAATAATCTTAAATAAGTAATAGTAAAATGAATTTAATTTATTTTTACTTTTATCTATTTAATATGGAATAATTCATATCTTTTAAATCAACAAATTGGAATTTTACAAATAACATGTCTAAATCGATTAGAAAAATGAGAGGATTCCAAATATGACTTCCATATCATCTTATTCACCATGCCTCATGTTTTTTGGTTAAAAATAATTTAAAAATTTAAAAAACCTTTTCAGAACTGACCTACTATGCAGAAAGTTCTATAGCTTTCAACCATGACCTTAACCATGGTATAGTTTGTCGAACTGAGCCCATATTAGGCACACACATGCACGTCGAGATGGTGAGCAATGTTGCCGAAGGAAGTTTTCACTTTTATTACACAAAAAGTTGATTTTCCATTTTCAGAGCACCAAAAATAGGAATTTTTTTGAAGCACCTACCTTAAACTGTCAAATAAAGATTCGAAATTCAAAAAATATCGATCATTCTAGTTTCGCTCATGTGTCCTAGACGCAAAAGCCAAAGGTTAGTAGCATCTGAATCACATACTTTTACTCGAAACAACATTAGCATTACCTGAAAGTGTCATACCTCGAAGAAAATAAAGGCAATTAGAAGTATTCAAGTGACCTTTCATCGCAACAATAGCGCCTCTGCATACCTTAATGAGTGCATCGAGGATTGTTAGTCCTCTTAGGAAAAAATATTTGTCCTAAAACCTTTTTTCCAAATAAGGCCCGTAGGCATTTAATTCCCTAACAAACCGTGGCTAATTAACTCCTAAAAACTTGATTCCCTAACAAGTTGGCCAGCGCATACAGGTATAACTCATTTTCTTATCCTAGGAGCACTGTTGTATGTTGTCCCATATATTTACCCCAGTAGTCTCACCTAAAGATGTTTGTCGTCTTGTGATTGTAAACTCCTCCATTATAGTGAAATTGTGCCTTTGTGCGTCTATGGTTTTGCCCGTTATGGTTTCCACGTAGTAGTATGTGTCTTGTTTGTCTCGTTTTGATCTCAAGTTTGATAACACCGCTTCCTCGGCGGCGGCCGCAGAGCAACGAGACGAGGTCGGGGTCAAAAAGCCACAGCCTCGGACGCTTCCTCAACTCCATGCCCCCTTCCCTCTCGCTCTCTCCATGTTTCTGCGGTGGGCGCAGATCAGAGAAGGCTTTGCCCATGTTGAGGGGAAGAACCCGTGAGGACGACCCCGTCTTCACGCTTCTCTGTCACTCCGACGCCCCTCCAGATGCACACAGCTCGTCGTCGGCGCTGCTCCAGAGAGCAGATGAAGCGTGGCCCATGCAGATCGAGCTCCGATGCACGCAAATCCACTCCATCGTCGCCCAATAGCACCGTCGGCGGCGGATAAAAATTAGACCTTTGACCCTCGGGGTGTCACGGAATTAGGTTGCGAGGTGTGAGAGTAGGCCCATGACCGCAGGTAATAGGAAACAAGGTGGCCACAGGGAGGAAGAGGGCATCGAACGGAAGGAAGAGGGAGAGCGTGGCGACGTCGAGAGCGAGTGGGGAAGTAGCGAGGGCGAGAGCGAGTGTGGAGCATATCTCCGTGAGGGCAATGCAGCAAAAGTTGTACGCGAAACGTTAAATGTCTTGTACTTTTAGAACGGAGGGAGTAGTTTCGAAAGGAAGAAAAAGGAGGAAAAAGACATAGGCTCCACGGCAGTAACATTCACGTAAAGAAGCACATCATGATGAAATCGTTAATTATGCTACACTACCCAAAGCTTCAGGATACCTCGTGCACTCTACAACCTTCTATTGAGATATTTATAGCCCAGCAGGCCAGAGTTTGGGGAATATCAGAATTATGTTGAAGCACAACAAATGCACAATTGTACCCAAGCTTTACAGTCATACACTCTAGAGCTCTGTAAGTGTAGTTGAACCAAACCAAGATAGAACGTACTCTTTGCTAAGATATTAAATTGTTATCAAATATCTACTAACATATATGAAGAACATAGTGCAGTGACATCTTATCTTACTCCACTATTATCATCTCCGTGTAGGAGCTAGATCAATTTCTCATACCCAACATAACTACAGATCTGCATAGGCTAGATGGACGAAAGTTCGAAAGGTTGCTAATTAAACATACTCATATTGTTTGTGATTTCATTGTATCGATAGCTACATTTTGTTTTTATTTAAATAGTACAAAACCAAGTTAAAACAACATAGTAAAAATGAAATAATAAGCTGAAATGGAAAGTCGAGTTCTGTTTTTTTTTTAATGTGCAAAAGTCCATCCCTGGTGTTTTTAGCACATATAGTTGCATGTCTAGCTAGATAATCGAGATATGAGCAGTTAAATAACTCATATAGGTTAATCAACAGTAGTGATACACTTTACGTGACATCACCATTGTCATGTGTATAATTGTTCCCGAGGCCAATCTCCGCAGGGTATACCATATACACTAGGAAACCATGTCCTTTTGTCTATTTTCCTTCTTCCTTAGGATATTTGTCTCTAGGATTCTTTGCACATTCTAATACGTAGTGAAGCGCACTTAATGTAATAAACAAATTTTAAATTAAACATGGAGTACTGAAAAATGAAAAACAATTTGCAGGACGCGGGAAGAAGCAAAAGAAGAAAAAGGGTGGGAGGCGCAAAGAGACAAAGAATCCTCCTAAGAGCCCAGGTGATTTAATTTGCTCTTTGCTAACTCGATCTTACAACAGCTCAGTTATGAGTAATTTCATGTTTTCCCGTAGACTTCGACATGGGTAGTTGTGAGGTGGCTTAGGTACCTTATAGTACTAATTAATGGTATAAGCACGCTGATAGTTGTTTTGTTTTTCTTGGAATGGTAGCAAGTTCTGTTGACCCCTGAAATATTAGAATGCCATTAAAAATATAGCAGTATAATTTCGTTATAATTACGTATACTTATGAGTAGCCGTAGAAGTACTAAATTGTTAATTACAAAATAAAAATAAAAATTGTTCATAATGCATAGAGGACTATAGAACAACCATATGAAACTCATTTTCTAATAGCTTTGCATGCTTAATTAGCTTACTCCTCTTTTTCAATGCTTTGCATTTGTGTAATAGAAAAAACAATAATGTTACTATATTGGTGGTCAAGAGCAAACTCATGTCCATCTTCTTTATAATGTCATGTGAGAAGTAAGAATTATGGACACTACTTACGAGATATATGGTAGCTATGGCATCTTCATCAATCTTGTGATTTTTAGTTAATATTAGTATTGTTGTTCTTTGTTACTACTAGAGGGCCAGGACATATGGGATTACACGTATGCACCAGGTGAGGCGGACTCAGCAGAAGATGACGTGGATGGAACACTTAGGATCCTCAACATTCGGGACATAACAATTGAGGACGAAGAATCACGGAGTGATGGTTCATTTACTACCGACAGTCCGATCTCGGACGCACCGTCAACGCCGAAGCCCCAAACCGAGTCTGTGCCAGAGGCTCCTCAACCCAAACACGAGGGGGAGTCAGTCATCTCGTAAATGATTCTCTAAAATTATTTAGGGCGTGTGTGTCATTTTTTCTTCATGTTTCCTTAATGTGTGTGTGTGTGACAATATATGTTTGTGATGTTCTTAGGGTAGTAGGACCGAATTGAGTTGCGGTGTAGTAAATATGGGTTATGATGGTTACTGCCCGTAAACTCACATAAGGAATACAAGGTGGTGTAAACGTAAATTTGTGTTTGTATGCTCTCCTTGATAATTTACTTACGAGTATATGATACTTTCCCCGCAAAAAAAAAGCAGAGAAAGTATTATCTCCTACCTAAGGTTGGCTCATCTCATATTTCCATTCCGTAGAATTGATAGAAACATTGGACGGTTCAGATCGATCACCAGACCCAGGGTTTCAGTCATCATCCTCCCAGTCCCAGCGAAACAGCGAGTAAAGTCCCCGACCCAACCCATGGCCGCGGCAGCCGCCGTCGTCGCGCCCGCCGATTGGACGGTCGTGCGCCGCCGCGGCCGCCGCAGAGGAGACGCCCCAGCTACCGCCTCCCAACCCGACGCTCCGCCGCCTCTCCCTGTCACCCCGGTCCCCTGGTCGCCCTCCGACCCGTCCCTGGACCGGACCCGCGTCTCCCGCCTCCTCGACCGCGCCCGCGCCGCAATCTCCCGCGTCGAGGCCTCCCGCCTGTACCTCCGCTTCCTCCTCCCCGACTCCTCGCTCCGCCGCCGGCTCGACCTTCTCGCCCCCGCCCGTCTCTCCCTCCTTGGCGTCGGCAGCTTCGAGTCCTCCCCCGCCGCGCGCCTCCAGCTCGCGCTCGCCGCCCTCCTCCGCCGGGACCTCCTCCCGGGCGCGTCCGCCACGGCCGACCTCTTCGACCCCGTCCTCTCCGCCGTTGAGTGCGCCGTCGCCGTCGCCCTCGGCTTCGCGGTACCGAGCATTGACGACGGGGGCCGTCGCCGCGTGGCCGAGCCCACGCTCTTCTACATGCCCCACTGTGAGGCGTCGCTCTACGACGCGCTCCTCGCCGCAAACTGGGAGCCCCGCGCCCAGCTCCGCCGCGTCTGCGTGCTCGGCAACAGCTTCCAGCGGTACGCCGTCCAGGCGGAGGAGAACCGCTCTGGCCCCGCGGCCAAGGCCAAGCTTGTCCTTGAGGCAGAGCGGTTTGCGTGGGAGGAGCACATTGACGAGGCCCTGGTTGTGGACGAGGACGATGGCTTCGCCCGTGCTTTCAACGAAACTAGCTGGCATTTCTTTGAGGTGAAAGATGATGTCGACCAGATGAAGGAGATAAGTTCCGAAGCTTTGTCCTTGGAGAAATTATCAGTGTAATTCTATGATTTGTTTTGTTTGGTTGGAGATGCATTCAAAGATTCAGAGATAATCATCGTAACAAAATGTATCACTGTAAAATTCTATGAATTGTATAACTTGATTGGAGATGTATTCAATGATTCAGAGTTGGCCATCTCAACAAACTTTGGTGTTTACTTCATTTTGATTTGCAATGAGCAAGAACGACAGCTTTGTCATTGTGCCATTCTTAGGATTTGAGGCTCGGAGTTAGATCTCCATCCTCTAAGTTTTTAGCGAGTTAGAAATAATCACTGTAATTCTATGAATTCTATTACTTCACTGCAGATGCACTTAAAGATTCAGAGGTCAACATATTAACAGAGTTTATCAATGTAAACAATATTACCTTATTGGACATCTATTCAATGATTCTGGGTTTGCATCTAAGCAAAAGTAGGTATTAATTTCATCTTTGGTTAGCAATGAACAAGAATGAAAGCTATCTTCACTGTGCGATTCATAGGAATTCAGAAAATGAATCATGTGTCATTTTCAGGATGCTCGAGTGTCTAATGAGGTTAGCCTGTTTGGTAGGTTTTAACTGGTCGATTTTTCTGCTCTGGGAAATGGTTCTCTGTCCCAGGACAATTATATCTTTTGCTTTGATAAAGTAACAGTTCACTGATTTTCATCCAGACAATTTAATCACTATAAAATTCCATGAATTGTATATTTGTATGAGTTGATTAGTGATGCATTCAAAGATTCATATAAGTTAGCATCTTAGCAATAATATTGATGTGTGCATTATGTCATTGTTAGCATTTCAGACACTAAGTGATCCCCTGAGTTCTGTTTGCAACCTAATGAACTAAGAATAAACTGTCAGTGTCGTTGCAAGGGTCGTTTTCTGGAAGCTCCAGTGTCTCATGAGGCTTATTGGTTGTTTTTTCTGCTATGACCTATGAGAATTGTACTCTGCTATAATTTGTATACCCCTTTATACCTCTGAGATCATTTACTTGTATGGCTGCGCCATGAATATTCTTCCATAGGACATTTTGCTGCTGCTTTGCTCAAAGCCATAGCTCACTGATTTTGTCAAGGGAAACCATTAGTTTTCAGTACAAAAGACTTGCCTATGATTTAAGGTGAGTAGCATGCTATATTATCCATTCAGCAAGCCGAAGGCAGTTGTCTTTTGCCCGTCACATGACCTAAGGAAATTCCTATAACTCGAGGATCTATTTTTCGTTTCCATGTCTAGTTACGGTTCCTGCATTTTCTACTGAAGTATGTCATCTCTCGTGAGTGCTTTCTATATTGTGTGACTGAAGGCATCCGTGGCTACAATCAGCAGCGGTTTCTTAGAGGCTGGGGGTGTGGATGACGAGGACAGGTTCTCTCCTGCCTTCAAAGAGACAAGCTGACATTTCTTCGAGATGGACCACGGCATTGTGGAAGAAGGAGATAAGTTCCGAAGCTTTCTCCCTTGAGAACTTTTCGCTGTAATTCTACGAATTATGCTCTTTGCTTGGAGATGCATTCAAAGATTCAGAGTTGGGCATCTAAACAAAATGTGCACTTGTTGTATTACTTGATTATCGATGGTATGAAAGATTCAGAGTTGTTTTATCAAAATAATAACTGTAATTCTATGAATTTTTATTACTTGATTGGAGATGCATTCAAAGATTCAGAGTTAACATCTCAACAAAATTTGGCGTTCTTCTTGATTTGCATTGAACAAAAATGAAAGCTGTTTCCACTTTGTGCTTTTTAGGAACTCAGAAAAATGAAGCTAGTCTCATTTCAGAAAGCTCCAACGTCTCACGAGATAACTGCCCGTACTTTCAATGGGACGAGCTGGCATTTCTGAAGCTTTGTCCCTCGAGAATTTGTCACTATAATTCTTTGATCTTGTTATTTGCTTGAAGATGCGTTCAAAGATTCAGAATTGACATCTCAACACAATTTATCACTGTATTTCCTTAAATTGTATAACTTGATTGGAGATGTATTCAAAGATTCAGAGTTTACATCTTAACAAAACTTGGTGTTTACTTCATCTTGATTTGCAATGAACAAGAACGATAGCTTTGTCATTGTGCCATTCTTAGGATTTGAGGCTCGGAGTTAGATCTCCATCCTCTGAATTTTTAGCGAGTTAGTAATAATCACTGCAATTCTATGAATTCTATTACTTCACTGCAGATACATTTTAAAGATTCAGAGATGAACATATGAACAGAGTTTATCAATGTAATTCTTTGAACAATATTACTTGACCGGAGATCTCTATTCAATGAATCAGAGTTTGCATCTTAACAAAAGTTGGTGTTTATTTCATCTTTAGTTAGCGATGAACAAGAATGAAAGCTATCTTCACTGTGCAATTCATAGGAATTCAGAAAATGAATCATGTGTCATTTTCAGGAAACTTGAGTGTCTAATGAGGTTAGCCTGTTTGGTAGGTTTTAACTGGTCGATTTTTCTGCTCTGGGAAATGGGTTCTCCGTCCCAGGACAATTTGATCTTTTGCTTTGATAAAGATTACTGTAGATTCGTTATTTTGAGGAAACACAGTGGCTTATTTGCAAAACAGACGCGGTGATCGTTGGATTGCCGTTGGATCGTGAAGCGACGGTGCGGGATGAGGTTACTGTAGATTAATGTTCATAACTACAGTAACTGTGGGCCCAAAACGAAGGAGAGGAGGCAAAAATGTCTAGCTTTCATATATAGGGTGATGGCTGCGCCATGAATATTCTTCCATAGGACATTTTGCTGCTGCTTTGCTCAAAGCCATAGCTCACTGATTTTGTCAAGGGAAACCATTAGTTTTCAGTACAAAAGACTTGCCTATGATTTAAGGTGAGTAGCATGCTATATTATCCATTCAGCAAGCCGAAGGCAGTTGTCTTTTGCCCGTCACATGACCTAAGGAAATTCCTATAACTCGAGGATCTATTTTTCGTTTCCATGTCTAGTTACGGTTCCTGCATTTTCTACTGAAGTACGTCATCTCTCGTGAGTGCTTTCTATATTGTGTGACTGAAGGCATCCGTGGCTACAATCAGCAGCGGTTTCTTAGAGGCTGGGGGTGTGGATGACGAGGACAGGTTCTCTCCTGCCTTCAAAGAGACAAGCTGACATTTCTTCGACATGGACTACGGCATTGTGGAGAAAACGTTTCGAGCCGGGCTGCTATCTGGCGTAATGCAGTACACCTCAACTTAATCTGGAGTGAAGCTGACAATTTATCATTTTTGTGTATCATAATACAAAGTATTTAAAATTGATTTTTTGCGCATTTGTGGGATCACCATTGGTTATGTCTGAATTCTTTTTACAATTTTGTGAAACCCATGAATATGATTTTCGAATTTTTGTAAAAGCATTTTTTAATTTTGTTGGATCGAATATGCCAATTGCCAAACGTCCATGGAGCCCCCGTACGGCGTTCGAGCTCTGCGCCTCTACAGGAGAAAGGGCAAATAGCACAGTAGGCTTCCATGGACGGAGCTGCCTTAGTGCCATTGGGGTCAGCTGACCCCAATGATTTTTGGTGAATGCTTCACTAAGTAGTACAAATTAGACATATTTTAGACAAGATGACAACCCAAACCCCCCGGGTCATCACCCTGTGCCGATGATCGACTTCACAATAGACCAATTCGGTCTTCATGTGGAAGATTACAACATCATAAGCCCCAATCCCCCCCCACCTATACTCAGCCTCAGCCTCACTCTCAGTCTCAGCCGATGCCTTCGAGTGGTAGTACCGGCGGCAGTTCAAGCACCTCCACCGGCACGAAGAGGCGGCGACGAACCTCCTGGGTGTGGAAGGATGGCCATTTCGAGGACCGTATGACGGTTCTCGAAGATGGCACCAGGCAATGGGACGCGGTGTGCATGTGGCCGGATTGCGGCAAGATCCTCACCGGCAACTCCTCCATGGGAACCGGCCACTTGGAGAGGCACGTGAAGTCACACAGGATCAAGAGGGGCGAGGAGCTGGCGAGAAGACAAGGCGACCTTCCCTTCCAACCCGACGGGCAGGTAATGAACTGGAACTATGATGCTGACATATCTCGTCGAGGTCTATGTGGTGTGATAGCTTCGCATGATTTACCGCTTGGATTTGGGGCGTATCCCGCTGTTGTCGATTGGATTAAAACTTGTCACAATCCACGCTATGAACCTGTTTCTAGGCAAACTACATCTAGGGATATGAGAAAACTAGCTAAAGAACTAGCTAATGATCTAAAAGATGAATTTGCAAAGTGTGTATTTTCAGTTTCATTAACATCTGATATATGGGGTGGTAGAGCTAAGTAAGATTATCTAAGTGTTGTTGCTCATTATGTGGACAGTAATACTTGGGAACTTAAAAAAGCTTTGTTTGGATTTGAATTAATTGATGTTAGCCATACTGGTCCCGCCATAGCCGCCAAAATCTTGCAAGTCGTGGAAGAATTTGGCCTCGAGTCTAAGGTGTTTGCAATAACTTTAGATAATGCTTCAAACAATGCTAGGGCAATGACTGATCTCATACCCAAACTTTCTGCTTATTCTGCACCATACCTTTTCCATCAACGTTGTGCATGCCATATTATTAATCTTATTGCTAAAAGTGCTTTAAAGCTAATGAAAGCACCCATTGAGAAAATAAGAAGTGGCATAACTTATCTGAGTGTTTCTAATCCACGGCTAGCTGAGTATAAGCGGTGGTGTGACGCGGCTTCAAATGCCTGTCATGTCTACAATGTTGATATGGATATTAGATGAAACTCCACGTATATAATGATTAGAGATTTGATCCGTGATAAAGAACAGTTTACCTGCTTTGTTAATTCAACAAGCGGTGGAGCAATCTATATCACGGATCAAGACTGGGTTATGGCACAAATGATAATGGACTTTCTAAAAGTTCTTTACGATGCAACTAACATTTTATCAGGGGTTTATTATCCCACATCTCCTCTGCTAGTGCATCAGATTGTATTGATTGCTAATCACTTGAAGGAGTATGAACATGATGAAATTTTAAGAGATGCTGTTAAAAAAATGAAAGAAAAGTTTTTAAAATATTGGAAAGAAATCCCTGATTTGTATGCATTTGCATTCATTTTGGACCCAAGGGCTAAACTTGAGGGATTAGGCTATGCTCTTTCTTTATTAACATCCGCCTTAGAGGTAGACTATGCTTCGTATCAATACAATGTTAAGGGCAAACTCACTGATCTGTACTTGAAGTACGAGAATAAGTATGCAGCGACAGTTCGTCCGCCCCGTCCTCCATCAGCTACACAACCCGGAAAGAAGAAAACAATCTTCAAGCTCTTCAGCAGCAACTCCGGCTCAAGTGCAAGCACTGCTGCTCCTCGACGCAGCGAGTTAGGTATTTACCTCAATGACCAGGTGCTCCCCCACGACGACGAAGAAGAAGAGTTCAACATCTTGCAATGGTGGTTTGATCATAGAAGTACCTATCCGGTGCTTTCCATACTTGCACGGGATGTGTTAACTGTCCCCGTATCAACCACATCGTCGGAGGGAACTTTTAGTCTAAGTGGAAGAGTACTCGAGCCAAGAAGAGCAAGTCTCCACCCTTCAATGGTGAAGAGTTTAATGACGGTGAAAGATCGCGAGCGGGCGAAGCGGAGATCCCAACACATGCCGGAGGACCCCGAGTTGTTGGCTGCGATGGAGAGCTTTCATATCCAAGGGCAATGAAGAAGAATAGTTTTTTTTATCCTCTTTGTAATTTTCTTTTTATTTTTGTAATTTGAACTCGGTCTGTAATATGGAACAATTAAGTAGGAGAGCAGCAAGTTTCAGACGCACTCTTTCCTTACCAGGGTACCTGAGGGGACTGGAAGGTTTTAATGAGGCGGCTTGCTAGCTAAATAAAATTATTACGATCATATCAAACTTTGTCTTGTATCTTTTTACTATAAGAAAGATAAAACATCATAAACAACACAAAACATCATAAAACAACACGAAACATCATAAAACAACATAAAACATCATAAAACAGGATAAAAACAACATAAAACATCATAAAACAGGATAAAAACAACATAAAACAGCATAAAAAATCGAAAAAGAAACAAAACGTGCCTAACATGCCTAACGGGCCGTGCCGGGCCGCCGTGCTCCATCCGTGCCGCGCGTGCCGTGCTGGAGGCCGAGGCGAGGCACGCGGGCCGGCCCGGGCACGGCCCGTTAAGTAATCGGGCCTGGCGTGCCGTGCCGGTAACGTGCCGTGCCTCACAGGTAGCGGGCCGTGCCGTGCCGGGCCCGCCTGGTTCGTCCTCAGAGTCGGTTCATGCCATACAAAGCAGAACAAGACGAGGAGAGGTCGCGGCTCCTCTCCAAGATTGACGCTTTCAACAGGGAGGCGCGCCGCCGTCTCGCCGTCGATTTGAAGCGCACCGGGGTCTTGTACGTATGCGTCGGCCTCCTGGACCCTGTCTCCAACATCATAGCCAACACCCTCCTCTCCCGCGGAAACCCCCACCTGGTTGAGACCGCCGAGGAGATGGGGACGCTCTCACTCGACGGCCTCGTCGCCTTCCTCCTCTACTTCTTCCCCTACCTCGCCGGCTGGGAGGCCGTGCGCTACCTCCTCGTCGCCGACGCCGACCTCCTGGTTGCCGCGCGCCTCATCGTGGCGGACCGCGGCATGATGCGGTTATCTGTCACTTCCCCGGCATCAGTGCAAGCTTTCGAGGGCGCCCTCCTGCTAGCTGCCGAGGTCGCCAAGCACCCTGACCCCGAATGCCTGGTCAATATCTGGATGTCGCTGTCTTCCGAGCTGCAAAAATGCCTCCACATGCTAAACAACCAGCCTGAGGAGATCTTCCGTAGCAGGGTGTCGATAAAAACGTTGCTCTGCTCTCCTCCTGACCTGGGGAATGCCTGGGAGCTTGCGGTTTCTCGACTGCCTTACAGAAGCAGCATCGTCGATATGCCTTACCAAGCCACCCGGTCTCTGAGGATGGCGCTTCTCGACACCATTCGCGGCTTCTACCTGCAGGCGCTGGCCAGGCTGCCGCGGCATGAGCTGCGCACTCGCTACCACCGCAGCCTGCTCAGGGGAGGCTACTGCTATGGCCCTTTCGACCCCGTCTCCAACATCATCGTCAATACCATCTGGTACGATGTCATGTTCCCAGCAGCTGAACAACCGGTGCTCGACATGATCGGCCCCAACAGCCTCACCCGCTTGGAGAGCCGCTCCTTTTATGGTCTGGCCTCATTCCTCCAGACGCGCTACCACAACTTGTCCGAGCATGAAGTCGTGCAATGCCTGGTGGCTTCCTGTGCTTACCTGAATTTTGCCGATCGAAACCTTGACAATGCAGCTTCTGCAGGGGACGATCACCTGTCTGTTGCCGATCTGAACCTCAACAATGCTGCTGCTATTGGAGGGGAGGCGGAGTGGCAGCGAGAGAATTGCAGGTCCAGAAGCCCTGGTATCTACGCTGCCGTCAGAAAGATGGAGGAACAAAGCCCGTGCACCAGCACCCAGGAAGCCTATGAGGCTGCAGCTACCGCAGCATGGCACAGCAACCCTGAGGCGCAAGCAGTATTTCTCAGTTCATGTAAGTTGCTGCTCCACGGACCTGCCTTGTCGTTGCTCCAGATTGGCGACCAACTCACCTCGGAAAATGTGCAGTACATCGCAAGCTTATTTTGTCCAAAACAGAAGCCAATTCCTGAACGAATCAAAAAGCGCTACCATGCTGTGATTGATGGAAAGTTGCGTTCTGAGGCTCAGCAAAGAAGAGTCTCCAGAAAGGTGGAAGCTGCATTGGGCAAATACTTGCTGCAAGATGGGGTCAGAAACTAGTTCTTCTCAAGTTACTTGTGCCTGTTTTAACTAACCGTCGATGATTACCATGCCACTCACTAACTTTTTCTCGTTCACCTGACTATAGGAACCCATGTTTGAGCTTCATATTATCTGTAGCGCAAACGACTCTGTATGTGGCCCTGAATACTGCAGTGACAGTGATGATGCTCTATCTCATGCCCCATGCAAGTTCCGTTACTCCCATGTTAATTTTTGGGCGACTCGCAAGGGCTCTCCATATTCTGACAGACATCCCATACTCTTCTTTGCTGAATTTGATAATGAGGAGGAGGAGGGTGAGCCCCTTTTGTGCTGCCCGGTGGATTTGCCAAAACCATTTGCTGGTATGTTCTTTTTTGTCTACAAGGTTCCCATGTTTGTTTCTTGTCATCTAGATCTAGTTAGCTATCAATATCAGTATCGAGTCCTGACTAGTTAGCAAGCACGTGAGGAAGTATCCAACCACCTTAGCGAAACCGCACAGGGAGAACATGACTGGAAGAAACAGTGCAAGAAGAATGTATTGCACACATGCACAAGGTTGTGCTAGAAGGAACATGATTTGCATTATCTTGCTTGTGGCTGTGGGTTCAGAGGTGCTAAAAAGGATCACCTACCGCAGTGGAATGAGAAGGGTCTAGACTCTAGAGCAGAGAAGTTCAACGTGACCATACTAGAATAAAATGAGAGGCGCCAATGGAAAAACTCACATTGCTGCCCTTTTCACAATTGCCTTTAAGAACTCACGTTGACGTTGCATAGAAGGTATGATGACCTCTTAAGGATTGTTGCTCTTAGCTTGTTTTCAGACACTGTTTTTGATCGATTGTAAGACTTGATTCTCCCCTCCTTTACATAATACAAATCAGCAGCCTGCTGTGTTTTCATAAAAAGAATACCCATGGAACTAGGGGTCATTATATAGAGAAATCAATCCTGTAGGATGTTGTCCTGCACTGGTGCACCCTTAAAAATCATAGCATACACACTGTCCTGTTGTTACGAAAATATCTCCTACCAAATTGTTTTCTGGACCAAGCTCGCTATTCCATTCAAATGCCACAGAGACCATGCCACTCGGCAACCTAGAGTCAACATGGGTCCATCCCAGTGTCAAACATGGGAGTGTCTGACAGACAAGAGGGAGCTGGGGCAATGTCATGTCGGATTATCATAAGCGTTTGTGCGATTAGAGGTGGCATTTGTTGGATAGAGTGTAGCCCACAAGTGAAAAGCTTTAGTTGCACACAGTATAAAGTTCTTGGATGGAAACTCGCATTTGAATCAACACTTACAATATATGACACATACTAAGAACTGTGGTACATAACATAACATCATCTTTTAGGAATTATATTATTATTTATCAATGCAATCTTTTTGATTTTCCTTCTTTGTACAACAGAGCATGTGCGGTGTGTGTACTGCGAGGCAGAAGGACTGAAAATCGTCCACCCGGCTTCGGAGAAGCTACACGGGGGAGGCAGGGAGTTTGATGCGGTGATCTGTGGGAGACGCTTTCTGAACAACGACATGCTTATCTGCCAGAACGAGTATGCTGTCCAGCGGATGTGCGCAGTGGAGGAGGATTTTATGTACGTTGTTGATTTCAAGTATTAGGTGAGAGTGATGCTGCGAGGACTGCAAAATGCATCTGCCTAGGAACTTCTCCCACTGTATTTTGTATTGTTTACCCTGACCAGTGCTAAGATTTTGGTATGGATTTTGATCATCTTTTGCTCATCTTCCTGTCCAAAAACCTGCACTGGGGTATTTCCCTTAGAGACTGCCCTGTTCACTGCTAACTAGAGAAAGGAATTCGTTAGTCAGCGTATTGTTTGTAATTTCTTGAACTTGCAAGTTAACAATGCAATGTCTATAATTGGCATCTTCTAGACATTAGTACATTACCCATTGTCTGAAAAAGATAATGTGTCTGGCTAGATGAAGGCTAGCGGTTGCTGCTGATCTTATCTGCAAGTCTGGGCAAACCTGATGCAGGCTGGCAAAAATTTAACATTGGCGCAAGTTTTATCCAGCTAGTCATCTGCAAAAGAGAACAATGGCGATGAATGACGCAAGGAGATGGCCGGACATGTTTGAGAGCATCGATTACATGTATTGGAGTAGCTTTGCCTAATTTGTTGTTCTGGATAATGTTTGTGAACACTGTTCTAAGTTTCTCAATTGAATTTGGGAGCTCACTTTGGAAGTTCCTTTTTTCGAAATAAAAGAAACAAGCAAGAGCATGCCTTGAATATTCGAATTATTTTGTATCCGACTGAAACTTTGTGTGTTCGACGACCCGGGCACCTTTGTAACCCTACTCTCGTCCACCTATATAAGGCGGGGTAGGTAGTCACCAGTGGGTACAAAATCTTAAGATCAACACCATACATACACCGAACCTTAAGTATTGCCAGCAAAGCAACAACATACGGTGGCTGCGATTTTGGTGGTGTCGTGGAACTAGATCATCCCAAGCGCGTTGGAGCGGGAATTAGTAGAATTTTTTTGGATATAAGAAATTTTAGAACACATGAGAGTTATAGACTAAATCAGGTTAAGCAGATTTCTCATAAAAATGAACACCAATGAGTTCATCATTGCATACTGAAATGAAGTACTGATGTGGTTTCAAACTTGCATTCACACCATTAATTTCTTGTAACTATAAATTAGCAGTACAAATCTTGTCGAAGTAGATTTCATATGGAAGTAGATTTCCGTATTACATTGCAATCCGGACACGTGGTCTACTGATACATAAGCACGGCCGGGAATCGTCTCGCACGACGTACGTAGTACCTCGAGCATGTCGACGATGGAGGATCCGTGCCTTGTAGTGATCCGGCGGAGGAGACCGGATCATCCCGGTAAGGGCGTGGTGAGCCAGGAAAGGTCGCAGCTTGTTGCCACCGTGCACGACTCGTTCCGGGAAGCCGCCGCCGGCATCTGCTCTTGCATTGGCCATTGGCCTCCTCGACCCCGTCTCCAACATCGCCATCAACGCCACCGTCATCTCCGACGACGCCGAGGCAGCGGCCGAAAAGGCCGAGGATCTAGTCATCTAGAGACTAGAGCGCCGCTCCGTGGACGGCATGGTCGTCTTCCTCACCACCTTCTTCCCCTACCTCACCGACTGGGAGGCCGTGCACTACCTCCTCCTCGCCCACGTCCACCTCCTCGACGCCGCCTGCCTCGTGCTCAAGGACCGCGCCATGGATACCTCGCCTGGCCACGTCGACTCCATGCTCACTTGCTCAGGACCGCCCTCAAATGCGCCGCCCTGGCCGCAAGGCACCCGGATCCCGACCGCCTCGTCGCCGCATGGCTCTCGCTTGCTCCCCGTCTGCAGCCGGACGGCATCGGCGTTGGCGACTTCTTCTCCACCATTCACCTCGGCGAGCTGTACGGTGATGCTGCCCTGCTGGCGGCGAAGAAAGCTTGGGTGATCGCGGCGTCCCGGAAGCAGCTGCTGCTGGAGGGCGACGTGCCGTGTTACTCCCACACGAGGTCCCTCAGGCGCGCGCTCCTCGACAAGGTCTGTTGGTTCTTACCCTGATCGTTACGAGCTAAACTAGATCGGAAACAAGAAACTCAAGCAAAACGTTAGAGTAAAAACGAATTTGGTGGCCAGAGGCACGTATCGCGCCTCTTAATTCTTCTCTTTATTTCTTTCTTGATTTTCGTTGTGATACAAGGAGCACCCCTGGTGGTCTATTTATACATGGCCAAGGAGGGATTTGGAACCATACTAGGACTAGAAATCCTACTCCTATTAGGACTTGTACTAGCACATATTCCTAAATTGTCCAATCCGTGTCCAACCAGGTTAATTCCTACATTCACCTCCTTAACCTGGTTTGTCCCTTCCTTCATTACTTGAATGCTGATCTTGTCTCGCATTTCCTGAAACTTTGGTCGACTCAATGGCTTTGTCAGGATATCAGCGAGTTGCTCGTTTGTGCAGACATACCGCACGTCAATGCTACCAGTGTCCACACATTCTCGGATAAAATGATACCGAGTTTCAATGTGTTTGCTTCACTCATGGAGTACTGGATTCTTGCAGAGTGAAATAGCTGATTGGTTATCAATTCGGAGCACCACCGGTTCCACCTCCGTCTTCATCATGAGATCAGCTAGAAGCCTCCCCAACCATACGCCTTGGCACGCTGCCGTGCTTGCTGCAATGTACTCCGCCTCACAAGAGGAGAGTGCCACTACCTTCTGTTTTTGAGAGCACCAGCTGATCGGATTGGAACCAAGATAGAATATCATCCCGACGTACTTTTCCGATCATCTATATCACCTGCCATGTCACTGTCCGAGTAACCATGAAGCTTCAGTCCTTCTTCTCCTTTCTTATACACGCAGCCATGATCCAACGTCCCTTTGATGTACCGCAACACTTGTTTCACAGCAGCAAGATGTTCGGTAGTAGGCTTCTCCATGAACCGACTCACAATCCCAATGGAGTGAGCTATGTCTGGACGTGTATGGATCAAATACCGTAGGCTGCCCACGATGCTTCGGTATTGAGTACTATCCACAAGAGGGTTTGAGCTATTCTTGCTCAACTTCGCTCGTGGATCCACGGGAATCAGATTTGGGTTACAATCTTTCATCCCACACTTGTCCAGCACCTTCGCTGCATATGCCGATTGACTCAAGGAAATTGTGCCGGAGTTTTGACGCACTTCAATACCGAGGTAATAGCTGAGCAAGCCAAGGTCGCTCATGCTAAACTCCTGCTTCATCTCGTTTTTGAAGGTTTCAATCTCTCTAGTACTTGCTCCGGTGATGATTAAATCATCCACGTACACCCCAACCAAGAGTTGGTCTCCTTTTCGGCTTCTTTTGTACACAGCATGCTCTAGCGGACACTTCTCAAAACCAAGAGCAACGAGTGTCTTATCAAGTTTAGAATTCCATGCTCTAGGCGCTTGTCGGAGTCCGTACAACGCCTTGTGCAATTTCAGCACCTTGTGCTCTTCTCCTTTCTTCTCAAATCCAGGCGCTTGAGCTACGTACACCTCCTCGACTAGATCTCCGTTTAGAAATGCTGATTTTACGTCCATATGATGGACTTGCCATCCTTCTTGAGCTGCAAGAGCAATCAGCAACCTCACTGTTTCAAGCCGAGCGACAGGAGCAAAAACTTCCTCAAAGTCAATCCCCTGCCTCTGCACGTATCCTTTTGCTACTAGGCGCGCCTTGTGTTTCACAACTTCTCCTTTGCTATTTTTCTTCACCTTAAACACCCACTTCAAACCAATTGCTTTGTGACCAGCAGGCAACGTGGTCAACGTCCATGTCTTGTTATCCACTATGGATGTCAACTCTTCTTCCATGGCACGCCGCCAACTTGGTACACCATTTGCTTCGTTGAAGTTGGCTGGTTCCTCCATACCGAGAAGACAAAGCCCAGAGTACTCGAGGTCTATAGGAACAGTCTCCCTGTAGATGGATGAGATGTTGCGAAACCTTCGTGGTTCACTTTCCGACGATGCATCCGTAGTTGCGCTTGCAACCGGCGTCCTTGGCGAACCCGGCGTGGCTGATGTAGGCGTTGCCGGAGTGGACGCAGGTTTCGGTGATACCGAATCATCTTCATCTTGTTGCTCGGAGTCGTGGTCGACGCCGCTGTCTTCCTTGTTGAGCCGGCCACTGTCATCGTGCTCTCCAGCGCCTTGTTTACCTTCCTCGTGTGCACCGTCACCTGTATCAATGTGAGTGGAATACTCAACAATGAACGGCTCACCAGTCGCGCCTTGACTCGCTGGTTCTTTATTCCATGCCCAAGCTTTATCTTCCTCGAACACCACATCTCGAGAGATATGAACTTTCTTCGCCACCGGGTCATACATCCGATAGGCCTTCGAGTGAGCACTGGTTTCATAGCCAATGAAAACCATCTTCGTGCTGCGGTCTTCTAGCTTGGTGAGGTGCGGTGTAGTTTTCTTCACATGCCCAATACAACCAAAGGTTCTGAAATGGGCCACATTTGGCTTCCTTTCGTACATGGCTTCATAAGGAGTTTTGTCACGAACACTTTTTGTCGGTGCCCGGTTCAGGATATGAACCGCAGTAGTGACAGCTTCTCCCCAGAATGTGTTAGGCATGTTCTTACTTTTGAGCAAACTGCGAGCCATAGCTACAACAGTCTGATTCCTTCTTTCGACGACTCCGTTTTGCTGTGGAGAATATGGAGCGGTGATGAATCGCTTTATTCCCTTCTCTTCACAGTAGTCATTGAACTCCCTTGAAATAAATTCTCCTCCTCTGTCAGTGCGTAGCGAACGCACTTGCAGCTTCAGTTCCATCTCTGCCGCTGCCTTCACCTTCAGGAACGCCTCGAATGCTTCATCCTTACTTTTTATCAAGACGATCCACATGAACCTTGAGTAGTCATCGACTAGAAGGAGAAAGTACTTCTTTCCTGCATTTGTGGCCGGTGTAATTGGTCCACAAAGATCACCATGCAGCAGCTCCAACGGAGCAACAGCTCGGAAACTCGACACAGCTGGAAACGCCACCCTATGCTGTTTTCCTACGAGACAGCCATCACAGACACGCTCAATGTGATCGATCCGTGGCATCCCGTTCACCATCTCCTTGTCAGCCAGTTTCTTAAGGGCATGAAAATTTACATGTCCGTATCTTGCATGCCATAGCCAAGCATCTTCTGCTGATTTAGCTAACCAGCACTCCGGTTCGGTCTCCTTGAGGTTGAGAATATACAAACGATTGAAAGATCGTTTTACCTTTGCAATCACCTTCCTTCCTCTATCCCAGAGTGTCATGATGCCATCTTCTACCAATGTTTTGCACCCAAACTCATCTAGCTGACCGATGCTTATGATATTGTTCCTCAACCGTGGTATATAATACACCTCGGTGAGTACACGGTGCTCGCCGTTGTGACACTCAAACAGGACAGATCCTTTTCCCATGATTTTTACGGTGGATCCATCATCGAATTTGACCGAACCGGTGACCTTGGTGTCCAACTCGATGAACTTCTCCCGGCAGCCCGTCATATGATTACTCGCCCCAGTATCGAGGTACCACGACAAGATTTGGCTACCGTGCAGCTTGGGAATTACCTTCTTCTCAGTCAAAAATACCCTCTGCTGCAAATCTGGATTGTCCAGAGTCAAGACACCCGATTCCATCAAAAACAGATGGCGTTCTTCTTCTTCTTCATCATCATCATCATCATTTCTTTTCTCTGCAAAATTTGCTTTTAATCTTCTATCTGGCTTCTTGCACTCCTTCGCAAAGTGACCTGTTTCGTTGCAATTAAAACACTTTACTTTTGATATGTCATAATCGCGTGGCCTCCTTTCATCGACGAAACCATCACTGTTGCCTTTGCCCCGACCGGCCCCTTGCGAACGACCTCGTCCACGGCCTCTGCCGCCTCCACCACTATCGGGATTGTTGCTTTTAGAGCCTTCGAACTTCTTTCGCTCTTTCGCAACTCGGGCTTCAAGATCAGCGTGAGAGTACAGAAGTTTCTCGCCACTGTCCTTGACTTCTTTCCTTCCCTTCTGATTCTCTTCATGTGTCCTCAATCTTCCGATCGCCTCAGGCACCATCATCTTCTCTGTATCCGTGACAGATCCTCCAAGAGATTTAATCTCACTCGCCAAGTTTGTGATCTTCACGGAATACTCCGCGATCGTTTCTCCTTTGGACATTTCCAACTTGTTAAGCTGCCTCTTAAGCACTTGTGCACGGGCACGCTTCACCTTATCTTCGCCGACTCGCATCTCCCGTATTGCTTCCCACGCTTCCCTCGCCGTCTCGTAATTAGCAAGAGTCATCACCATGGAATCTGGTACGGACTGCGAGAGAGCAGCCATGGCGCCTTCGTCCACCTCTTCATCCACCGCGCCGTCTCCTTCTATAGCCTTCCAGACACGGAGATTTCGGAGGATAAACTTCATCTTCGTGGACCAAACCACATAATTTGTGTCGGTCAACATCGGATACTGAATCGGCACAGAGCTTGTTCTTGGCATTATCATGAGGGGCTTGCCGCTAGCTTCGGCCGTCACTAATGACTTCGTCGCCGCTGCCGCCTTCGCCTTCTTCGTTGCCTCGTCGTCGCTTGACATCTTCTCTTGTCTGACTAGCGCCTTAAGCTCGACCAGGCTCTGATACCACTTGTTGGTTCTTACCCTGGATCGTTACGAGCTAAACTAGATCGGAAACAAGAAACTCAAGCAAAACGTTAGAGTAAAAACGAATTTGGTGGCCAGAGGCACGTATCGCGCCTCTTAATTCTTCTCTTTAAGATCCGGGGTCTATTTATACATGGCCAAGGAGGGATTTGGAACCATACTAGGACTAGAAATCCTACTCCTATTTTCTCAAAAAAAAAAGAAATCCTACTCCTATTAGGACTTGTACCGGCACATATTCCTAAATTGTCCAATCCGTGTCCAACCAGGTTAATTCCTACAAGGTCCACCGGCACTACCTGCGGGCGCTCGCCAGGCTGCCGCGCCGCGAGCTGCGCGGCCGCTACCACCGAGGCCTGATCGCGGCAGGCGGCTGCTACGGCCCGCTCGACGACCCCGCGTCCAACGTCGTCCTCAACGTCGTCTGGTATGACTCCAAGTTCCCGCCGGCGAGACGCGACCGGAAGGAGGAGGCCCTGGACATGATCGGCAACGACGCCCTCTCGCGCGCCGCCAGCCGCTCCATGTACGGCTTACTGTCCTTCCTCTGCACCCGCTTCGACAGCCTCTCCGAGCGTGAAGCCGTCCGTTGCCTCCTCGACGCCGACGCCGACCTCCACGCCGCCGCCCGGGACGCTGAACGCCGCGGCCACCGTCCACGCGCCGGCACCACCCTGCAAGAAGCCTACGTGGCCGCCGCCACGGCCGCGGGCCACCCTGACGCCAACGCGCAGGCGGCGTTTCTCGCTCAAGGTTGCGTCGACGCCTCGGCCTTGCAGCAGCTGGAGTCCCCGGAGGACGTCCTCAAGCTCGCCGCGCTGCTGTCTCCGGCAACGCCGCCGGAGCCGGCAGCTCCGGCTCCGGAGACCAAGCTGCACTGGGCCATCATAGGGGACCAGAGGAGGAAGTTCAGGGCCGACCAGGCGAGGATCGCGGGGAAGGTGAAGGCCGCGTTGGAGCAATACGCGTCGGAGCACAACGGCACGGCGTATGAGCTTCACGTCATCTGCGGCGTGAACGAGTACGTCTCCGGCCCCGCCGAGATCCCCAGCACCGACAACCGCATCCACCTATTACCGTACAGATACAACCGCTCCCACATCAACTTCCTGGCGGCGACAAGCAGCGGCGGCGGCGCGCCGGTGCTCTTCTTCGCCGAGTGCCACAACTACAACGACGGCGAGGAGGAGGAGGAGGTGCCGCTGTGCGTCCCGGTGGCCGTACCGCCGCCGAGAGCCTCTCTGGTTCGGTGCCTGTACTGCGACAGAAGAGGGGGCAAGATCGTGCACCCGGCGTCGACGGAGTTCCATGGGCGGGACAAGGAGTTCGAAGCGGCGGCACGCGGCGGGACGCAGGTTAGGCAGGTGCACCGGAACGAGCAGATCATCCAGAGAAGCGAGCATCATGCGCAACCCATGTGTGTGCTGCAAGAGGACTCTATATATGTCGACAGCGACGGGGCGAGCAGCGATGATGATCGGAAACTTCTTTCCATGTATGAAGTTGACGAATGAAGTGTCCACCCCAACAATGTTGCCCATGGAAAGAAGTGGTGGTCAATCTAGACCAAGGTTTTAGATACCGGTACCAAAAAAAAAATCGGTTGACCGAAAATTCAATCAAAATTCCTAATTCAAACTTAAAATACCAAAAACAATTTTAAAAATGATTTTAAAAGACAAAATCAGTTTAAATTCAAATTCTCTGGAATTTTTTGTCCTACCGGGAGGGCAGCGAGAAATCCGATTATCGGCCGGTAACCGCGCTATTTTGATCGGTAAGCAAATCTTTGATCTAGACTGCCGCCTAAGACAACGAAGTGGTTCGAAAATGTATTCCCACAACCACTTGGACCCCGTCGTATTGGGGTATCCAACTCACTTGTAGATTCATGCTGATATTTTACAGCATAGTTTCTCCCCATAAAAAAATTACCGTTAGGTCCTCATGATTTGTTGTTATGTGCATTAACAAGAAATTGATTGTACATCCGCATTAATAAGAAAATTGACCTCATGCAGAAACAATATTTTTTCTGTATCCATATATTTACAATAATATTCAGATCAATTTTTTATTCTTACATCATCAAAAGTAATCGGATTATGCATTTCTTTCCATTCAGCTACATGACACCATGAAATATTACCACGGCGCCCAGGGCCTCCGTGTCATGGTGTTTGCACCTTCTCAAATCAGGTAAAAGATTTTACTTTTATATTGATAAAGGAGGAGCAAAGACAACCGAGGCCTAAGCCAAAGAAAATAGTTACATTATAACCGATCACCCAATGAGTTCTTCCAACTTCTTAGCCCGGCTAGGATCCTGTTTTTGCTTTCGCTCTTAATGCGTTGAAAAAGGATATATGAAATCACAACTGTAGATAAAAGTCCAAATATTTACGTATTAAAGTATGACGTCAGAACATAGCCGTGTGCTTAGGTGTCACCCAAGGCATTCCAGCAATGGCCTGGTACTTAGGCGACATAGACTGGTAGCCGGGATTGAAGCGGTCAAAAGAACGTGCAACCTTTAGGAAAGTTCCTTTTCTCCGTTCCATTCGTTTGAGATTATTCTTGGATCAACTTTGTAGCTTTCGAGGACTTGCAACAGTAATATCACAGAAATGTCAACAAAGAAGACGGTAATGTTGGAGTTACTAGGTGTCTGCACTTATTAATCGAATGATGGGGTATGCATTTGACGAGTTAAACAAGAAATGTATGAGCATCTTTTTTTTTCAGCATCAGAACGGTGGGTAGTCTACCAAATGTTCTGTTCATGACTAAATAAAACCGCACAAAAAGGCCTAGAAGCATACACTAATCTAAAGACTATCATGCATGCTGACTGCCGAATGTATTCACCACAACCACAGACAAAAAATCCTGGTCAAACAGCCCGTCAACCACAGCTTATAGTACAGAGCAAACTGGACAAGATTACTCTTAACTATGTACACGCTCTAAAGCAGTACATTAGTAGCAGCATTGGCAATCCGCAATCCCAGTAGCAAGATGACTCCCACTGAGCAACACATCCACATTATCATGGCGCTCCTCCTTCTCGTATGCTCCTATTCCATGGATGACGCTTCAGCCAAGCATCACACCACCACCACCACCACCACCACAACCATTGCGCCTTGCCTCCCAGATCAATCTTCTTCCCTACTCCAGCTAAAACGCTCCTTCATCCGCGCAAAGCTATCATCGTGGCGAGCTGGAGAAGACTGCTGCCACTGGGAGGGCGTCACCTACGACATGGCCTCCGGAAGAGTTGTTTCCCTCAATCTCGCTGTCGATCTGGAGATCCGCCGCATCGACCCTGCACTCCTCAATCTCACCTCTTTGAAGAGTTTGAGCCTTGGAACTGCAGGCATTTCCGAGGGGCTCTCTTTGCTGAGTAAGCTTCCGTCACTGAACAGTCTGCAACTCCATGGGTCCAACTCTTGGAATCCACAACTATCATCAGTTGGTAATATTAAGCAACTGATATCTCTGCGCCTTGACGCCTATGATTTCCCACAATCGTCGCCGCCTTCTTGGATCGGCAGTATGAAGAGTTTGACATGTTTGGGCATGTCTGGTTGCAATTTCAGTGGGCCGGTACCCTATCAGATTGGTAATCTTGCAAATTTGACACAGCTGGAATTACAAAGTTGCAACTACACTGGGCAGCCAATTCCTTCATGGATCAGAAATCTTACCGGATTGACCAAGTTGGGGATCCAAGATTGTGAATCGCCAGCTGGTTCAATTCCCCCAACAATCGGAAACTTGACCAAGCTTGAACTTATTCATCTACGGCACAACAACCTTGTTGGTGAGATCCTAATTAAGAACTGAGATGCTGCTTATTCTGTCTAGACCACATACTGTAAAAGTTGATGCTCCTTTGGTCATCTATTTAAATATGAAGTACTGCTAAGAAAAAGGAAAATTATTTGGTTTTAAAACATGCGAAAACAATGATATTAGCACATGCACTTAGAGAAAAAGTAAACATTTTACATAATAATCATCTTTATTTAGACTTACAAAATTTAGTTGAAAAAACGTAATTGATACTTAAGCACAAGTTTTTGCTTAGTTGTGTACTTACACAAACCGCAAATCAAACCTGAAGTATATTTGAAACCTATGACCATAAAACACGTACTACTCACAATGAAGTTTTTTTTTTCTAGGACGCCGTGAAATTTGTTTACAACCATAGCCAATAGTATTCAGTAATTTAGTGAGCTAAAAAACACATATAATATTCATCTCCCAATTGTGATGTTTATCAAGAAATGATGGTGGTTGCATACATAGTTTAAAATGAGGTTATTTAATAATTTGGGGCAATAATGGTGTTTGTTTCAATGTTAAAAAAATATAGGTCGAATTTCATATAAAAATATATGAACACAATACCGCGCCTAAAACCCATGAGTTATTTAACAAATCAAGGAATAATTTGCATTTTCTTTGGTACATCATGATATATGTTTCAGTAATTTTGTTTTCTAAGAATTGGAGTGTATTTTGACCGGCACACCGTTTTTCATGCAGGGAAAATCCCGAAATATGTATTCGCTCTTCCAGCATTGCAAGTACTTTGCCTAAGCAACAATCAACTTTCTGGTAATCTTGAAGACATTCCTTCTCCGATGTCTTCACCCTTGTCCACTATTGAGTTGAATCACAACCAGCTAAGTGGCCGTATACCCAAATCAATCCTTCAACTTAAACATCTTCAACATCTCAACCTTGAATCAAATAGATTGTCAGACACGATCGAACTAAGCTCCTTTTGGAGGTTGAAGAGTCTCCATTTCCTTAGTTTGTCTAATAACAAGCTATCAATCATCGCAGACAAAGAAAGTGGCGATGTTTCAAACTCTCTTCCTAACATCCACGACTTATATCTTGCATCCTGCAACCTTACAAAATTTCCAGCCTCATTGAGATATCTAAATACTGTTTCTGTTCTTGACCTTTCAAATAATAAAATTAATGATATAGTACCAAGCTGGGTATGGGAGAATTGGAAGGACCAGCTTGAGAGTTTGAACCTCTCGCGCAACATGTTCACTACTTTGGAGAAATCTCCTTCTCTTGTTCATATGTCACGCCTAACTGTTCTTGATCTCAGTTTCAATAGAATCCAAGGAAGCATACCAATACTGGTAACTTCAATGCCTGGGAATGTATTGGATTATTCCAACAATAACTTCTCTTCCATTGTACCTAACTTTGGAAGATATATCAGAACTTTCTATCTCAATTTGTCCAACAACAAATTAAATGGTCATCTGCCCTCTTCCATTTGTGGTGCAATCCATCTCAATATCATGGATTTGTCCTACAACAATTTTAGTGGTTCGATTCCATCATGTCTAATAGAAAGGGGAAATATAGCCGTGTTAAAGTTGAGGCAAAATCAAATCAGTGGGCCGTTGCCTGAAAATATTAAAGAAGAATGCAAGCTTCAAACATTAGATCTGAATGGAAATCAAATTCAGGGTAGACTACCTAGATCATTGTTAAATTGTCAAGAGTTGTCAGTTCTTGATGTTGGCAACAATCAGGTCGTCGGTTCTTTCCCAACTTGGTTGGGCTTTCTTCCAAATCTTCGGGTCCTTGTCTTACGCTCAAACCAGCTCAATGGCACAATAAAAAATATTAAGAGTGACCACTTCGCAAGTTTACAAATACTTTGTCTGTCTTCCAACAGATTTTCTGGACGCCTTCCAAAAGATTGGTTTAATACATTTAAAGCAATGATGGAAAATGTCAATGAGGACGGACGAGTTTTAGGTTATTACACAAACACAACACACGGATTTTACCAGGATACTATTACCATCACCATTAAGGGGTCCGATATTATTTTCACCAAAATTCTGACCACTTTCAAAGCGGTCGATTTCTCAAATAACTCATTTGATGGTCCTATTCCAGAGTCAGTTGGGAGTCTCGTTTCACTTCATGTGATCAATATCTCATCCAACAATTTCACGGGGCATATTCCATCCACTTTGAGTAACTTGTCTCAGATGGAGTCATTGGATCTCTCCAAGAACCAACTCTCAGGGGAAATACCACAAGAGTTAACATCTCTAACCTATCTTGCTTGGTTGAATCTTTCACACAACAACTTATATGGAAGAATACCACAGGGCAACCAGTTCTTGTCATTTCCCAATAGTTCATTTGAAGGAAACATGGGCCTATGTGGAAGTCCACTCTCTAGACTATGTGAATCTACAAGTTCAATTGCCCCAAGTGCGTTGTCCCATCCTGAACCCGATGATTTTTGCCAAGATAAATGTGATGCCATCCTGCTCTTCTCATTTGTTGGGCTGGGGTTTGGAGTGGGATTTTCATTGGCAATTTTGTTCACTAGTTTGGCACATAAAAGGATGGACCGAAAGCATTGGTAAATCCATACGCCATACCTCAAGCACTGAATATATTGTATGATCACTACATTTCCTGAACAGGTTTACAGCGATATGTCTTATGTTTATTTTTTTTGTATATACCTGTCGATGAGACAAGTTAACTGATTCACTTTGTTTTGGTATAAAGTGTCTTTTTTGATAAACTGTAGATAGTACATGTGTGCTTCAGTCCATTGCATGGAAAGCAAATATTGATGAATCAAGTGATATCATTGCGAATAATAGGTATTGCATACCTTTTCCCTGTAATAAAAGGATATGAATTACGCTTTATGTTTCACACTAGTTAAATGAGACATTGCGCCATGCCCGTTGTATCAAGTATTTTGAGTCCATTGCCTAGCAATGTAGGAATAAAATATTTCCACGGAGTTCAGTTGCTCATACCTGACCAGGCAGCGCTCGCATCTGCCCCCACACCACGCTGGGAACACCCAGCCACCACGGGTGACCTTGACCTCCTCCATCCTTCACCAAGCTCCGTTCTAATTCGACGGCGATAATTTGGGGAAGAAGCCCTCTCAGGGGGGGACCGGAGGAAGGGGTCCGAAGAGGAGGATTAGCCGGTGTTTCACTGTGATTTGGGAATTTCCATAAACTAGTAATATTGCACCTGCAACGCACGTATCGATTAATGAATTAAAACTTAGCCCGCATTGCACCTGCAACATACGATAAAACTATTTGTCAATATATTTCAAATTCACATAAGCATGAAATGAAATATGTTTTAGTTCTGAACTACAACAATTCAAAAAAGTGGAATTGAGTGACAATCCCATTTAATTAAAATAGCTAGATTACACATTTTAATCAACATCCTATTCAAGAAGCTCCATGAAAAACCGTTAGTAAGAACTTATGTTCACAAGAAGTTCTCACATTTATATGAAGATTTATATTGGAAAAATAAAAATAGTATTAAATGACAAACTCGGAGAAGGTTGTGTAAGCTCAACCCAACTCTGTCACACACGGAGTCAGACATTCGCCAATGCAAATATCAAGAAGACTAAGAGAAGGATAACGGTGAAGGTTCAGAATTTGACAAAACTCATAGGTGTATTAAAGAATGTGATGTATAAATTTAGTGTGTAGTGAATGGTCTCCTGACATATGAATTTGACATTCCATTATGTTTTCTGAATAGTATGTATGAATTATAGTGCAATTAAAGTTTCTGAATTCATTCCCATGATATAAACACATTAGATGGAGTTATACTCCCAAGAACTTGAAGGTACATGTAAAATTTTGCACAAATAACCTGACAACAACATGGCATGAGAAAGCGCACATACCAGACAATTTTAGTCCATAAACATGCATGTCATATTTTTTTTATGTCATAAACATCATGTATATGACAACCACAATTCAAATAGGATGTTTACAGAATGACATGTACCAACATTTCAAAAGATATCATGGAGCAAAAAATTTGCCCAGCCGTGTCATAAAAGAAAATATAAACATGAAAGTGCAAACTGCTGAAGTAATTGCAAAACCATTTGGCCTAGAATGTCAAAACCCTTTCAGTGCAATCATCAGGGCGACAAATTTCAAACTACAGTAAATGGGCACATGAACTATCATACAATTAACTCTGGCAATATTTATCCTGATCCATCCACATTCAGAACATACCATGCCATTTACATCTTTACTATAGACAGACCAAGGAAATAAGCGCAAGTGCTATATATCATGAATACATACCGAATATTTGTTTGATACACTATACATATCTGAAAGGAAAATATTGTAAAATGATACATACCATGGATACTGCATGGGTCAGAAAGGCGAACTACTATCACGGTTGAAAGCAATAATACTTAAGCCATGCTCAAATAACACACTCACACTCTCACTATTGCAACATCAGCAATAAAGTGTGAATAAACCAATAAAAAAGAAGACACAGGTAACATCCGCCATGGTCAAGAAGAATAAACAATCAATAGCTTATTTTGGAGTGCTTATACAAAAATATTAGCATGAGTGTGATATTTTAATTAAGAAATCATTAGCATGCATGAGGTCATTGTTTTGGAGCTATGTGAACTTACAGTAAAAGGTAAATAGCATTTGGTATACACATGATTTTAAGGCATGTAACCTAAAGAAAGCGCTAAGCATTTTTCTATTTGACAAGAATGACACATGAGCAATCCCCGAATCGACAAAAGCATACACATGATTTTAAGGCATGTAACCCAAAGAAAGCTCTAAGCTTTTTTCTATTTGACAGGAATGACACATGAGCAATCCCTGAATCGACAAAAGCATACACATGATTTTAAGGCATGTAACCTAAAGAAAGATCTAAGCATTTTTCTATTTGATAAGAATGACACATGAGCAATCCCAGAATCGAGAAAAGCAAAACGTCAGTTGTCAGATCTGAAACCAGTTTGATAGGCCATCGTATACATGAGGAGTTGAGGATTAGGTGATAGGTCTTGGTGGCATGTGAGGATTCTAACAATCTTCGGACCAACGGTAGCAAAAACAGGGATTCATGTTTAGGGTGAAAAATATAACACAACAATCTAACAAGGAAGACCTTTCTCACTATATTTGGCCTCAAGGAGGGATATAATATGGAAACAAAGATAGATGGCAGTAGAAATGAAGGACAAATAGAGTACATACATGAGGAGTCAAGGCCACTGGATGCAAAAGGAACATTGCATTTTCCTAATCATCAAGTTGAACATAATAAAACCTTATATAAGTAATACATATTAATATAGATCATGCTTCTCAGTTGAGTTAGTAATACAGATTAATATAGCTTATGCTAAGCTCATGTAGCCGGGCACCTCAGCTATGTTATACGGGAACCAATAATTTTACCAATACTATGCCATCAAAGGAAACATGAAATGAAAAAGGTAAAAGGCGACAAATCTACATTCAGTTTTAGCTAGGCCATGGAGTATTAGGGACAAAGTGACAACCAAAAATGTTAATATCATGGAGTGTCGAGGAAAAAGCGACAATGAATAAGGCAATAATCATCCATCAACTACACCCTCTGAAATCGCCATGATACGTAAGCAGGTTTTTTATAATTTGCATTAATGACCATGTATTTTCTTCCAATCTTGGCGTGCTGCTAGTATCTTCTACAGAAACTCATATTGGTGATCCACTTTAGATGTCAAAGATACTTTCAGAAACTAAAGGTTTCCCGTTAGAGAAAACAGCGGCTAGCTAGAGAAAAAAGTAAGTACACAAGTCCCCCATGCTTTCAGAGAAAGGTAAACTACAACGGGCGTGTTTGCAATATCCTGAAACTAAAGGCTGCCAGTTCAAGCATATAGGAAGCGGCCGAATTCAAAGATGTTGCAGTTACCTGTTCCTGCCGCCGATGAAGATGTTTAAGTCGGTACAGAGCTTGAAGAGTACGGTGGCCGTGGAGCCGTCGACGCAGCCGGTGCCGCCGATCGAGCACGCCGGGCGCTTGAGAGTGCAGGTCGGCGTCGTTGTCGGCATTGGGAGCCGTCGTTGTCAGGGGCGGGAAGGAGTGTGGGGCGGGCATTAGAGTACGCGGAGGCGGTGCGCCGGTGAGGAGAGCCCTCTACGGATGGGATTCAGCGTCATTGTGGCGGAAACGAGGTGAGGAGGGGAACGAAGGGGGTGGGCATGGTCGATGGAGATGAGATCGATATGCCGCGTGTGCGTGCCTGTTTACCTCTCTTTTTTCTCTCTGGTCTTAATTAGTCCGAGTAATTAGTAGGTGGGAAAGGTAGAGTAATTTGGAACTTAGAGTCAGATTTTTTTTGAAAGACCCACGTGAACACGGTTAACATGCTCCCTAGGTTGGACATAAAGGCTGAGAACTTGCCCTGTGGCGAGATGGTTAGGTGGGTGGTTGTACCCAGCCTATTAGAGTTCAAATCCTATGTTTGACGCTGGTGTTTCTCATTTAGACGGAATATTCTTCAGTGGGAGGCGACGTTCCCGTCGACAGCGAGGCGCTTGTGCTGACTTCGTCATTCTCGAGACCTGATCTGCCGGCTCAGTATTTCGGAGGTGCTCATAGGGGTAGGGTGTACGTGCGTGCGTTCATAGGGGTGAGTGTGTGCGCGTATATATGAGCGCTTGCGTTGTACTGTGTTTTTCAAAAAAAAGGTTGGACATAAAGCTAGAAGTTCGTCGAGCTTAACAATCACTTGTTAGCTCGACTCATTTAGATCGATTCGATATTTAGCTTGACTCATTTAGATCAATTCGATATTTTTTGAGAGTATGCACATTAATTTTATAGAAGACAAACCTTATACACAACACGACAACACTGTCGAGAACACCACTACAACCCTCACACACGACAACCAAACACAAGTAAAAGCCTTATCCCAAACTGGGAGCAAAGTCGTGTCTCAAACGATGTCACCTTGAACGGACAGACGTCGCCTGGGGGGGGGTGTGAATAGGCGATTTAAAACTTTTTCCGAGGAGCCGGATTATCCGGTCCAAGAATGACCCGGATATTCCGGTATGCTTGGTAAAGGCGGAAGAAAACTAATATTTTACTTTAACAAGCATACAACCTAAATATACTAGGTTCACCTATGTGCACAAACAACTTATGCTAAGCAATACAAGTAACAAGGTGATAGCAAGATAGATGACTTCAAGCACGAAGGCTATCACAATGTAAAGTGCATAAGTAAAGAGCTCGGGTATAGAAATAACCGAGGCACGCGGAGACGAGGATGTATTCTCGAGTTCCACCAAAGGGTGTACGTCTCGTTGGAGAGGTGTGCGCAACCACAACATGTTAGCCGCAACGCCACAAAGGCTCACCTTCTTCTCCTGATGAACTCAACCACAAAAGGTTGCGAGTTCACCTTCCACTATTGATCCCCCTTGGTGCGGAGATCGAATCCCGTACAACACTCTTGAGGCACACACCCACAACTTAATTGGGGGCTCCCAAGTCTTGAGGCACACACCCACAACTTAATTGGGGGCTCCCAAGTGACCACAAAAGGTCTTGACCACAAAAGGTCTTGGCCACAAAAGGCCGGCCACAAAAGGCGTCTAGGGTCCAAAGACCCAAGAGTAACAAGCTCACAAGTATCACAACCACGAATCCTCGTGGAGGGCTCAAACCGATGCAAATGCAATGGTAAGAGCACACGAAGTGCTCAAGTCCTTCACTCTCAAATTCCAACAAAGCAACAAATGCTTATGGGGGAATAAGAGAGGAAGAACAAAGGAAACCACAAAGGAGTCAAATCCTTCACTCCCAAATCCCACCAAAAGCAACTAATGCTTATGGGGGGAGAAGAGAGGAAGAACAAATAGAAGAACCACAAAGGAACTCCGAGATCTAGATCCACTAGGTTCCCCTCACTTAGAGGAGAGATGGATTGGTAGGATTGTAGATCTAGATCTCCTCTCAACTTTCCCTAAAGAATATGCAAGAATCTATGGAGGGATTGAGAGGGAAGTGAGCTTTCCAAGGTCAACAATGGAGTAGGAGAGAGGGGAAAGTCGTGCTGCCTTGGATTGGCTGAGGAAGAAGAAGGGAAGGGGTATTTATAGCCCACCGCGAAAAATAGCCGTTGGCTGTTTCGACACTCGGAAATTCCGGTGTAAGTGAGACTCGGAAATTCCGGTCACCCGAAATATCCGGTCAAAGAAAATCTCCGAGCTGAATTTCCGGTAGGAGTCAGTGCCGAAAACAATTCTTTCCTTAGCCGTTTTCGCGAGGCTCTTTGAGGGCAACTCGGAAATTCCGGGTCATCAAAATATCCGACCACAATTTCCGGCTGAGTCCAGCACCTCTTTTCCTTCTTTCCTTAGCCGTTTTCTTGGACGAGCTGGGCAACCGGATATTCCGGTAGAGCGAAATATCCGGCCCCAATAATCCGGTTCAGCAGAACACCGAAACGAAAACAGCAATAACTTTTGCAAATGAACTCCGAATGAGGTGAGACCAATATTGCATCTCATAAATAGAGTAAAATCACCACACATGGTAAGGTGTGGGACTTTCCTCACGGTTGAACCAGCAATATTTCCGCCACCGAAAACCCAACAAGTTTTCCAAAGTAAAACCGTTTTCGATGAACAAGAGCTTGACATGGAGATGAACCAAGCTCTAGTTCCTCACTACCATAAAAGTCAAATAAGAACCAAGAAATATGATATGCCAAGTATGCAAAGGTTTGAGCTCTCCACAACGATGCGATCAAGTTACTCACTTGAGAGCCCCTCTTGATAGTACGCCTATCTATCCTATAGCCCTATCAAGATCATACCTTTGCCTTGAGCATTCCACTTGAGTTAGATGATGACTATCTTGATCTCTTCAAGTGGATCACCTTTCTTGATTGCGCTTGCTAGCACATGCTTGATGAAGACATCTCCAAATACTCCCCCATACTCCATTATGGGAGAGTTTCGCTTAGCTCCGTCTTCATGTATCCATTGCAAGCTCCAAGCATAGGATCTCTTCCAAAAGCTTCTCTTGGTCTTGCACATCTTCTTGATGACGATCACCACATGACGTCATCCTCCACGAGCTATATGAAATCTTCATTTGATGCAAGCCCATGGGAAGATACCTAACCCCACATAAAGATACCACACACACATATCATGGGTTAGTTCACAAAGCTATATGGACAAGTGATTACCATCCCAAGAGATACATGATCCCACTTGGGACATCTTGTAGCTTTGTGTGTTGATCAACAACTTGATCAACCTTTTATCTTCTAATCTTTCTTTGCTAATATGATGTCTTGACTCCTTCAAGACATACTTGCAATATGCTCAACCCAACACATGACCATCCATCATATACATCCTTGAGTGGGACATTGGTCATCAAATAAGCTTCTAGAGTCCAACACATGAACTCCACCATTCCCATGGGCACGATCTATACGGATATCTCAATGCAAACATTAGTCCATAGAGGTTGTCATCAATTACCAAAACCACACATGAGGGAAAATGCTCTTTCACACCTCCTTGAAGAAACAACATCTCCATCTTGCCTTACCTTGTTGACGCACCATCATAAGGGATGAGGATGGCGGGACTTGGACCGCCACGAGAAAGGTGTCATCTTGAACACGTCGGTGATGGTGTACATAGCACACCTGCATCTCAACCTTGAAATGCGACAAGTACTCGAGGAGTACAACATAGGACCTCCAAGCCGTGCCTCTAAACGCGATGCTCTCATCAGAGGAACGACGTTGAGGACGCCGCCATCACGTCGGTCCAACTCCGATCCAAGGCTTTCGTCCGGAGACCTCAACCAGACCAGCGCGAGGGATGTGTCGGCTCACCTCGGTGACACCTCCAAGAAGGGGAACAACACCCGTAAGCGTCGTTGTCGTCGGCACCAACTACAGCCAGGCAAGACTTTCGTCCGGATTGCCGAGCACCTCCTTCCCTGCCCACAAGGCTGGGGCAATGTCCATGCTGTTGCACCGCCGCCGCAGCCTTCACAATCATGGTCCGCCGACGACCCACAAGAACAAGGCCACACATTCTTTCCACCGCCCCCACCTTCCTTCCTCCTCCCATGCGACTAGTGCCTACCGAACCGCAGCTATCAACTCCTAACAGCTACCGCCGCAGCCCTAAAGCCCAGATCGAGCCCGGTCGGGCCTAGATCTGGCTCGCGCCGCCAGCAGCCGAGCCGTTGTGCTAGAGCCTCCTCTGCACAGGAGTCCCAACGCCGAGGGCACCGCCGCCTGATACGTCTCAAACGTATCTATAATTTCTTATGTTCCATGCTTATATTATACCTATTGCTACATGTTTTATATACACTTTATATCATTTTTATGCATTTCTATGGGACTAACCTATTAACAAGATGCCATAGTGCCAGTTCCCTGTTTTCTGCTGTTTTTGGTTTCAGAAAAGCTGTTAATGAAATATTCTCGGAATTGGACGAAACAAAAGCCAAAACTCCTATTTTTCCCGGAACCATCCAGAAGACCGAAGAGCAATCGAAGAGGAGCCACAGGCCAGCCACACCTGGTGGTGGCGCGGCAGCTTCCTTGGCCGCGCCGCCACGTGGTGTGGGGCCCACGGGCGCCCACCAACGTCGCCCTTTCGCCCATATAATGCCCCGACATGAAAACCCTAAAACAATCGTCGTTTTCCAGAGAAGAGTTTCGCTGCGCCGCCGCCATCAAAGACAAGTTTCGGGGGACAGAAGTCTCTGTTCCGGCACCCTGCCGGGACGGGGAATTGCCCCCGGAGTCATCTCCATCAACTCCACCGCCATCTTCATCGCCGCTGCTGACTCCCATGATGAGGAGGGAGTAGTTCTCCCCCGAGGCTGCGGGCTCTACCGGTAGCTATGTGGTTTATCTCTCTTCCATGGTGTGATCTTTATGTGATCATGAGCTTTGTAATCTAGTTGAATATGTGATGTTACTCTTTATCTATTATGCACTCTAGAGGTTACTTTAATATGAACTCCGGAGTTACTCTCCACGGTGTGAAGGTGACAGTGTGCGCACCGTGTGTGACTCCTTTAATTTATGACGTTGTGGTGTTTGTTTACTCAAACTTTGAGGGTGCTCTTGTAGCCCTAAGCAATTAATGAATGGTGTTTGTTATCCAACAAGAGAGTGTTTGAGAGTAGTGTTTATTTATTTAATTATGATGTCATTGTTGAGAATGTCCACTAGTGAAAGTATGATCCCTAGGCCTTGTTTCTAAGCATTGAAACACCGTTTACAACCTTTTCTGCTACATGTTTGCTTGCTGCCATTTTTATTGCAGATTGCAATTACTACTTATAATCATCCATATTATTTGTATTTCACTATCTCTTCGCCGAACTAGTGCACCTATACATCTGACAAGTGTATTGGTTGTGTTGGGGACACAAGCGACTTCTTGTATCTTTATTGCAGGGTTGCTTGAGAGGGATATCTTTGACCTCTACCTCCCTGAGTTCGATAAACCTTGGGTGATTCACTTAAGGGAAACTTGCTGCTGTCCTACAAATCTCTGCTCTTGGAGGCCCAACACTGTCTACGAGAATAGAAGCGTGCGTAGACATCAAGCTATTTTCTGGCGCCGTTGCCGGGGAGGTAAGCGTTGGAAGGTATCTCCTTTAGATCCTGCAGTTAAATCTTTTTGTTTCTTGTTTTTATTTTTACTAGTTAGGCTTAATGGAAAACAACAACAAAATTAGAGAGCTCTATAAAATTTATCTTGAGTTAGGACATGAGGTGTTTGAAGAGAAAATTAAAAAACCTATGGAACTTTATTTGCATGCTAGTAGCAATGTTATTAGTATGAATTCTTTGAACACCATTATTGCTAATGCTATGGAAAATTCTAAGCTTGGGGAAGCTGGTTTTGATGACCATGATATTTTTAGTGCCCCAAGCATGGAGGAGAAAATTTACTTTGATGATACTATACCTCCAATATATGATGATTACAATGATGAATATGATATTTTCAGTCCACCTACTATTGAGGTGAAAATTAATTATGATTACAATATGCCTCCTATATTTGATGATTATGGTGATGAGAATAATAATGATAGCTATTTTGTTGAATTTGCTCCCACTACAATTAATAAGAATGACTATGCGTATGTGGAGAGTATTAATTCTTTTATGCATGTGGCACATGATAAGAATGTTTTATGTGATAGTTATGTTGTAAATTTTATTCATGATGCTACAAGTGAACTTATTGATGATAATGATGAGTATTGCTTAAATATGGTATATGATAATGCTTTAGATGATGGTCATATGCTTATCGATAATCCTCTATGTTCAGAAGTTATTACTTATTTATGTGACGATAAAAATGATATAATTGCTGCTTGTGATGGTACTCTTACTCATGAGAGTCCTGATTTGTTCTTGAATTCTCCTAATTACACCATGGAGGAGAAATTTGCTTATGTTGAGAAATACTTATGTAGTTTGCAATTGCCTCTAGTTCCAAATCTTTGTTGGAACCATGATCTTAAACTTGATATTGATCTTAATAACTATTTTGAAAGAGGGAAGCATGCTAATGAATTCCAAAATAAATTTAAAGATCCTATTTATGTGCCTATATTATCTAAGTTGAATGATTCTTATATGGTTGAATTTATTTTTACTACTGAAAGTTATTATGTGAGAGGGAAACATAGTTTTATGCATCTCAACAATATTAAGTTTCCCTTCTTTATGTTGAAAATCTTGAAGTTGCACTTGTTTTGCTTTCCTATGCTTGTTGCTTTGTGCTTTCATGACTTGTTTCTTTACAAGATTATTTTTCATAGGAAGTGGGTTAGACTTAAAAGTGTTTCGTATTTGCTTTTTGATGCTCTCTTTTGCCTCAACTCTTATTTCTTACGTGAGCATTTTTTAAAATCACTATGCCTATCTTAATGGCTATAAAGAAAGAGCTTATGGGAGACAACCCATTATTTTATTTCTGTTATTTTTCTTTTATTTGAGTCAAGGAGCATGTCTACCTCTGTAGCAATTCCTTTGTATCTTTATTTTATCGCATTGTTGTGTCAAGTAAAGCCTCTAGTAGGAAGTTGATGCTAGATTTGGATTTCTGCGCAGGAACAGTTTTTCTGCTGTCCACCGTTTAATTCGTAAGAATTCACAGAAAAATCAAAATGACCTGGGACTGTTTGTGCGTGATCCTCAGATATGTATGCAACTTTCATTAGTTTTGAGTTTTCTGATTTGAGCAATTTAAGTGCCTCGAAAAAATTCGTCTCTACGGACTGTTCTGTTTTTGACAGATTCTGCCATTTATTTTACATTGCTCCTTTTACTGTTTTTGAATGGATCGTTTTATTCCATAAAATACCAGTGGCTGTAGCTAATGTCCAGTAGCATGTGTGATGATTTTGTCCATGCAGAATATGAGAATTTTTGATTATGCACTACTTTGAGTTTGGTGTGGAGGAAGTTTTCAAGGATCCAGGGAGAAGGATGATATGATGTGATCAAGAAGATGAAAGAGCCTAAGCTTGGGGATGCCCCCGTGGGTCACCCAAGCATATTTTAAGAAGACTCAAGCGTCTAAGCTTGGGGATGCCCAAGGCATCCCCTTCTTCATCAACAAACTATCAGGTCCTCTCTAGTGAAACTATATTTTAATTCCGACACATCTTATGTGCTTTACTTGAAGCGTCTATTTGTTTTTTTTGTTTTTGTTATTTTCATTCTCTGAATAAAATGGATCCTAGCATTCCTTTGTGGGAGAGAGGCACGCTCCGTTTTTTCTTATGAATACTCGTATTCTTCACTTATATTTGTTGAGTATTCTTCTATGTTACTTCAATACGTTTAGCTCTCATTTTTCATGCATCTCTTATTTAGAGCTGTTAGTTCTCTTATGTTATACTCTCTTGTCTTATTGATAAATACTTGGAGAGTTTATGTTTAAACAAGTTGATTGGTGTTTTGTTGGAAACAGAAAATGCTAAATGTGGTAGATGGTATAATGAAAAAGATATACATGCTCTTATGGATTGTTATCTTGCATGTTGTGGTGCTTGGCAATTGTTTTGAGCTCTCAAGTAGATCATGAATAAGCTATTCCATCATGTAGTTAAAACCTATTAGTGAAGAACTACCGTAAAACTTGTTGAAATTTGGTTTGCATGTTTGGTATCTCTAAGGTCTAGATATTGTCTAGATATTTTCTAGTAAAGGTGTTTGAACAACAAGGAAGACAATGTAGAGGTTTATAATGCTTGCAATATGTTTTTATATACGTCTTGTTGTCATAGTTTATACTTGTGTTTGCTTCAAATAACCTTGCTAGTCAAAGCCTTGTACTGAGAGGGAATGCTTCTCGTGCATCCAAAACCTTGAGCCAAAACCCATGCCATTTGTGTCCACCATACCTACCTACTACATGGTATTTCCTGCCATTCCAAACAAATAATTCGTGCGCTAACTTTTATTCAAAACTTATTATCCCTTATTTGTGTCAATGTTTATTAGCTCATGAGGAAGTATGTGGTGTTACGGATATCAACCTTGTCATTTGGTTTTAGACAGACTTTCACAACCGGAATAGTGGCATATACATCCGCTTATCCATTAACTTTGCAAAAAGAGCTGGCAAATGGGGTGGCCCAGTCCCAATTAATTACAACTTTCATCATCATTCTCTTCACATGGTTTTGCAAAAATTTATTATGCTTCAAAGTGTTATACAATTTAATATAGACACTACTCCATGGTATGTGATTGTTGGAAGGCACCCGAGGATTCGGTTAGCCATGGATTGTGTATGCATTGGTGGGGAGGAGTGTCAAACCAGTTTTTAAAAATATACATGTGTAAACAAAAGAGAAAGATGGATGATCTGCCCTTGGGTAGAAATTACGTCCTTAATGGGAGCCGCTATTAGAAAGTCTGGTTGACAAGGGGGGTAGAGTGCCCATTACCATTCGTTGACAACGACAAACACCACTCAAAACCTTACTTTTATGCTCTCTATATGATTTCAAAAACCTATAAAAACTAAAAAGCTCTAGCACATGTTTGTATCCCTGCTTCACTCTGCGAAGTGCCTATCTTTTACTTTATGTTGAGTCAGTTTACCCACTTCTTTCTATCTTAGAAGCAAACACTTGTGTCAACTGTGTGCTAATGCTGAAACTTATATCTTCCTTTGTGTTGCTTCAATGCTCTTTTACTTAGAAACTATTGCTTTATGAGTTAACTCTTATGCAAATCTTTTTGATGCTTGTTTGAAAGTACTATACATGAAAGTTTTTACTTATATGATGTAGTTGTTTACTCCTTGTCTATTTGTTAGCAAACTATAGATCATTGCCTTGAGTCACTTCATTCATAACATTAGCTTTACATTATTATATGATTAAGATTGTGTGAAAGCATGTCACTTCAGAAATTATTTGTTGTTATCGTTTTACCTACTCGGGACAAGTAGAACTAAGCTTGGGGATGCTTGATACGTCTCAAACATATCTATAATTTCTTATGTTCCATTACATGTTTTATCTACACTTTATATCATTTTTATGCATTTTTCTGGGACTAACCTATTAACAAGATGCCATAGTGCCAGTTCCCTGTTTTCTGCTGTTTTTGGTTTCAGAAAAGCTGTTAAGGAAATATTCTCGGAATTGAACGAAACAAAAGCCAAAACTCCTATTTTCCCCGGAACCATCCAGAAGACCGAAGAGCAATCGAAGAGGGGCCACAGGCCAGCCACACCTGGTGGTGGCGCGGCAGCTTCCTTGGCCACGCCGCCACGTGGTGTGGGGCCCACGGGCGCCCACCGACGTCGCCCTTTCGCCCATATAATGCCCCCGACATGAAAACCCTAAAACAATCGTCGTTTTCCAGAGAAGAGTTCCGCTGCGCCGCCGCCATCGAAGACAAGTTTCGGGGGACAGAAGTCTCTGTTCCGGCACCCTGCCGGGACGGGGAATTGCCCCCGGAGTCATCTACATCAACTCCACCGCCATCTTCATCGCCGCTGCTGACTCCCATGATGAGGAGGGAGTAGTCCTCCCCCGAGGCTGCGGGCTCTACCGGTAGCTATGTGGTTTATCTCTCTCTCCCATGGTGTGATCTTTATGTGATCATGAGCTTTGTAATCTAGTTGAATATGTGATGTTACTCTTTATCTATTATGCACTCTAGAGGTTACTTTAATATGAACTCCGGAGTTACTCTCCACGGTGTGAAGGTGACAGTGTGCGCACCGTGTGTGACTCCTTTAATTTATGACGTTGTGGTGTTTGTTTACTCAGACTTTGAGGGTGCTCTTGTAGCCCTACGCAATTAATGAATGGTGTTTGTTATCCAACAAGAGAGTGTTTGAGAGTAGTGTTTATTTATTTAATTATGACGTCATTGTTGAGAATGTCCACTAGTGAAAGTATGATCCCTAGGCCTTGTTTCTAAGCATTGAAACACCGTTTACAACCTGTTCTTCTACATGTTTGTATGCTGCCATTTTTATTTCAGATTGCAATTACTACTTATAATCATCCATATTATTTATATTTCACTATCTCTTCGCCGAACTAGTGCACCTATATATCTGACAAGTGTATTGGGTATGTTGGGGACACAAGAGACTTCTTGTATCTTAATTGCAGGGTTGATTGAGAGGGATATCTTTGACCTCTACCTCCCTGAGTTCGATAAACCTTGGGTGATTCACTTAAGGGAAACTTGCTGCTGTCCTACAAACCTCTGCTCTTGGAGGCCCAACACTGTCTACGAGAATAAAAGCGTGCGTAGACATCACCGCCGCACCACTAGCATCCCCTCAGGCTCAGGAAGGCCCGCGCCACAGCCTACAAACCTCGCCGCCGCAACAAGCGCTGCTGCCTCCAGGTTCCGCTCGACGCCGCGACCTCCTGGCCAAGCCACCCAGCCAGCTCCTCCGCCCCACCTAGTAGTGCGCCGTCGCACCGCTCCGCCTCTGCGCGCCGCCCATCAGACGTCCCTCCCCGCGCGAGAACGACTCGTCCATAGCACGCCTAGCCCTGCCCGCCGCCACCACTGCCAGCGCTGGCGGCGATAGCGGCTACGTGGGCGGGGGGGGGGGGGGGGGGGGGGCGAGGCAGGGAGGCTCTTGCGCTATGGTTTGGCCCTCTAGGGTCTGATGGGCGTAAAGATAATACGCTTAGGTTGAGCTCCAAGTGCAGAGTTTGTAGATGTGGAAGATTTATTTTCCCCACAAGGGTGACTTGAGGATTTATATTGAACTCTCGGAGAACTATGTGTAGAAGATTTATCTTCTTGTCCTTCTCTTGAATACCCGCAAAACAAAACAAAATGGTTTGTGCCCTCAACCTCACCAAGTGGTTGTCAAGCACAAGTTGTGAGCAAAGAGATGAAAACAAAATAAATGCAAAACAAGAAATAAATATGCAATGATGGTAAATAAATATGCAAGGATGGTGTAAACGATGATGAATGATATTTTTTGGTTTTGTATTGTGGATGCAAGATACTAAAGTGTTTTTGTATTTTCGGATTTTTAAATGACAGAAAATGTAAAGTGCTTAAAAAGTGTTGGGAAGGTGTTTCTTATGATTAAAAATGGACTGGGGTTCATGGTTTCACAAATGCACTCTCTCTTTTATATAGGGGTAGATAATGGAACATAGGAATTGACATATGAGATTGCAACAAGACAAGTTATTAATAATATGGGCATCACATCCTAACATAGAGATCTTTTGGTTATTAACCTCTCTTATACTCCAGTAAGATGCGAACTAAATCATAACACATTAGTAATTAAGATAGAACATAGTATAGCTTTAAGTTCAATGACATGAAGTTAAAACAAGAACATGCTAGATCTAGTCATGGAGGGTGTAGAAATGTCACCCACATCCCCGGTAGCATGGTATTTCCTTTATCCCTAGTGAGGTAACAAAGTAAGGTAAAAACCCAAATGGATAACGGTATTGTTGTCAACTTACCACAAAATCACCCCCGTTACTCCAACTAATGCACACGTTCCCCCTCACATGCCCGCATAACAAGTTTGATCAGAACAAGTAAATAAGAACGCGGTACATAATATGCATCTACTTTCATAACATAGACATAACAATTGCAATCTTTCAAACATATATCAACTTAAGAGATCCACCACAAAGGTATTACATAGATGATCATAATCATGTTCAACAGCTCATATGGCACTAATTAGTGAAGCTCAAGACAGAGGAGAGATACATAAGTTACTTCCACAAACCCATAGCACAGGGGTGGACTACTCCCTCTTCATCATGGAGACGGCGGAGGAGTTGTTGGAGAGGGTGGAGACCACACCGGCAGCGCCCCGCCGGAGTTTTCCCCCTCCAATCTACAGCTCCAGGTCTTCGTTTCGTGGTTTCTGTGTTTCTGCGGCACTCCTCCCGAAAGGCGTTGGGGTAGTATTTTTATAGTCGTTTTTAGGTCAAGACGGAGGCGTGAAGACAAAGATCGGCGGCATCGGAGCCACGAGGCTCCAGAAGGTGGGCCCCACGCGGCCAAGGAATCTGGCCGCGTGGGCCTCAGGCCTCCTCTCGTACGCTTCCTTGGCTCCTACTCCTTCTTCCTTCCAAATAATGATGTTCCCGAAGTTTCAGGTCATTTGGACGATGTTTGGGTCCCTGAAACATCAAAATATAGAAAAAGGGGTTTTCTGACAGTGCAGGGTTAAATCCAAATAAATAGGGAAACTGTGAAATATTTCCAAAATAATTATAAAACATTGATATAACCCTTATATGATGCAAATATGATTGAAATATAAGTAATACAATGCAAAATTCATGTATGCATTTTACATGCATCAGGGTCGCCCGCGCCTGCGACCCGAGAGGGAGAGTTGATCGATTCGATTTCACTAATGAATTTTATCTTGTTAACGTCAACGAATTAAGCGAGCCGGGGAGGTCCGCGAGCTGCTTGCAGCTCATTAATTTGGAGCACATCTTATTGAGTCGACCAAATTAGCCTAATTTGTTCTAAGTCAAGACTTTCATATGTACATGGGAGCGACGGAGTGAGAGCAAAGACATCACATACCCTTTCGACTTTTCATTTTGTTAACTTCTCAAAGACATGCAACCGAGACACCTAGGATTTTTTTACTTTAGTTCAACTTCTTAACGAGTTTAACGAGTAGCTCATGAGCATATAACGAACTGATACAATCTTCATTTTTAGCTCGCTAAGAAAAACGAGCTTAACGATTTGAGCCTTAATAATCACGAGTCATAACGAGTAGAGCCTTAACGAGCCGAGCAATTCGTTAGCCCAGCCCTACTGCTTGCTCTCATAACCCTTGCCTGGTGGCGCTCGACGCTCCGTCTTTCTAAAGTCGCTACCTCTGTTAGTCCATCGCTACCCCGACTTCTCTAAACCTTGTCTCTGTCTCCTGCTCCGGTGAACCTCACCTGAAATCCTAAGCCTCCTTGCCGGTGAGCTCACGCAACCTAATTTTTTCTTCACCTCCACATGCGCTCCCGCAGCGAGCCGTGTTGCCACCGGCTAAAGTGTCGACGGTGCGCCGCCGCTGCCGCTCCTCCTGAGCTGGCCTGACGTTGTTGTTGCGTACGGAAAGTCGTCGAACAGGTCTAGCTAGAGACCACATTCGCCCTGGAGCCAAAGAAGAAGGAAGAACTGTCGATGAAGTTCCTTGATGATCCGAAGAACGTCACCACCAGAAGAAAACCTCAAGACCACACCACTCCCACAAGCTTCTCGACGTCGCCGCTGACATGAGACTGAAACCGGGGAGACCTTATTGAAACAAGGCGCCGTCGTCGCCATCTGAGCACCACCCCAACAAATCTTGACCCTAAAAACCAAAAACGGAGCCTTCACGCACCGACGAGGACCGAGATCCACTGCGCCTTCATGCCCCGAAGGCCACATAGGCGGGGCAGATCGGCGGCCCAAACAATGGGAGGTGGCACGGAACTCAATAGTTTTGGGAGCTCTCATCGCGGAGGGGTAAAAGAAACCACAATTTCTAAGAGAAAAGTTTAAAGTTGTTTAATTTGTTTGTCTATGGCGAAATATAATATTTTTGAAACTAAAAAACCCGAGGTATTTTACACTATTAAAGAAGGAAGTATGTAAAAAAAAAAATATTGACCAGGCGTTGGGGATACCATGTCTTGGATGTTAGAGATATAGATATGTATCCACATACGGTATATGGAGTAGTACTCCAATACCGTATTGTGCCCCTTGTACAAGCCACGGGTGGGGCTTTTCCACTCCATATAAACACGTAACCGAGCCCCCAACGGGGCATCGCTTCCGCCACCAAACCCTAAAACTCAACATGGTATCAGAGCTGGCTCTTCCTCGAGTCTAGCCGCCGCCGCCGCCGCCGCGATCTGCCGCCGCCGCCGCCACACAACCAGAAACCTAAGCCGCCGCCGCTGCCGCCGCCGCCGCGATCTGCTGCTGCCGCCGCCGCCCGATACACACAAGCCTACGATCGTCGCCGCCATGTCTTCTTCGACCTCGGCTGCGCTTCCCGACCTTGGTTCTCCACCGTCGGAGAAACTGACCCGGGACAATTATTTGTTCTGGTCCGCTCAGGTCATGCCCTCCCTTCGTGGAGCTCGTGTCCTCGGCCTGCTCGACGGCACTGACGTCGCGCCGCCGCAAGATCTGGAGATTGAAGATTCTAATCACAAGAAGAGCACCGTGCCCAATCCAGCGTATGAAGCCTGGCTTGCACGCGATCAGCACGTCCTCGGGTTCCTCACGAGGTCCATCTCGTTTGAGCTGCTCGCCCTTGTCCTCGGGCTGGAACACACTGCGGATGTCTGGGGCGTGATCAAGAACTTGGTCTCCTCTCAGTCTCGGTCCAAACTCACAAAGCTTCGTGGCTCGCTGCAGAACTGCAAGAAGCTCGATATGACTGTTGATCAATACTTTGCCAAGATGAAGTCGCTCAGTTCTGCACTTGCTGCGGCCGGAAAACCGATCGGGGATGATGAGCTCATAGGCTATATCCTCAATGGTCTAGACGGCACGTACACTTCCATAGTCGTGTCTGTCAATGCCAACCCCAGCACCACCCTGCCAGAACTCTATGATCAGCTCATGGCGTTTGACACCCGTGAAGACATGCTCAGCGAAACTGGTCAGAGATCCAGTACCTTCCGTTCCTCGGCAAACAGCGCGTCCCGCCAGTCTCCACCCCGTGCTGATGTGTCTCCTCGACGTGATGGTGGACGCCGCGATGGACGGCGTGATGATGACCGTGGCCGTGATGGCCGCCGTGACGATGGAGGGCGCCGTGATGATGGGCGCCGCGATGCACGTCGTGATGATGGAAGGCGCCGTGACGGGCGCCGTGATGATGCTCGCCGTGATGGGCGCCGTGACGATGGAGGGCGCCGTGATGGGCGTCGTGACGGACGCCGTGATGGGCGCCGTGATGATGGAGGCCGCCGCCGTGATGGTCGTCGCAGCCGTGTCCCTACTCCCTATGTGGACATAACTTGCCAGATTTGCAAAATCCATGGTCATGCGGCTGATGACTGCTGGTGGCGCTATGAGGATGATGATGATCGTGATGATGACATCCGTGACAAGCGTGCCAATGCTGCTTCTTATGGTGTGGACACCAATTGTACGTTGATTCTGGAGCTACAAACCACCTGACCGGAGAGCTGAGCAAACTGTCTACCCATAAGAAGTACACCGGTCGTGATCGTGTCCACACAGCTGATGGTACAGGTATGCCTATATCTCACGTTGGTCATTCAATTTTATGTACTCCTAATAGCACTTTACACCTTAATGATATTTTACATGCTCCCAATGCTTCTCAAAATCTCTTGTCTGCACACAAACTTGTCCTTGATAACAATGCATTCATTGAAATTCATCCTTTTTTCTTTTTGATCAAGGACCAGGAAACGAAGCAAATCGTGTTTAAGGGTCCCTGTCGTGATGGTCTTTACCCCCTCGTGCCCGTGTCTCAGGAGTCATCCAAACAAGCCTTCCTCTCCACCACGCCTTCATCATCCACATGGCATAGTCGGCTCGGCCATCCTTCATCTTTTATTGTGCAACAAGTTCTTAGGAGAAATAAATTGTCTTATTCGCCAGAAACTGTCCCTTATATTTGTGATCCATGTCAACAAGCAAAGAGTCACCAACTTCCCTACCCTATGTCGTCTAGTGTTTCCACTGTTCCTTTAGAACAAGTGTTCTCTGATGTATGGGGCCCAGCTCCTCTTTCTGTTGGTAAACATCAATATTATGTAAGCTTTATCGATGATTTTAGTAAGTTCACTTGGATTTATTTACTTAAGAAACGTTCTGAAGTTTATCAAGTGTTTCTTAATTTCCAACAACTTGTTGAACGCAAATTTGGGCGTAAAATAGTCACCATGCAAACGGATTGGGGAGGGGAGTATGAAAAACTTAATGGTTTCTTTCAAAAAGTGGGTATCACGCATCATGTGTCATGTCCCCATGCTCATCAACAAAATGGTTCCGCTGAACGGAAACATCGTCATATAGTTGAGGTCGGCTTAGCTTTACTTGCTCGAGCTTCCATGCCTCTCAAGTTTTGGGATGAAGCTTTTCTCACAGCCACGTTTCTTATCAACATGATTCCCAGCAAAGTGCTCAATCTTGATACTCCCATGGAAAAACTCCTCCAAGCAAAACCTGACTATGCATCTCTTCGAATTTTTGGTTGTGCCTGCTGGCCCAACCTTCGCCCCTATAATAAACACAAGCTTTCTTTTCGGTCTAAGCAATGCGTGTTTCTTGGCTATAGTCCTCTCCACAAAGGTGTAAAATGTCTTGACGTTTCTACAGGTCGTGTCTATATATCTCGTGATGTTGTCTTTGATGAACGTGTTTTTCCGTTTGCAAAACTTCATCCCAATGCTGGTGCACAACTTCGTAAAGAAATTCTTTTGCTTCCAAAAGATGATGTTCCCACACATAGGAGTGCTCAAATTGATGATCACGTGGATATTGCACCTTATGTACCTATGCCTGTTACTACTCACACCCCTGTTGTTCAAGTTCCAGATCATGCAGCAAACTCTCACTTGACCGGTGCAGAAAACGAGACGGAAAACGATGCTCCAGTCAGTGAAAACTCGGATGAAACTGGTGCCTCTACGTCTCAGGAAAACGACATGCATGGTGATGCCTTTAATGCTGATTCCTCTGCTGCAGAATCATCGTCGGATCCGGTGCAATCATCCTCTGATGATGAGTCGCCGTCCCGCTCCCCTGCGCGCCAGCCAGCGCATGACACGTCGCCTCCGCGGTCCCCGTCGCCCACCGTGTCCCCGCGTGACAGCGAGCGGTCGCTGTCTGCTCCGACACCGTCTCGGTCCCCGTCGCCTCCAGATTCCCCGCCCAGCCACTCCGGCCACGACACGTCGCAAGCATCTCCGGCAGAGACCGACACACCCGTGCCTAGCCCTGCTGGCTCCGATCCCGCGGTGGATTCCAGCTCCAGTACTGTCCCCGCCGGATCCTCTGTGCAGCCGCCTCCTGTGCCTGAGCTTCGCACCAGACTTCAAAAAGGTATTCGTCAACCAAAAATTTACAAAGATGGTTGTATTCGCTATGGCATGTTCACTTCTACAGGAGAACCAAGCAAATTGTCCGAGGCTCTTGGAGATGAAAAATGGCGCATTGCAATGCAAGAAGAATATGATGCTCTCATAACGAATAAAACTTGGCACCTCGTTCCCCCAAATTCCACTAAAAATCTAATTGATTGCAAGTGGGTTTATCGTATCAAACGACATGCAGATGGCTCTATTGACAGGTATAAGGCTCGCTTGGTTGCCAAAGGTTTCAAGCAGCGTTATGGTATTGAACTATTGATTATGAAGACACATTTAGTCCCGTTGTCAAAGCAGCTACTATCAGACTTGTTCTGGCAGTCGCTGTCTCTCGAGGCTGGAAAATGCGGCAGCTAGATGTCAAGAACGCGTTTCTCCATGGCGTTCTGGAAGAGGAGGTTTATATGAAACAACCCCCAGGCTTTGAGGACTCTCACAATCCATCCTTCATTTGCAAACTTGACAAAGCTCTATATGGTTTAAAACATGCCCCTCGTGCATGGTACTCTCGGCTCAGCAACAAACTTCATGAGCTCGGGTTTATTCCCTCCAAGGCTGATACCTCTCTATTTCTTTACAACAAATCTGGCATTATGATTTATGTGCTTATCTATGTTGATGCTATCATTGTCACTAGCTCCTCTGGTACAGCTATAACTGCTCTACTTCATGATCTTCAGCAAGACTTTGCTCTCAAGGATCTAGGTGACCTTCACTATTTTTTGGGTATTGAGGTCAAGCAAGTTGCCGATGGTCTTCTCCTTACACAAGAGAAATATGCCGCTGATCTTCTGGTAAAAGTTAATATGCCTAAGTGTACTCCCTCTCCTACACCATTATCCTCCATTGAAAAATTGTCACTTCTTGATGGCTCACCTCTTGGACCGGCTGATAGTACACAATATCGTAGCATTGTTGGTGCTCTCCAATATTTGACGTTGACACGTCCGGATATTTCTTTCTCTGTTAACAAAGTTTGTCAATACTTGCATGCTCCCACCACTACCCATTGGACAGCGGTCAAACGCATATTGCGTTATATTCAAGGCACTCTCAATGTTGGATTAACTTTTCACAAATCCTCTTCATGTTTGCTTAGTGCTTTTTCTGATGCTGATTGGGCTGGATGCCTTGATGATCGGAGATCCACTGGAGGTTTTGCTATATTTTTTGGTCCGAACTTGATTTCTTGGAGTGCCCGTAAACAAGCAACTGTGTCCCGCTCCAGCACTGAAGCTGAATACAAAGCCCTTGCCAATGCCACAGCTGAACTTATTTGGGTTGAAGCTCTTCTTGATGAACTTGGTGTTAAATTATCTTCAACTCCTTATTTGTGGTGTGATAACCTTGGTGCTACGTTCTTATCAGCTAATCCAGTATTCCATGCCAGGACCAAACATATTGAGATTGATTATCATTTTGTTCGTGAGAGGGTTGCCAATAAACTGCTTGATATCAAATTCATTTCCAGCAAAGATCAAGTGGCCGATGGTTTTACAAAGGCTCTTCCTGTCAAAGACCTCAATAATTTTAGGCGTAATCTCAACTTGTCCCAAGGTTATGATTAAGGGGGGGGGTGTTAGAGATATAGATATGTATCCACATACGGTATATGGAGTAGTACTCCAATACCGTATTGTGCCCCTTGTACAAGCCACGGGTGGGGCTTTTCCACTCCATATAAACACGTAACCGAGCCCCCAACGGGGCATCGCTTCTGCCACCAAACCCTAAAACTCAACATTGGAATACTTTGGCTTTACAAAAACCAAGCTGCTAAACAAAGCACAATTGTTTTAGCCATGGAGAAGATACAAATTCTTGTACTAGTTGGTGGCACCGTCTACATTAAAGGTTATCGAAAAGGGATGCTGATTAAATTAAGAAAACGATCTTCCCTTTTTCTGAGAGGTAGGACTTAGGAGTACATCGCAACAACACGGAACCCACTGCCTCTGAGACGCATCAATAATTGTACTTACTTCCCTACCCATACATCTGCAGCAAGAGCAACTACCCCATTTGCATCAGTCTCAGTCCTCATCGATTCAGACATGGAGAAGAGTAAGGTTCTAGTGGTTGGTGGCACCGGGTTCATCGGCCGAAGGATGGTGAAGGCGAGCTTAGCTCAAGGCCACCGGACCTTTGTCCTGATGCGGCCGGAGATCGGCATGGACGTCCACAAGCTCCAGCTCCTGCTGTCGTTCAAGGCGCAGGGAGCATCCCTCGTGGAGGCGTCCATGGACGACCACCGGAGCCTCGTCGCCGCCGTCAAGCAGGTCGACGTCGTCGTGTCGGCCATGGCCGGGACGGGGACACACTTGCTGCAGCAGCTCAAGCTCGTGGTGGCTATCAAAGCAGCCGGAAATATCCAGGTAACTAACTCTAGCAACTCTAGATTCAGATGAGTATATGGATTAGTGGAATTACTTCAGAGGCAAGATTTTTTGCCTTTTTAATGGCTGCATAACAAAAAAAAAGGGAAACTAGACTGAAATTAATTGAGTATAAACAGTAGTACGATGATGCATTTCATTGTTCAGGGTATGTGGATCGGTGCCCAGGCATGTCCTCGCTTGGTTTCAGTCAGTTAGCATATTCAGTCACCGTGCAATTAGTACACCTGAATAATCTGTCGATCTCAAAGGCAAGCACGCGTGACACAACAGAAATGTGAGATGAGGAGAATTTCAGAACCAGAGTTGAGTGGGTGGATGAGGCTGAAGATACTGCCCCACATAGAAAGTAGTATCCAAGCCTGTCATCAAAAGAGAAGTCAGTAGTGGAGCATAAAGTTAGAAATATATATACATCGATTTGGCTCATCATAAAGCTACTAGAAGTTAAAATAATTTGAAACAAGGGAGTATTTCTTATAGGTGAACAACACTCAATTCATATAATCTTCAGGCACGCTTCCGGCGCATAGCTGGTTTCAGATTCGATACGATGCCTACTGTAAATGCAAAAGGAAACTTTACTCATTCCCTCTCTGAATACAACGTTTGGTGCAAGGAACACAAGCAAATGTTCTAATATACTCTTCCATGTTCGTTTTTCGAAGTTGGTCAAAATGACATTAACGAACTGACGAACAATCATAATAAACAGAGAATTTTGCGTGCAGCGTTTCCTACCATCCGAATACGGCGTGGACCCAGCGAGGATGGGGCACGCTCTTGAGCCGGGGAGGGTCACATTCGATGAGAAGATGGAGATAAGAAAGGCAATAGAAGAAGCAAATATTCCTCACACCTATGTTTCTGCAAACTGCTTTGCTGCTTACTTCGTTCCTAACCTCTCTCAAATGGGTACCCTTCTCCCACCCAAGGACAAAGTTCGCGTATATGGAGATGGCAATGTAAAAGGTAAACATAGATATTACTACTCGTATTTTTGTTTTTCCTAGCTACAAATTTATCTTGCAGTCCAACATTTTGTGGAGCAAAACTTTCAAACCAATTTTCTCAAACTATATCAAATATGTTGGTCAACTCCAAAAGCATTTCCCAGATTGGATTACACGCACTACATGCTCTAGAATAAATACAGTAAGCGCACCTCACTTTGTTTTGATGGATTGTGTTGTGTAGTGATTTTCATGGACGAAGAGGACGTTGCAATATACACAATCAGGTCTATTGATGATCCTCGGGCCTTGAACAAGACTATATACCTAAGGCCGCCAGAAAACATCCTTAGTCATAATGAGTTGATTGCTAAGTGGGAAAAGCTCTCAGGAAAAGTTCTTGAAAAGATTCCCATTCCATCTGATGAAATCTTGGCGTCAATGAAAGGTAGGAGGAAAATAATCTATTTGTTGAAGGTAAATTATTAAAGATATTAGCTTTAGTGGCACCAAAATGGCCAAAGGGCCACATAGACCTTATTATTGGTAAACTTTTGCTCTTGTTAAGTTATACTCTGAACTAATAAAGTGGAGTTGTGAAAACATTTTCTACTTCCGTCATGCAGGTGCGGATATTATTTATCAGATGGTAGTCGGACATTTCTACCACATTTTCTACGAGGGTTGTTTGACAAACTTTGACATTGGGGAGGATGAGGAAGCTTCTCTACTATATCCAGATGTTCAGTACACCCGGATGGACATGTACCTGGAACGCTACTTGTAACTAAAGAATATATGATCCTCTTTATCAGTACACGATGCACACCACGTATACGACAAAATAGTTTATTTTATTTTTGCTTAGGATTTTTTTCATAATCACCTCATTCCTTGTGCAGACTTACTCAAGTTGTAATAAAACAGGACATGATCGTGGATATGTATATGAAAAATTAATTTCACTTGTTACTCCCTATTTGTGACATTGTGCTAGTTTTTACCTAGTTAAGAACTGTTGCAACATTATATCGCTTTGGTTCTTATGATGTTTTATCTCATTTTTAGTTTTCTCCAACCGACAAGTCGGGGCACATTTGAAAACTTGGTGTCACAGCTCTCCAAAATAAAACCCTAGCAGCCACTTGATACGTTGTAAATGTATCCATAAATCGGCTCATGAGCTCGCGGCTTTGGGTGTAGGAGAAGTCCACGGAGACAATGTCATATGGACGACGGTTTTCAGCCGTGTCTTAATGGAATACAAGTGTTCCATGTAAAAATAAAATAAAATAATAAAAGGTCTCCTGTCCTGGCACGTGGGCTGTCTGTGACTTGCATTGTCTCTTGTGGAATCCAGGGGCCCTCTCGCACAAGCAGAAGCTATATAACCCAAGGTAAAATGTGAAGCCCATTAGAACGGCCCATATAAATCGTTTTTCGTCGAAGCTAGCCCTTTTATAATCCACGGTGGATAACAGGACATCCGCTCCGAAGGACTTTCTATCAACTGTACACATGAAAATCAAGGGCTACATGAAGCTCAGGCCTCACCGAGGATTCATCTGTTTCTGTTTTATTTCGAGGATAAATACCTCCAGTTAACATTTGAGATTATTATGTGGGTTCTTTTAGTATCTTAAATATTGAACTAATAGTCTAAAGTCTAAAACTGCCTACACAAGTCCCTCGCCCATACACCGTGTCTTCAAGCAATACAGGTACCATCACTGGCATTACAAAAAAGCTCTGAAATATAAATGAGGAATATACTACACTGTATGGTCCATTGAAAGCAAATTATTGCACCTTTAACTATTCTGAAGGAACGATTGCAGAGTGCAATTATGCAAGGGACTGTAGAAACTTCATTGATTCCTATAAGAAATACAAGGTACACATATGTCCTCAAACAGGAGACATAGAAATGATAGAATTCGAAAAACTTACAAAAAAGAATGCCATGGCCGCGTGTTGAATCTTACGGTATAAAATCATGTCAATCACAAACTAGTAGCCTTTGGATATTACGCGAAAGAATGCAGTAACTTTGAGGTTACGTGTTATTTGAATGCGAACAACTTTAAGTGTCAGGAAGAAATTCTTAGTAGTGCAATCTAAGGCCCGATCAGGTGTTTTTTTTCTCCAGAAACGCAACCTCCATTTTATACCCTAAATTTCTCTATTTCATGTTGTGAAGTACCGTCAAGCTCGCAGCAGTGTTTCAGAATTGCAGAACCACAGCGAGTAAGATGGAGTAACTAATCCACTTATCCACACCACAACTGCACTCTGAAAGTCTGAATCTGCACCCACTCTCTACTCTTAACACTTGTCTGTTTATCAGCCCATTATTTTCACACTGCATAGCTAGCCCCAGTGATTTCGGTAGAGAGGAACATTACCATTGGTTAATACACAGTAATACAGGAAGCAGTTAATCAAGCCACAGGCCGGGCACCGGCACACCTACGACATACGAGGCTACGAAGATGAATGTGTACGCGCGCGAACAGAGGAAGCCAATTGCTAAACGCGTTGCTACAGCTTCTATACTGTTCCTCCACGCCACAAACACATCCAGCTCCAGCTGCAGCAGCAGAGCAAGTCAATGGGGGGCTGGCAGAAGAGAAGCCGAAATGTAAATGCGGTTCTACTGTGGCGGGTGGCGAGGCGACAGCACTCGGAATGTTTATGTGTGGGCAGGGCACAGCGAAGACAAAGTATTGAGATCTCCTTCCTCCTCCGTGGTCCAGCTTCTCCTTCTCTTCTCTTCTCCATGGCAGTTGCAGGTCCAGAGGTTGCAGCCATGCGCACTGTTGCGACATGTTGAGGGCATTGAACTGATGATGTAGCTCACTCATCGGCGCGCATGCCATGGCCAGTCCCTCCTCTCTACCTATGGCTTCCTGCTGCCTAGATACATCCATCCATGGTAGGATCGAGAGGGGGGCAGAAGGTGGCGTGAGGGAGAGGAGAATGCAGATGCAGTAGGGAGGAATGAGAGAGATAGAGATGATTTAAGAAATGATGAGGGAGTGGTCACCTCACTCATCGATCGGCCACCAGAGGATCCTACCACTACAACACACCTGCATGCACAGCTTCGATCCATCCATTCACGATCTCGACGCATGCATGCGATGCCGGTGCCTGTCTGTCTGCACGTACGTACATGCATGGCCATATAAGTGAACCATGAACGCACCTACATATGTATAGTGATGCACATGGATGACGATCGACGACTAGCTCTACCGACTGTAGCTAACGCTGTGGCCTGCAATGCTTTTGTCACCTTTTGTTACCCACCCCTGCTCGATCGGCTGCTCTGTCCGTCTCCACACTGTTTTTCGATTATAGTCTTCTTCTTCTACTATTGCATGCATATAAATGTTTTTCTCTGCCATGCATATGAATGGCCGCATTGCATAAAACGGTGTGTGTGCCGAAAGGTAGCTGGCCTTTTCGGACGTTCGGTTCCCATCTGTTCGGGAAGATCGGTGCCCACTGCCGTCCATGTTTGTCTACCATGACTCTCTCTGAAGCTTTAACCGGCGTGTGCATGCATGGGGGAGCTGCTGCTCTTTGCGGCCGGGCTTGACGTGCAGCAAGCGCGCTAGTAGTAATGGGTGACACGAACGTTTGGCACTATTTACTAATTACTATGGGCTGCATTTGTTTTGTTGTCCAATCCAATCGGTCTCACCAGATGAGCAACAACTGATCAGAACTCGGCAATCCTTACTTCACCGTAGGAAACTGTGCATACGCCGACGGCCAAAAGCCGGCTGCTGTCGGCATAACACCGTCGGTGTAACACGACGTCTGCTTAGATCAAATTGTTGTCGGCTCTTCTCCCTACGTCGACATAGGTTTTCCCAAAAAAAAAAAAAATCTAGTTCGAAATTTCCCACTTAGCCACACATTTAATCTCTGATTACACACTTAATATCGGGTCAAATACTTATCCAGCTCAAACTTCTCATTCGGTCACTCATCTTCAAACTGCTCCAGCCCAAGCGTGTTTAACTTTTGAGTCCCTTCCAAATTAGGTTCCAAGTAAAAAGTTATAACTTACTCATATTAGTATCATATCAATCATATTAACCCTTGTGTTACGATGTTACACTCTTTTATTTTTTAAATTCTTTTTTTTGCATAAATAACAATAATTATGTCATAATATTTTTTGAATAAATAACAATAAAATGATTTTTTTATTTTTTATTTTTACATTTAATATAGAATAATATATATATATATATATATATATATCTTTAAACTTGTAAAACGATATTTGAAAAATAAATGTCTAAATCAATTAGAAAAATGAGGGAAATGCAAATATGACATCCATATCATCTTTTGCATCACAGAAATATCGATAAACTTGCTATGACAAAAATCATCTAGCATGGAGCCAAATGATAAATTTATGCCCATTACCACGGCATAATTTGTGATAAAGTCCTCATATTTGACAAATAGGTGTATCTTGGTATAGCAAACAATGGTATCGAAGGGATATTTCAAATTATTTTTATAAATATCATTTTCCCTTTTCTAAGTGGTAAAAATGACTTTTTTGTCAACCAAGTATAAAAAATATGCTGTAAAATGGCACTCATCTAATTTTCACAAAGAGTAGTCCACATTTGATGGATATATCTCCAGTTATTAGGAATTTTCATGATTTCACCTAATTACTCTTAGTTAAATGAGTTTATGCCAATTTTTCGAAACTAAACCAAAAATCTGAACTACGAGTGTTTGATAGTTTGGTATGAAATTTTTGAAAAAATCATTTTAAGGTAGACAATTAGTGGTTATATCACAGAAATAAGTTTTAGAAAATTTAACCTCGTTGGATTAATAATCATGGTGGCCATTTTGACGGTTTTTTAAAAAAAAAATCAAATAAAGAAAAAACAATCACAAGAAAGATATCCTCTGGCATGGAGTCTTTTTATGTATACTAGTTGCTACGAAAAATGATAAACTTGATTTTTGACAAATTTTTCAGAAAATCCTCACAAAATGGTCTATCATGTATACACATTTATAAGTTTCAAGCCAAATGATCAAGTTATTGCTATTCACACGGCATAGTTTGTGATAATTTCTCATATTTGATTAATAGGTGTATATTGTTATTGGAAACAATGGTTACAAAGGGATTTTCAAATTAGTTTTATAAACAGGAAAATACTCTGCTACACCCCTGGGTAGACGTCCCCCCTTCGGATGTCGTCCATTAGAGTCTACCGGGATACGTGCCACAGTTAGTTAAGATCTGTCACGTGAAGTACAATTCGCTAATTGCCTGAAATTACCTGACGATTACCTGTCTGTCACAACGAGAAGAAGATGACAAAAACGCATCGTAGATTGTATCATAGGAGTATTGGTTTCCGCATTTTGTACTTATCTCCATGACAACGTTATAAATAAAGCATAGTTTGCTTCACCTGTTAGTAACAAGACAATCGAGTCACATGCATACACATGCATGTGTCGCCTTGGAAAGAGGGTTATGTCACCTAAAGTAAAATAACAAAATACTTAACTACCGTGTCCCGTGCATGCAAAGACAGTAGCACGGGAGAGGTAATTGCTCTATTCATATTTTCTCATCCTCTCTCCGCATGCGCCATGCATAACCAATGAAACGAACACAATTAGAGCTCTAATTAGTTAGAAGAGAACGCAATATGTATGTATCTGTCATAGAGATGTGTACGTTATAGTTGCAATATAGTCATGTCGGTTTTCGTGTCTGGTTGCCATATGGTGACAAAAAAAACTGCGCCACATGTGACCCATTACATTGGTTCTCGTGTCTGGCTGTAACATAGAAAGTTGTGCATCTTTTGGACCTAGTCTGCTCACGGATCACAAAAATTCTTATGGCAGCATGTAAGACAAACGAATAGTTAGAGAAAGAAGGTAATAGTTTCCAAAACACGACAGTCGATGTATTCAATAATTGCTATAAATTAGGGATATGCTTTCGTAATCACAGTCCAGCTATGTGACAACGATGAAAATCCCGAGGCAGATCCAACGGTGACTGGTAGGGGGGCATCGACCCCGGGGGAGAGGAAATCCACACTCAAAAAGAGTGTGGTGTAAAATGGCACCCAAAGGGGCAGAAATGACTGTTTATAAATATCATCTTAAACCAAGTATAACAAATGACTGTTTTTGTGAACCAAGTATAACACTTTATAAATATCATTTTCCTTTCTCAAAGGGGCAGAAATGACTGTTTTTGTGAACCAAGTATAACAAATGAGGTGTAAAATGGCAGCCATCTAATTATCAAAAAGAGTAGTCCACATTTTATGGATAATCTCCCAGTATTAGGAATTTTCTTGATTTCTACCTAATTTCACTTAGTTAAATGAATTTATGCCGATTTTTCAAAAGTAATCCAAATTTGAGCTATAAGTGTTCGATAGTTTGGTCTGAGTTAAAAAAAAACATTTTAAGTTACACGAACATTGATAGTTTAGAAAATTTGACCTCTTTAAATAAATAGTCAAGGTAGCCATTTTAACCTTTTTAAAATCGAATAAAGTAAAAAAAAGATATCCTCTTACATGGAGTCCATTTATGTGTACTAGCCACTATGAAAAATAATAAACTTGATTTTTGACAAGTTGTTCAAAAAAATCGTCACAAAGGTCCATCATGTATAAACATCTATCAGTTTCAAGCCAATGATCAAGTTATGGCTATTCCCACGGCATGGTTTGTGATAAAGTTCTCATATTCGACAAATAGGTCTATCTTGGTATGGGAAACAATGGTTCCGAGGAGATTTCAAATTATTTAAAAAAATATCATTTTCCTTTTTCTAAGTGGCAAAAATTACTTTTTTGTGAACCAATCAACCAAGTACGAAAAATATGGTGCAAATTATAACCCATCTAATTTTAAAAAGAGTAGTTCACATTTGATGTATAATCTCCAAGTATTAGGAATTATCTTGATTTCTATCTAATTTTGCCTAGTTAAATTAGTTTATGCTGATTTCCAAAAGTAATCGAAATTTGAACTACAAGTGTTTGATACTTTGGTCTGAATTTTTTTAAATCATTTTTAGGTACACAAATAGTGGTTTTGTCACAGAAACATCGATGGTTTTAGAAAATTTGACATCTTTCGATGAATAGTCATGGTGGCCATTTTGACCATTCTTCTTAAAAAATAACGTGAAAAAACCTTTTAAAAAGATATCCTCTAGCATGGAGTCTTTTTCTCTGTACTTGTGGCTATGAAAAATGATAAACTTGATTTTTGAAAAATTGTTTTAAAAAATCTTCAAAAAAGGTCAATCATGTATGAACATCATAAGTTTCAAACCAAATGATTAAGTTATTGTCGTTCTCAAGACATAGTTTGTGATAAAGTTCTCATATTCAACAAAATAGGTGTATCTTGGTATACGAAACAATGTATCTGAAGGGATTTTTCAAATTATTTTTATAAATATCATTTTCCTTTTTCCAAATGGCAAAAATGACATTTTTTTGTAAACCAAGTACAAAAAAATATGATGCAAAATGGCACCCATCTAATTTTCACAAAGAGTAGTCCACATTTGATGGATAATCTCCAAGTATTAGGAGCTTTCTTGATTTCTACCTATTTTTGTCTAGTTAAATGAGTTTATGTCGATCTTTCGAAATTAATCCAAATTTGTAGAATAAGTGTTTGATAGTTTGGCCTAATTTTTTTTTAAAATCCTTTTAAGGTACACAACAAGTGGTTATATAACATAAAAATTTGTAGAAAATTTGACCTCTTTTGATGAATTGTTATGGTGGCCATTTTGACCTTTTTAAAAAGAATCAAATGAACTAAAAATACCTCAAAAAGATATCCTCTGTCATGGAGTCCTTTTATGTGTACTAGTTGCTAAGAAAAATGATAAGCTCGGTTTTTGACAAATTGTTCAAAAAATCTTAAAAACAGTCTACCATGTATGAACATCTGTAAGTTTCAAGCCAAATGATGAAGTTATGTCCGTTCCAACGGTATAGTTTGTAATAAAAAATTATATTTTAAAAATAGGTGTATCTTCGTATTGGAAACTATGGTTTCGAAGGGAGTTTTGTAATTATTTCTTTAAATATCATTTTCCTTTTTCTAAGTGGCAAAAATGGCTTTTTTTGTGAACCAATTACAAAAAAAAAATTGCGCAAAAGATGATGTAGTTGTCATATTTGGATTCTTCTCATTTTTCTAATCGATTTAGATATTTATTTGTTAAATTTGGACTTACAAATTTAAAGATATGAATTATTCTATATTATAGAAAAATAGCTATGTCGGCGTAGCCTGTCCTACGATGACAGCTAAATTGCGTCGACGGCCATTCTCCTGGGTTGCCCAGCTCGGGACCTACACCGACTGGCCCGACAAAAGGTCGTCAGACTAGGAAAAGGCCCTCGGCGTCTTGCAGTTTTCCTATTGTGCTTCATACCATTGCTTGAGCTATAGGAGCATATCTAGCGGAAGTGCGAAACCCTTCAATTATGTGGTCAAACATAATTGAACTAGTACACAAAGTCCATATCCATTACATTATCGAATTTAAAGGTTTTAGATAAGGTCTATAAAACCAAGTCTTATGTCCAACCAACGGAAGAAAATTCAATTTAAAAAGTAGCGGAAACACACACAAAAATATGGGGCCCAAGCCATCATTGCTTTACCATAGAAGCTGACTGGGAGAACGTCATATTTCACAAAGTCGTAGTCAAAACCATCATTCACCTTCTGCTCCTTCGTATCTTCGAGTTAATATCAAGAAAGGAAAAATAATCTATTGTGAGTACTTCAAAATATACTCGCAAGCCACCTAATGATGTGAAACGTCTTTCAGACTTATCCACATCAAGACCTACAGTCCCACCAAGAGGACCTCTCACTCGAGTTCAAGCCAAAGCACTACATGACAAAGTGAACTCGCTTTTCCTCGAGATCATGTCTTAAAGAAACCATCACCACTAGTAGAAAATGGGGCTTCGGTTTTGAGCCCTGAGTCCCTTCAGTCCCGGTCCTGCCTGGAAGCCGGACTAAAGATACTATTAGTCCCGGTTTCAACGGCTAGTAAGGCATCTCGAGTTCGAAACCTATCAGTCCCGGTTCCGGGCAAACTTTTAGTCCCGGTTGGATATACGAACCGCGACCAAAGGTTTTAGTCGCGGTTCGTGTAACAAACCGGGACTAAAAGTCCCATTTTATATATACTTCGTCCCTCTCGCCCGAGCCAGCCATTGCATTTTCTGGTCAGAGCGCGTGTGGAGAGCTGCTCGAACTGTTCTTCGTGTTCTTCGCGTGGAGCTCGAGTTCATCAGCGTTGCCGTCGATTTGTGAAGATTTGAAACTTCGTGCCTTCTAAAAGGTTAGCCATTGTATCCTATTATCTCTTACTGCTAATTTTTGCTCATTTAATGCTTTAAAAGTATAGAGAATGGTGGATTTAGCTTTAGGAGTAATTTTGTGGGAAGTGTGAGCTCAAATTTTAGCTACCTAGCTAGTTTGCATATGTGTGAAGATACGGTCAACTTAGCTCAACATAGCTCAACAATAGCTCAACTTTAGCTCAACTTAGTTATTTATATGTATATAATGATATGTTACATATCCGAGCCACGCAGCCGTATACGATGGTCGACAACAGCGAGGTCCCCTACGGCGTCGTGAACAACTCCACCTTTTCGGATGAGGTATTATTAGCACATCTAGATGTCATGTCGTCTCTGTAATATAAAAATAATTTTTAATTTAGGGTGAGAATTTCCTAATTTAATTTTTCCAATTATAAATATTAGGAATCAGTATGTGAGTGCGGCATTCGTGATGGATGTGTCCAGTTTCAACATTGTCTACAAGGAAAAGTCATTCTCGTAGAAGAATTAAATTTTACAAGAGAGGAGAAGAGAAAGACCGATGAAAATTTGAGTAGGACCGAAGAGAAGCTAAGGCTAGCTCATGATACAATCCACAAGATGAAGCAAGATTTAAAAACTCTGAACGAAAAAAGAGAAATGGTTGTGGAAAAGAAGGGAGAAATAGAGTTGGATTTGGCGGATATCATCGATGGACACATGATCCAGACTCGTGAAACTAGGGAAAGAACGAGGTTGAAGATTAATAAGATGAAAAAGGCATCTCTCCGAAATGAAATGTTCCTACATTTCTCATTCGGTGTCATTGTTCTCCTAGTCGCGATTATAATCGCCATGTACGGTTTTTTAAAGTGTGCAAACTAGTGTTGTCGTACTGTGTTGGGACTCAGAATTATTGTTAGCATTGTGTGATTGCGCTTGTATTGTGATGAACACTATATTAATTTGAGCACTTACTCTCTCTATATATAATTGTGTGTAGATGAGACGACAATGGATGTACAGTGACCGGCGATCGAATGCGTTCATGCAAGGCGTGCGGGAATTTGTCGAGGTTGCTAAGGCAAACGCGCATAATGGTTTTATGTGTTGTCCATGCTGTGTGTGTCGGAACGAGAGGGATTTCCCCGACTCACGGGATATTCACATCCACCTCTATACGTCCGGTTTCATGCCCGGCTATAAATGTTGGACCAAGCATGGAGAAATAGGGGTCATGATGAAAGACGACGAAGAAGAAGATAATAATGACGACTATCCTATGTTCCCTGAACAGTGTGAGACAGAAAATGTCGAAAATGAAGAACAACAAGAAGAAGAAGTTGAAGCACCAGATGAGCCTATTGATGATCTTGGTCGGGTCATTGCTGATGCGAAGCGAGACTGCGAAAGTGAAAAGGAGAGGCTGAAGTTCGGGCAGATGTTAGAGGATCACAAAAAATTGTTGTACCCAACTTGCAAAAATGAACAGAAAAAGCTGGATACCACGCTAGAATTGCTGAGATGGAAGGCAGAGAACGGCGTGACCGATAAGTGATTTGAAAAGTTGCTAAATTGCCCAAATGACTGCATCCTGTACCGCGGTGACTATGAGAATTTGGTTGCATGCCCGGTATGCACTGCATTGCGGTACAAGATCAGACGAGATGACCCTGAAGGTGTTGAGGGCAAGGGCACCAGGAACAGGGTTCCTGCCAAGGTGATGTGGTATGCTCCTGTAATACCACGGTTGAAACGTTTGTTCAGAAACAAAGAGCATGCCAAGTGGATGCGATGGCACAAGGAAGACCGTAAGAAAGACGAGATGTTGAGACACCCCGCTGATGGGTCGCAGTGGAGAAAAATTGATAGAACGTTTCCCGACTTTGCAAATGAAGCAAGAAACTTAAGGTTTGGTCTAAGTACAGATGGCTTTAATCCTTTTGGGGAGCAGAGCAGCAGTCATAGCACCTGGCCCGTGACTCTATGTATCTATAACCTTCCACCGTGGTTTTGCATGAAACGAAAGTTCATTATGATGCCATTGCTCATCCAAGGACCGAAGCAACCCGGCAACAACCTTGATGTGTACCTCAGGCCATTAGTTGAGGAATTTTTACAGTTGTGGCAGGAAGAAGGTGTACGTGTATGGGATGAGTACAAACAGGAGGAATTTGACCTACGAGCGTTGCTGTTCGTAACCATCAATGATTGTCCTGCTCTTAGTAACCTTTCAGGACAGACAACCAAGGGATATCATGCATGCACACACTGTTTAGATAAGACTGATAGTGTATATTTGACTAACGGGGGGAAGAATGTGTACCCTAGGCATCGTCGTTTTCTTCCACCCAATCATCCCTTAAGAAAAAAAGGCAAGCATTTTGGTGAGGCGGAAAAAGGGAAGAAGCCTAACCTTCGTTCTGGTGCTGATGTATTTGATATGGTTAAGGATTTGAAAGTAATATTTGGAAAGGGTCCTGGCAGCCTAAAAGTTCCAAATGACGCTAACGGACACGCACCCATGTGGAAAAAAAAATCTATATTTTGGGAGCTACCCTATTGGGAAATCCTAGAGGTCCGCTCTTGTATCGACGTGATGCACGTGACGAAGAATCTTTGCTTGAACCTTCTAGCCCACTTGGGTGTGTATGGGAAGAATAAAAAAGATACACCGGGAGCACGAGAGGACCAGCAACGTTTGAGAGAAATGGACGGCATCCATCAAGAGCCGTTTGAAGGTCCTGCCAGCTATACTCTTACGAAAGAAGAGAAGGACATATTTTTTGAGTGTCTGAGTAGTATGAAGGTCCCATCCGGATTCTCATCGAACATAAAGTGAATAATAAATATGGCTGAGAAAAAATTCCAAAACCTAAAGTCTCATGACTGCCACATGCTTATGACCCAATTGATTCCGGTTGCATTGAGGGGGCTTCTACCGGAAAGTGTTCGACTACCCATTGTGAAGTTATGTGCATTCTTGAATGCAATATCTCAGAAGGTAATCGATCCAGTGAGTCTACATACCTTACAGATTGATGTGGTTCAATGTCTTGTCAGTTTCGAGTTGGTGTTCCCACCATCCTTTTTCGATATTATGACGCACCTGATAGTTCACCTAGTCGAACAGATTTCCATCCTCGGTCCTGTATTTCTACACAATATGTTCCCCTTTGAGAGATTCATGGGAGTCTTAAAGAAATATGTTCATAACCGTGCTAGGCCTGAAGGAAGCATCTCCAACGGCTTTGGAACAGAGGAGGTCATTGGGTTTTGTGTGGACTTTATTCCTGATTTTAAGCCGATTGGTGTTCCTGAATCGCGGCATGAGGGGAGATTGAGTGGAAAAGGCACTCTCGGAAGGAAAACAATGATCTGTATGGACGGTCATTCTTTAACTGAAGCACATTACACAGTTCTGCAGAATTCCACCTTTGTGGCTCCTTATATTGAGGAACACATGAATATTGTACGGTCCAAAAACCCGGAGATGGATGACTCCTCGATAACAGAAGCACACAAGGCGAATTTCAGCGGTTGGTTGCAAGCACATCTCATGAATAACAACACTGTTGACATGGAGTTGTTCGACTTGGCCAGCGGACCATCTTCGACCATATCAACTTTCCAAGGGTACGAGATAAATGGGAATATATTTTACACGATGACACAAGATAAAAAGAGCACCAACCAAAACAGCGGTGTCCGCTTTGATGCAACAAACGGCGATGGAAGTAAGACACATATTATGGTTACATAGAGGAGATATGGGAACTTGACTATGGACCTTCTTTTAAGATCCCTTTGTTTCGGTGCAAATGGGTCAAGATGACAGGGGTACATGTAGATACCCAGTACGGAATGACAACGGTGGATCTCCAGAATCTTGGGTACCTAAACGAACCATTCGTCCTAGCCAATGATGTGGCTCAAGGTTTTTATGTGAAGGATATGTCTACTAGACTGAATAAAAGAAAAGAAAAGCAAGACAAAACATTATCCGGTGATACCAAGCGCCACATAGTTCTTTCAGGGAAAAGAAATATCGTGGGAGTGGAGGACAAGACAGACATGTCAGAAGATTACAATAAGTTTGATGAAATCCCACCCTTCAAAGTCAACATTGACCCAACTATCAGGTTAAACAATGAAGATACTCCATGGTTACACAGCGCATATAAGAAAGCGAAACACTAGTTGATGTGTAATAATGTTAAACTTTTTATGTAACTCTATGTGTCAGAAGCTGTAATAATGTATTCCGCGCCATCACGCCGCCTTATTTCAAGTTATTATTAGTTTAATTATAAAATATAATGCAAAAGATCTGAGTTTACCTCATATTTAATTGAAAATGGCAAAATGGTTATTATTTTAATAGCTAAAATAATTATTTTAAGAATCAGAAAATGGTTTTATATTAGTTATTCAAATTGAAACACTCTTCATGGTCAAAGTTTTGTCAGGATCCAAATATGTAGTCAGAAGTTATTCAAATGTATGTTCAACCTCTTTTGAAATTGCAAAATGAAAAATATTTGAGTTTTGGCGCAAAAACACCCCTTTAGTCGCGGTTGGTTTTACGAACCGCGACTAAAGGGGTGGCACCGCGCGCGAAAACTGATCGGCCGAAAACACAGTGGGTCACGGTTCGTGGCTCCAACCGCGACTAAAGGTAAAGGTACCCTTTAGTCGCGGTTGGAGCCACGAACCGCGACTAAAGGTCTGAGGTATATATACTTCTTCTTCACAATCCCGGTTCAATCCACGAACCGGGACAGCGCTAAGGAACCACCCAGGACGCCGCCAGGCTGCCCAAATCGAGCGCGCCGCCGTCCGCTGCCGAGCTCCGCCTCGCCGCCGTCCGCTGCCGAGCCGTTCCCCGACGACGCGCTGCTCTGGCCGTGGCCTCTTCGCCCTCGTCTCCGACACGTACGCTCCGGCCGCTCTCCTTCCTCGTCTCCGACGCCGCGACGCCGCGCCACCGTGCCTGCCCCTGCCCCCGGCCTCCTCCTCCTCACAAGGTACGGCATCTCCTTCCTCCTCTCTCACACAATATCGAATTAGCTAGGGTTTAGCTAGGGTTTGCATATTAGGTTTGAATTTTACATATTAGGTTCGAATTAGAGTTCCATTTTGCTAATATTTTTTAATATCTATCAAATGCTAGTTAAGTTGCTAGTTTAGGTCTTATTTTTTAGTTACTATATACTGTTTTTGCTACTGTTTTTTAGGATGTTAATTACAATGCAAAGTACTTGTGCAATTTTTAAATTCCAAGTTCAAATGCTAGAATTATTGTTAGGAAAATGTTATTGTTCTTTAGTTGCTAGAGTTATGTGCAATGTGTTGATTAATATTTGTGAAAATGCGATTTGTGACAATGTGTTTGTGATGCAATTTGTGATGCCAGGATTAATTTGTGATGCAATGTTAAGTGAATTGCTACTGTTAAGCTCCATTGTCATGCTGACGTCAGCATGACTACTTTTGGCCGATGATTAGATGGTTGCATATTCAGGGAGGTGTGAGTGAACCATGTTGTCTGAACATATATGCAATGTTCATTCCACGTTGTTTGCTGACACCATCCCTGAAGCAATTCTATATGAGGCCTTGTTGTCTGTTTTGCAATGTTAGGAAGTTTGTAAATTAGTGTGTTAGCAAATTGTTATAGTATTTTAGTGTCTTCAATTTAGAATTTAGAAATATTGTTTTAGTACTTAGTTGAATTTAGTTGATTGATTTAGGAATTTAGTGTCTTCAATTTAGAATTTAGAATTTAGGAATTTAGAAATATTGTTTTAGTGTCTTAGCAAATTGTTATAGTATTTTAGTGTCTTAGCAAATTGTTGTTTCTTAGCAATAGGAATTTAGTTGATTTAGGTCTTCAATTTAGAATTTATAATTTAGAACTATTGTTTTAGGACTTAGTAGTTGAATTTAGAATTTAGCAATATGTTGGAATTTAATACAATGTCTTTGAATTTTACAATGTTTTATACAATGTCTTGGATTTTAAGAGTTAATGTAAAGATTCATAGTTTCAAGATGGACGGGACTATGGATGTCCGGGACTGGGCTCCGCCGGGTTGGCACTGGGAGGTGCTACCTTCCGGTGTGCGCAGATTGGTGAGGAATGAGGGAACCATCGTCGACCCGGAGCTTCTTTGGTGGCGGTCACGTGGGCCCCGACGGGTACAGAGGGTGCCCGCCCCCGAGGAGTTGGTACGCCGTCGTGTCAGGGCGGAGGACGAGCATGTCCGTCGGTACATGGTCGCGTTGGATGTCCGTCCGTCCAACACTTGGCAGCATCTTCAGGGATCTCACATTAGTTATGATCATGTTTGGGTTCCTTCACTTTGGGTTTTCACCGCACGCGGCATGTTTCCGGCGGTTCGACGTCCATTTTGATTAGCGTGATGTATTATGGATGCGATATATATTATTATGACTTGTAACTAATTGATGTTATTGCTACTACTACTTTCAATGTCACTCTTTGTTGTTATTGCTACTACTTTTAATCTTTATTTAATCCTTTTTCTTTATAGTTAAAGCTATGGACCACAACGGTAACGGTAGAGATACTCAGGAAGATGCATTGTTGAACATGATAGGGGAAAGCCGACCAGAAGATGTAGAGAACTTTGTAGATGACGGCTCACAATATCTGAATGATGATGGGTATTGCTTGTTGGAAGATTTGTTACAAGGAGACAACCCGCAAACAAGTATTGATGTCGATACTAGCGCTGGGCCCTCAACCTGCAAGTACTCCGATGTAAATATTTAAGTCTTTGCTCATGATATATATTACTAGTTAGACCTTCACACATTGAGCATATATTAAACGAAGGTTTTTTGTAGACCTCCAAATCGAACAAATCCTCCACTCCAAGGGGCCCGACCAAAAAGTGGGACGAGAACATGCACATGAGGATTGATGTAGTCAGTGCCGATGGGATCCCTTTGGAGCCCAAAAAGAGCGTGACAGCATTTACAAATCAAGCAGGAGTTCTTGTTAGGGATATGATCCCGATCACCTGTCGAGAATGGAATAAGCCAGCAAGAGCCGGCAATATAAGTTTTGTCTCTGACGAATTAAAGAAATCTATTTGGGAGAAGCTGATATCACACTTCACTCTGCCGAAGATGGACACCCCGGAGCAAACAAAGGCCATGATGGACAAAGTGAAGGCGTGGATCCTTAAGAAGATGGCCACACAATTCTGTAACCACAAGAAAAGATTGTGGGCGACTTATGTCAAGAGCGGGAAAATTACTCCGGAGTTCAAGGGAACTCAAGAGAGGTTACGTGCTCAATGGGATGATTTCAAGACATACAAGGAATCGGAAGAAGCTATAGCACGGTCGAAAAAGAACGCGGATAATGCCGCGCTGAAGATATATCATCATAATCTGGGGACAGGTGGCTACAGGACTGCCAGGCCTAAGTGGGATAAACTTAAGGCTGAAATTAAGGCAAAAGGGCTATCTCCAGGTACAGAGAAAGTGCCCGAAAGAGCAGGAAATTTCCTAATGGCGCATGGTATGACGTTGGATATGGAAACAGGGGAGTTGGTTCTTCGTGATCCGACGAAGAAAGCAGTGTTGACTCCCCTCAAGGATCTTGAAACAGCAATAGCCGAGGTGGAGGCGGGAACTTTTGTTCCTGATAGAGATAACGACGAACTGACAAAGGCACTCAAAAATCCTGAGCACGGAGGACGCGTACGAGGCTATGGATGTGTTACTTGGAAGATAGGGTTTCATGAGAACATAAACACTTATAGAAGCCGAGCGAGAGCACAGAAGAGGAGGGAGCAGCAGGCGGCAGACCGGCTGAAGAATGTGGAAGAAAAGAACGAGCAGCTCTTTGCGCTGTATTCTCAGATGCAGGAGCAAATATCAAGCCGTCCAGCGGGAGAACACATGTACATAGATCCCGCACCCGACTGCCGGAGAAGCAGCATGGCTTCCACGGTGTTGCATGTCAGCGTTGATGATGCACAGGTTGATGTGTCACCGATGGAGCGCTACCCTGTGGACAATATCGAAGAGAAGACTGATTGTGAGCTACACCAGCCATTGAAGAATATATCCATGAAGGTGGCCGTCGGCTTTGCTTTGAAAGTTGATCCTGCAGCGCGTTGGCATGGCCGCGAGATTCTAGCTGGGTATGCTCGTGTCGGGGTGGATGAAATTCTATCCGGATGTGAGACATTGGAGATTGACTTCGCTGGCCCTTAAGGGGAGTCGACCCTGGGAGAAGTCTTGCATGGAGTTATTTTATGGAAAAAGAAATACATCATATTTCCAGGCTCGAAGCAAAGGACTAAGGCTCCCTCAACTCCACGTCGATCATCGCGGCCTGATGCTCCATCACCTCCACCTCGATCATCGCCGCCTAAGGCTCCCTCACCTTCACCTCGACCATCGCCGACTAAGGCTCCCTCACCTCCACGTCGATCATCGCCGCCTAAGGCTCCCTCACCTGCACCTCGATCATCGCCGCCTAAGGCTCCCTCACCTGCACCTCGACCATCGCCGCCTAAGGCTCCCTCACCTACACCTCGACCATCGCCGCCTAAGGCTCCCTCACCTCCACCTCAACCATCGCCGCCTCGATCTGCGCCTAAGGCTCCCTTATCTACGCCTAAGGCTCCCTCATCTGCGCCTAAGGCTCCCTCATCTACGCCTAAGGCTCCGTCATCTACGCTTAAGGCTCCCTCATCTACGACTAAGGCTTCCTCATCTGCGCCTAAGGCTCCCACATCTTCCACGCTGCATCAGCGGACTCGATCTTCGGCGCCGCCCACTCAGTACATTGGAGTAAAGCGGAAGTGCCCGACTCCGCCTACTAAGGAGAAAGTGTCACCGCTCCCCAAGGGTCGTCCCACGGAGAATAAGAGGCAGCAGAGAGCCGACGTTGCCCAGCTTGGACAACAGAAAAAACAATCGATCGTTCCGTTGAAGGTGGCATCCCCAATTGTATTACCAGAACAGTTTGAAGAAATTCCTGGTCTGACGATTGCTGAAATGCTAGGCCTAGTTGAAACCGGCATGGCTCCCCTGGCAAGGCAATTTGTCATGGGGAAGGAACTGGTCACAGAGGCGGAGTTGGCACTACTACCTCCAAGGATGCGAGAATTACATCAGTGGTACATGGAGCGCACAAAAGACGGCCAAACAATGATGTCTCTTACATATAAAGATGAACATTACTTCATCGGAGAACAGACAATCCATATTGATTTTGATGAATTATGGCAGTTATTCAATATGGAAGCCCTCGACAAATGTATCATGAGCTGCTATTGTCTGTAAGTGATTAATTTTTATTTCTGTTATTAATTAAGTCTCTAGCTAATTAAGTCTCACTACATACATTCGTTCATATGCTATTATGCAGAAAGAAGATTCTCGAATGTAAGAGGATGCCTAATTATCAAGTTGGGTTCGTTGACCCGGATCGAGTTCATGTACATAGTTTCCGGAGGAAACGGAGAACAACTTGTTCAATGCATTGAAGCAACAAAATTATAAAGATGTGATTTTGTTTCCTTACAACTTCAGGTGAGAGTGTTCTTACTGTCTTGTACACATTAACTTTTCGCTCTGACTAAATGTTGATGAACGTGTGCAGCTACCACTGGATTCTCTTTAACATTCAAATTGACCGTGGGATAGTTGAGATCGAGGACTCAATAGCGCATACCTTGGAGTATTACGCAGCATTACTGATATGCTCCAAAAGTAATTTCAATCGTTATTACACTATATCGGCCTCTTTATTTTCCTGTGTTCTAGTTATTAATATCTTCTTTATTCATTTTATTTGTAGGATATGGAAGCGGTTCACAAGATCTGAGTGTGGTCATTTTAAATCAGAGCTGACCTTTAAACAAATCCCCGTAAGTATAGTACTCATTTTAATTCAAGTTTTAATATCGGATTGTCCTGTTTCATTATTATTTGATTCAACTCTATTTTCGTAAAGTGCGAGAAACAGCCACCGGCGACTAATCTATGTGGATATTTCGTTTGCGAGTACGTGCGCACGTGTGTCAGTGCGCGGACTTCTCCACATGTACGTTCAACATTAATATATATATTCAGAGTTTTAGTTTTGTTAATGACAATTTATATATTCATATCGACCTTCTATTTGATACAGAATGTGACTTCACGGTCGGAACTCCCAGCAAAGCAACGCATAAGAGAAATTCAAGAGGAAATTGCTGGTTTTTTGCTTGACGAGGTCATAGCCCCAATAGGAGAATACCATGAAAACCCATAAGTGATATTCATGTAATTCTCGTGTTCAGAAGACACTCGTGTGTATATATGATCGAATGTATATATATGTTTGTACGACTGACTCGTTATATTATATATGCATGTATGCTTAATTTAGACTCGTCATACAATATATGCATCGATGTGTGTAATTGTACCGTACGAATAATAGCTTAAATCATAAATAAAACAGAAAACAAAATAAAAAAAACCTAAAACCTCTCGAACTTTTAGTCCCGGTTTGTAATACAGACCGGGACAAAAGGTTATGGCCTGAGCAGCTCGCCTGCGAGCCCACGTGGATGCTATTTGTCCCGGTTGCAGACGGGACCGCTACTAAAGGGGCTGGCCTTTAGTCCCGATTCCGCAGTCCCGGTTTTTAAACCGGGACAAAAGGCCCTTACAAACCGGGACTGTTAGGCTGTTTTCTACTAGTGCACGCCCGTATTTCCATCTCAACCGGGCCACCAAATCTGCATTTCCACTTCAATGGCTGCCTCAACTCGGCCACAAAACTTGCATATTCGCCTGATTTTCTTAAACCAAGTACAACAACATGATATAAGTGATCTATAAAAGTATAAATAACATATATCTACTTAGTTAACGAGAGAGAAAATAGGTGGGTTGGAGATTTAAAGCCAGGAGAGCAATGCGTGCTACGAGATATTTTTTTGGAACGAGGCAAAAGACTTGCCATTTTCATCAATAGAGAAAGAGAAATAAGAGTTTTTTAGGTCTTAAATGCCTAGGACAATCCCTAGGACTTTAAACAAAAGTCTACTCTCTCGGCATAATGTTGTCAAAAAAATTGCCCCGGCCCTCACTCACAATTTGGCCTCCTCTTTAATCTTCATGGTGATTAGCATAACAAGGGAGCCCAACGCTTTGCGAGGCCGACCCATCTCGGAAACTAACCCGTCCACCATTCCTTTACACTAGAAATGTTGTTCCAAGAGGCGGGAGAAATGCCATGGAGGCCGCACCAAGATAGGATATTTGACCAAACACAGTGGAGTAGCTGCATTTGAAGAGAAGGTGTGCCGCCGATTCTTGAGTTTGGTCACAAAGGGGACAATTCCCACAATTTTGCCATCCTCTTCGTTGTAGATGGTCTGAAGTCCAAATTCTATTTTGTAGCACAAGCCAAGCAAAGATCTTGCATTTCGAGGGGGCCCAAGTTTTCCAAACTACTTGATTCATGTTGGAGGCAATGAGACCTTCGAATTGCATCTTGTAAGCCGAAGAGGCGGAGTATGTGCCATCACTTGTGAACTTCCACCGAATTGAGTCTCAGGTGTCGGGGTTGAGAGAAATATTTGAGATCATTTCCCAAAGTGTTAAAAATTCGCTCACATGCTCAAAACCGAGCCCCTCACTTGTGTCAAGATGGTTGACCCACTCATTGTTTTGAAGAGCCTTTGTGACGGTACAATTTCTCTTTTTAGATGGCTTGTGAGAGTATAAGGTGAGGCTAATATTAATAAAATGAGCATCTAGATGTACTGTTATATGTTGGCTATTGTACCTGCTATTAGGGCTGGACATAAAGCTCGAAGCTCGGCGAGCTAAACAAATGCTCGTTAGCTCGACTCGTTTAGCTCGGCTCATTATAGCAACGAACAGAGCCAAACAATGTTTTCAGCTCGTTATCCTTAACGAGCTAAACGAGCAGATTAATGAGCCTCGCGAGCAGCTCGTTAGGCTCGCTAATTAGAAGTTCATCTAAATAATAATTAGAAGCCCACAAAAAATTAGCAGAAAAGCCTAAAAACCCAAAAAAACTCAGCGTATACTAATGACTAATCCCTACCCTAACCTAACTACACGTCCAGCACTAAACACACGCACAAGCATAGCTGTAAAAGGGTGTGCGCCGCCACCCGCTGCCCTCTGTTTATTCTATTACCCTCCCTTAACGATATTAACGAGCTGCTCGCGAGCGCTCGCGAGTCTTAACGAACAGAGCCAAGCTTTTTTTTTGAGCTCGTTATCCTTAACGATCTTAACGAACCGAGATTAAATGATCACGAGCTTAACGATCCGATCATAAACGAGCCGAGCTGCTCGTGAGTCCAGCCCTACTTGCTATAGATGACATAGCAATGAGCATCTAGATCTACTGTTATATATATCCCTGCTCTTATAAAAACTTTGGTATGATCTCAGTCCCGCGGCAGGGAGTAGCTAGAGAGACCTCTCGTGTAAAGAGCAAATCAAAGTTAATTAATGAAGGGCAAAGCTAGATAGTTTGACTACATGTACACCATATAGCTACTAGCTGTACACAGGTTACTAATTGCAACATCGATTGCAAGCAGAGCGACGGAGCATCCGTAGGTTGTGATAGGCCTGCAGCTACAAGCATATGCAAATGCGAAGCAAAGCTAGGCACTGATCGCATGCACAAAACCTTGTGTACAGTAGGAGTATATATAAGTATGTATAGTGCCACTTAACCATATTGCACAGAGACACAATGAATGTATTAATGGAGGATGGAAGGGGGAGAAATAGTGGAACAGCAAAGTTTGAAAAAAGAAGAGTCGAGGAACAGGGAGAGACAAGATGTTTATTTCACATGCAGATGACTTCAATATGCATGCAAATGCACAGCTAGATAGCTACTAGCTGATGCACACAGAGGGCCATAAAACTGGGGCTGGGGAAGAATCTGTTTTGAATTGGAGATGATCAGCAGCTGTGTGGTCAGTGAGTGAATACTACTCCAGCAAGTACTGATCGGTGTACCGCCTGAATTCTTCAAGAAAGAATTGTATATGCTGATATGCATGCATGACAATCAATCAATGCCTACTTACACCAGGAGCAGTGAGACAGAAGGATACCCTCTGTGTTTTGTTTCTGTCAAGTTATTGCACCAGTAAAAAGTCTAGCAAGGAGTAGCTAGTATACATGTTTGTGTAGTTACTACTTCATGCAGGCAGGCCAGCCAGCAGCTAGAGCAAGCCTTTGATCAGATCGGATAAAAGAATGATAGGAAGATATAAAGTTGGTTGCCTTTGCAATTGGTGGTGTACTGCGGTATTAACATTTCAAGCTTTTAGGATCCGGCTGATGTTTGCTGCGATGACCTGGACTCTATGGACTATTCGTAATAAAATGGTTATCGAGCATGTCTTTCTACGTCGGGCCTCTGACTCGGTGTTTAAACTGTTGGCTTTCCTCCAGGAGTGGCACCCGTTATGTAGGCAGCGGGACAGGGAGCGGCTGGATGCGATGCTCGGCGATCTTCTGCGGGCGGCTCGCCGTCTACACTCTTCATCCAGTCGTAGGGCTCCTCCTTAGGGAGTGAGATTTGTATCCGTACTCTCTCTATTTGTCACCGGGCTTGTTGTGTTGTGCTGTGGCCCCAGCTTTATTTTCGCACTTGGTTGTACACTTGTATTCGTTACCGTTGTTACTGTGGTGGTTGCTTTATTTATAACGCGGGGCGAAAGCCTGTTTCGAGGATCCGGCAGCGGTACAAGTGCACCTTCGCTCATTATCCTACTCCCTCCATTTCTTGATATAAGGTGTATAGTTTTTTTTTAAAAAATCCATAATATAAAGTGTATTTGCTATTTATGGATAATTTGACCTAACAAAAAATGAGACCTAGTCTTAAAAGAGGGATAACGGATTGTATTCATTTTGTGTCTATTAATAACTCATCTCTTGCTATTTTTCTGAAAACAATAAGTCTACTGTGTACAAAATACGCATGTCTTAATATTCGTACAGAAAACTATACCCCTACATTCAGAAACGGAGGGAGTAGTTTATTATTCTTAGCAATTGCCAGTTAGTCACCGTAAGCAAAATAAAACTCGATAGAAAAACTGTAGCCACATATTTTTACTCCCTCCATCGCAATTTAAAGGCCATGTACATAGTTTAGAGCGTGTGGAACGAGTTGTATCTAAGTGGGTAGCTAAGAGCATCTTTATTTGCTAGATTTATTAGGTCTAAACAATCGAAGGGGTGAGTCTAGCAAAAAAAAAAATAGATGCGGGTCTAGTATAAGACCTTTAGTTAGTAGACAAATCAACATAGAAAAGACCTCGTTTCAAAAAAAAACATAGAAAATACGATCATGTGAGCCCCTGCATCGGCATGCTTCTTGGATCTACACACACATGCAGTACTACAACAGAGTACTTTAATTACTTCTGAAATCTTCCGGCTGCAAGTACGTACCCGGCCCTCTGAAAGCTGCTGTTATATATGGTTCTGTCTCTGTTCATCCTTAATTACGTCCTCTCTCGCGCTCGCTGCTTATCTTGCTAGCTGTTTACACACACATATTAAACAGTACGCTAGTGATGAGACGAGACGTCTCCTCCAGCTCCAGGGCCGGCCGGCCGGAGCTGAGGTCGCCTTCTTTCATGGTGAAAAAGATGTAGCTAGCGAGGAAGAAGAAGCTAAGCTAGAATTCTCTAGAGAGATGAGCATGCACATACTGGAGGAGAGAGAGAGAGAAACCAAGGAGGAGGTAGTAGCCTTTTTTCCGTTCTGACAGGAGTGAACACTCTCTGACATGCAATAACTTTGTCAACTTTGTCGAGCCAAGCAGGGAAGCCAGAGAGAAGAATGAATGAACACTAGAAGAGAAAGAAAAAAAAGAGTTTCTTACACTGGTGACCAGCCGCTGGCACCGCCGGTCGATCCTTGGAAGATCTCGCGTGATGTTGCATGCATGTAGCTAGGCCGGCCGGCCGGTGCTGATACGTGCTGTACATGGATCGTATTCCCGAGAGCCAGAGACACGCAGGTAAACCATGCACAGAGATGAAGAGACAGAGAGAAGCAGCATATCACACTGATATATAGCATCCTACGTCCTGCATTGCATTGCATGGAGTAGTCTCTGATAAGATGATACTACTCCTGCTGCTCCTAACAATAAATATTTTTTGGTGGTTGTAGTAATATGAGCATGGCATCTCGGTCAACTCCTCGACTGATCTATCAAATCGATCAGATGGACATATACACACACCCACACACACACAAGCTAGCAGCCTAGCTCACATAAAATCAATATTATATATCATGTACTGTTGAAGTTACTGGGCTAGCTAGGTACACACGGCAGGAAGGGTACGTACGTACTGACACGAGAAGGAAAAAACATGAATGTCGAGAAATTAACTGTACGTAGGATACCATATATGCCTGCGTATCCTCGATATATTTTGCCAACGGTACGTACCAAATGCATGATATTTGCATATACGTACAGGAATGCACAATCGTGACAATTCGATCATTATTTGTAGTACCTTTGTTGTACGTGTACCCGGGGGCGCAACTAATATGCATGTGTGGCTGTCTTTGAGTACTTGTGAAACTCTGAATTAATCCATGCATGCAATTTATGCAAAATATGCTACACCAAGGTACATGCATGCTTGTGTACATGAGATGGGAAATTAACATATCACAGTTTGAATGTTCTTCATTTCGGTGTCTTATATACGGGTGCAATATATAATTGTGGCACGTCGGAACATACGCTGCATGTCATGCGTGTTTTGAAACCTCGATCGCTCTGGACGACAAGTACTCAATCAGTCAAGAAATAAGTGTCGCTCAGACTGGTGTATCTAACACTAAAATAGGTATAGATACATCTGTTTCAATGACATTTATTTCTATACGGAGGGAGTACTTTTATATGTCACAAGATCTAGTTTAACAGTCTCTTTAAGTTCACACAGTGGCGGAGGCAGAATCTGTTAATTTTGGCTGTTAGGGGAGGGGGGGTTGCTTAAATTTTTCAAAATCCACACTGTTCATATATATTTAGCTGCAAATCATTGGTGTTAGGGGGCCATCCCCCCTGTATCCGCCACTTTGTTCATATATGTGAGTCCTATCGTATGGGTGCGTACTATGTGGTGACTAGAGACTTTCAATTAGTTCTTTTTCGTGTTGGTGGTTGGTCTGGTGATTAGAGTAGAGGGAGCGGGAGGTACACGTGCTCTAGCTCAACTAACAGCTTAATGTAGGCACATAGTTAAATAGGAGTCCTCATTTATCCATCCACAAGTAGGAGTTCTAATCAGCAGAGGACAACCTACATATCCTACATATCATATGTAACATATGCAGTGCATGCAAACATGAAAAATACAACAAATTCTTTTCTTCCTCCCTCCAAGACGAAAAGGCATGTAGACCAAGCATGCAATGCATAACGGATCAACGACACAATGATGCACCAATGAGTAGGCAGCAAAAGGATCTAGCTTGGCTGCTCGTAGGCATACAACTCAACAAGCAATGCACATCTAGGAGAAAGATACAAAAGCCCCCAAACACACGTACATACTACATGTCGTTCTTGCATCGACGTCGATCGTACGACGGAAGACGCATCCAGAAAACATGGAGTGGATCATGGATGGACAAGATGGATATGACAAGGCATTCAGCTGGTTCAGCAGACGTGTTCGAGCTTCATGCGTCCCTCGCTAGCTCCCTCTTCCTTCTCCATCTCACCCACAGCTCCAGCCAGTTTGTGACGCCCCTGGCCACTGACATGGACTAGACGCTTCCTGCATTGCTTCTGGTTCTTCGTCAGTTGCTTCGATTCAATTCTTTCAGACAACACGTCACATTTCCACCATCCACCGTTGCGTTGCATGCATAGTCCTATGCATAGTAGTATATGCATTTTGATTGGTTTCCGTGTTGCAGCAGCCAGCCGGCCGGCGCGTCGATTCCGAATTAATCCCTCTGAAAGCTAGTCCTGGCTAAACCTAGCTAGGCACCTACGTACCTCTAGCTACGTGGGTTTTCCTAGCTCTTCGTCCTGTCAAATTTGAACGACGTTTACCTCAGCTGATCGACGTTTGAAAAGGCTTTGTCTTCACTTCAGAAATTGCCAAAAGTGAACATAAAGTTTTATTTTGGACAATCCCTATATATATGTGCCCTCGCAAAAAAGGATTCGGATATGTCGTACCAATTTCCACATGCCATAGGTGCTTGGGTTTCTTTTCCAACCAGTTTGAATCAAAGGAATTTCACATGAATGTTTTAGGAATTTCACATGAAATCCAAGGAGGATTTCGCCAGCGCGCTGCGTGCGATCTTTGTTGGTGCGGATCAGGGTTTCGAGAGGTTGAACGGTGCGCTTATCACGCTGTTGCCTAAGAAGGAAGGTGCGGTGGATATGCGTGATTTTAGGCCAATTAGCTTGGTTCATAGCGTGGCTAAGCTGCTGGCCAAGCTGTTAGCGCTGCGCCTCGCCCCCAAGATGCAGCTGCTCGTCAACTGCAACCAGAGTGCGTTCATACGCGGTAGATGCATTCAGGACAATTTTCTTCTAGTCCAGCAGTCGGCGGTTACACTGCATCGCAAGCGAGTACCCTCCCTGCTACTCAAACTCGACATTGCGCGCGCGTTCGACAGTGTTGCTTGGCCTTTCCTGCTCAGTGTGCTCAAGCAGCGTGGATTTGGGCCGAGGTGGATTAGATGGATCAGCCTTTTGTTACGCACGGCTTCAACACAAGTGCTGATCAACGGCAGCGCCGGCACGAGGTTCTGGCATGGCCGTGGGTTAAGACAGGGGGACCCCTTGTCCCCGCTGCTCTTTGTCCTCGTCATGGATGTGCTTGCTGCTATGTTCAGTGAGGCTGAGCGTCGTGCGGTGCTCGCGGATCTATCGGTGGACGGGATGAAGCATCGGGTGTCCTTATACGCCGCCGACGTGGTTATTTTTGCAAGGCCGGAGGTCGGTGAGCTACGTGCGGTGCGCGCCATCCTTGATTGCTTCGGCGCGGCGTCCGGCTTGCTGGTTAACTTCGCCAAGAGTGCTGCCATGCCTATCCGTTGCTCGAACGACGCGATCGCCGTGGTCACTCCAACGTTGAACTGTCCTGTTAGAGAGTTGCCGTGCACGTACCTGGGGCTACCCCTTTCTGTCCGCAAGCTCACGCAGGCTGAACTACAGCCCGTCCTGGATAAGCTTGCAAACAAGCTTGCCTTTTGGAAAGCAAGGCTGCTGACCAAGGATGGTAGGGTGGTATATGTGCAGGCAGTTATGACGGCGTCTGTGATTTACCAATTGATGGCGCTGGATCTTGAGCCTTGGTTCTTCAAGGCGGTGGAGAAAATTCGGAGAGGCTTCTTCTGGGTCGGCAGAGAGGAAGCTAGCGGAGGCAGCTGCTTGGTTGCCTGGCCCGCTGTTTGTCAGCCACGCAAGATTGGAGGGTTGGGATTCCATAATCTACGGTGGCTGAACGCTGCCTTACGAGTGCGTTGGTTGTGGTTCCAGAAAACCGACTCGGAAAGGCCTTGGGCTGGGCTGCAATTCAAGGTCACGGCGGAGGCAACTGCGATGTTTAACGCCTCTGTTGATATTACTGTCGCTGATGGTGCGCGAGTGGCCTTCTGGGAAGATGCGTGGATCAACGGCCGGACGGCAGCCTCTCTGGCGCCGGCGGTGCTAGCCCTGGTCAAGCCGGGCATCAGGCGGCGGCGGCGCGTGCTGGACGGTCTCACAAACAATGCTTGGGCCAGGGACATTGAAGGCGTTTTAACGGTGGACGCGGTTGTGCAGTATCTGCACTTGTGGACCGCGATCCATGCCGTGCAACTCGCTGGCGATCAGGACAACTTTCGGTGGAAGTGGAGCGCGTCTGGGAAGTTCACCGCGAGATCGGCCTATCTCGCCTTCTTCGAGGGATCCACGGTCATGCCGGGTGCGCCACAAATTTGGCACTCCTTCGCGCCCCTCAAGTTCCGCTTGCATGCGTGGTTCGCTCTCCGGGACAGGTGCTGGACGGCTGATCGCCGGCTGCGGCGTGGCCTGGTGTCTCACACGTTGTGCCCTCTGTGCTTAGCCGAGGATGAGACCATGGAACACCTGACTATGGGATGCAGCTACGCCGTGGCGATCTGGGCAGGCCTGAACGCAAGACTCGGAGTGTCGCTTCCCGTTCCGGGTGCACGGAGCTCTCTCGCCCTGTGGTGGCTTGCTGCCGTGCAAACCTTGCCCTGCACTGATCAGAAAACGGCTAACTCCCTCATCATGCTTGTGCTCAGATCATTGTGGCTGGAGCGTAACGCTCGGGTCTTTGAGGGCATAGCGATGCCATGGGCACGTGTTCTCGACGCCATCATTGATGATTGGAGGCTATGGGCGACCTGTAGATGTAGGGCGAGGAGAGAGTAGTTGTTTTTCTTTCTCCTGGTAGGTGGTAGGTGCCGTGCCCCAAGATGCATTGGCCTAGTGGTGTGTGTGCTGTTCGTCGGGCCCTTAGCCATGGCGTGTAATTTGCACTCTTGTATTCTCTTCTCTTAAGCTTAATAAAGAAACGCGCAGATCTCCTGCGGGTTCTCAAAAAAAAAAAAATATTTTTACTAATATATCTGCGTTGGGGTTCTTTGATTCATAGATTACAATCCTTGTGAATTTACCTAATTGAAGACTCCTTCGCATGGACGATAGTTTATCCACCAAAATGCTTTGCTGCATTTTTTTGTGGGAAATCAGACACTATTTGATGCTAATCTATATACCTTTTCAATCTATTGACTTTAAGAGTACATGTCATTTTAGTAGCATTTTTTTTGCATTCTTGTGCTTTAGGGAACATTGAATAGTGAAAAATGTGCAAAGAAGCGAATAGAGGGTGTTCATCAAGTTCAATTCATCTCCCAAGTTCATATGTTGCTGCTTGAGTAGAAAATTCAAAAATAGTAAAACAATTCAAATAAATATGAAAATATGGCAACAAACATATTCGTGTGTTCCGCATACATGGAAAAAACCATGGCGAAATGACAGTTGTGGTTCTATCTGTGAAACAAATTATCAGCCAACATCGGAATTTAATACTTTGCACACGTACATGTGGAACGCTTGAATATGTTTGTTGAAAAAAAATCGGAAAATTGAATTATTTTAATAGTTGTCGAATTTCATACTCAGGCATGAGCATATGAGCTCATGAGCCCGAAATGCACCCCCCCCCCCCCCCCGATATTGTGTGGAAAGAAACAAATAGGAAGGTATTTTACAAAAGGAGGCATTCCCTGCGACGGAGGTAGTGGCTGAGGGTTGCAGGCGGTATCCCGAAAGACCCGCAAAAGTAGATGCAACACAAATTGTGTTCAATGGCTACATGCTAATTAGAATCAAGCGTTCGTACTTTTTTTACTCTACGGGATGGATCCGGCCGACGCTGCTACACAACCCTAGGAGTGGCGAAGTGCGGCTTACCCGTGAGGAGATTGCTTTGCGAGCATCTGCTCACACGAAACCTTGGAGATGAGCATAGTTTATCTTGTTCTTAATCAGGGTACGGTCTCCGTCTCCTCAGAGGCTTCGTGTAAATATTTCTCTCTCTAATCAAATGGCAGAGCGTTCAACTTTTTAACAAAATGTGTATATTAGGTCGACTAATTGCGTCATGTTCATGTCGCATACCTCAGCGCTACCTGGTGTCCTCCATGTAGAATCCGCGATTACCTTACCGAATGATTTTCGGTAATGATGTCATGAAAAACTTTTGGGAATGCGTTTGTTCACCGGTCCCTCTGGTGTAGACAGGAGGATAAATTAATAAAGACTCGAAAGTGTTTAGCTAGCTGGCGGGTGGGTACACTGCTCTTATCATATACTGTCAAGTTTGAATTGTTGCAATTAGTGCTACATGTTCCTAGACAACAGTCTGATAAGAGCAGTAAAGTAATTACCAATATGCTTCGCCTCGATGTGATTGTTGTAAAAGCGACCGTACCATTTTGTTAAGTAGCTGTCGTGTTGTGGTCCATTTTTAAGCACTACTGTGGCTGCGTAACTGCCCACTTATGGCATATGCTACTCATCTCTGAGTGTGCTTAATTTGTCAGTCTGTCTAGCTAGTTACTCCGGCTAAACATCCGGGTCAATTATACTTGGTCGTTGGATCAAGGCCACTCCCTTAATTTGCCGTACTGGTATGGGGAAACATTGCATGTTTTCACGGCAGGCCATATCTAGCAGAGGCGAAAATTGATTGACATTTTAAGGGAATTTACTCACATGCATATGCATGAAAAAAGGGGCTGGGACCCTTTTTTATAAAACATAAATTTACTCCCTCAAAATAAGGGACGGATAACAAACAACAAATGTATACTTCTTATAAAACAAAGCCCAATAAGTGTAATTAATATGTTTATATCTTCGCATGAAAGCTATCCACAATTCCACATCACTTGCTCTTTTAACCAATCAATTATCCATATCATCCGACTAAAATTCATCAATTATTTCTATCTCACATGCAATCATCTGCATCATCTTTTCTAGTCCATCAAATTGTCAATATCATTTTTCTTACCGTTTGAATGATAAGATCACACCATGTCGTTGTGTTGTTACACAAGTAAATCATGTGCAAGTAGAACATCAGAATTAATTTTGCAAGTGGATTTTTTGCCAATTATTTTAATAATGAAATCATATATCTGTTATTCGAAATTATGTGCTCTTCTATATGTATCCACTATGGCCCCGTTTGGAACACAGGAACTAAAACAGAGGAATAGGAAAAACATCGGAATTGAGGTGTCATGTTTCCTGAATTCCTACAGGAACCAAAATTTGGGTGTCACGCAGGCAAACACAGAAATTGTAGACATGGAAAGATTAAAACATGTATGAGGTCTTTGTTTTCCTCCGAAATCCTATGGAATAGCCTATCTCATAGGAATTTCAAAGAAATCCGAATTCCCTTTTCCTTTGTTCCAAACAACACCATAGGAAATTCTCCTGTAAGATTCCTATACTCCAAAATTCCTATGAAATTCCATTGTTCCAAACAGGGCCTAAATGTTTTTCTAGAAATAGCAAATTAGATAACCCCCTAGCAACAATCATTTCTTTAACCCGTTGATATAATTTTATTTATATCAGTTAGATACACCCCTAACCCAATATTTTTAAAGTTATAAATACATATACATTGCATGTCTAAAAAATTAGCCCCTTGACTTCGGTGATAAGCTAAATCTTGCATATTCCTGAAGCAACTTCAGATTGCCTGTGTTTTATTAGATATCTTAAGAGGTACCCGCTACAACATGTGGGGTGTTGTTCTAGTTAAGCAAAAGAGATGTGGCCACACATATTTGGAAATGTTTAGAAGACTGATAACTGATACTAGAAAATTTTCAGAAGGGAATCTAACTACTCACTCCAAATCTACTCCCCAGCTGAACCATAGTACTCGTACGTACTGTGTCTCGGTAGCCATGGATGCATGCAGATGCACCACAAGCGTACGTACTAGTAGAGCTTAGCCTAGCTACTTAGCTAGGGAGAAGTAAACGCGCCATTAGTCAGCCCTTCGCAAGGACGTCGACGACGCAGCCCACAGGAACTCCGAGGAGAGAGATGAGATGGGACGGTTGTGCCGCGTTTAGTGCCGGTGCAGAGACCATCATCGCCTCATAATTCCCGACGCCCGAAATCCGAGACAGATCTCCAGAATCCTACGTGTAATTCCACCCCTTGAATGCAATTGAAGCACAACCCAGTCCCAGTGACACACTCTCTCTTCCTTGATCTCTTTCGATCTCTCCGGCCTCTCTAGGCTCTAGCTAGCCTCTCTGATGCCATGGCAGAGTGAAAGAAATGAAGACAAGACGGGTTAATAAATTATAATCGTTGTATTACAGAGATACGGATCGAAACATTCAAAGCATTTGCAGCGGAAAGGTGGCATTTTCTATTGCTGAATGTACAGTACAACCGGCCTATAGTAGCCAAAAGAGGTGGTCGTTCCACTATCGGATCTAGCTTATAAGTTCAACCATACGAAAATCAAGTCCACTTTTCACTTCCACACGGTTCATTTGTCTCATTTTTGTATCTAAGTTCGGTTACTCACTTGTCCTGAACCATCATATATATTGTGGGCCACTTTAGCCGTCGCCGGTTTTTTAAAAATCTAATAATTTATGTGGAATGAAGTTTATGTATACTGCTTTTTGTAGAATCATTATGTGTAAAAGATCAGAAGTGCTCCGGTACTTTCCGGAATAACATGTTGCACGAATTTTAAAGAACGTCGACGGCTATGATTAGGTTCACAAAGTGATCTAAGAGGAGTACTAACCATGTGGGATTAGCACCCTTAATCCCAACCCCTAATCACAGCCATCAATTTTCTTTAAAATCCGTGCAACATATTTTCTTGGAAAGCACCGGAGCATTTCTCGTAAAAGATATCGTTACATACGAACCATTTTTCGCATAGACGCAAATAGTCATGTTTAGTGACCAAGATTTTCATACAAAGTACATCCCATAATTTGTAGATGCATATCCGTCTCAGTCTCAAATGTTGCGGTATCTTCTAGATACTATTTTGTCCTTTTACTTAGGTGTAAATCGCTACAAGACATGGCCTTTTAGGGATTATGGAGTTCAGAGAAGTTTCTGCGATCACCCAGGTCACTTTTTAGCAACACATATGACATTAACTCATGTATTAACCATTGGAAAGTACATCTGAACTTGGTTGAAATCCTTAAAAGAATGCTTTCTATTTTGATTCATTTTACGAACGGACTTGTATTGAGACCATTTGTGTTTTTCCTAAACTAGACGACTCTTGTTTTTATTCACCCGATTTTATAAAGTGCTCTCTCAATGATTTGGTGTACACTATTTGTATTTTTAAATGTGCAGATTCTTATTTTTAATATGTGAATGTTTTTCTTTGAACTTTTGACTGCATATTTGCTTGGTTTTATTTGCAATTTTGATTTCAAATCGGTCCTTTTATTATTTTGATATACTGTTACGCTCTAGACCAATTGAAATTTTAATATTTTATATGTGTTTACCGCTCGTATTTTAAAGGTGCAATCAAACACAATTATCTAATATCGGAAAATTAGTTTAATGTTGAACTCGGACTGTAGGTTTTGAAAATACAATTGGCTTGTGAGCAGTTATGTGCTTTTCTTAATTATTAACAAAGTATATCCTTTTCGAACTCTTACGAAAAATAATTTTGCAACTACACATCCACACTGACATTAACTGAACCTCACATGCATCCCTTTCTCTCTATCCCTCAATGCATGCATACATATGTGTGCTATGTCCGGCAGGAAACACACGTACCCACTGACATACGCGCGACACTACGCACATAGTAATACACGTACTTTTTTTAAAGTAAAGTAATAATACACGTACTTACGGTATGCATGCGAGTACCACGAGTGACAAATAACTCTGCCTAGAAATACAACCAAGTATACATCGTACAGTACCATGCAGCAGTTTCTCAACCAAAATGCAAGTATATATAGGCATCCAGAAGCGCCCAAACTGTTTTCTCGCAACACCATCATGGTGCAATCGATTATATAATCAGGAAATCCAACCTACAACAGTACACACATTAATTCCTGTTGCGTGCATGCATGGATGCACACCTCAGTAGCCTTCATTCCTCTCTCTCCCCCTCTAGAGAGAGCTAGATTCTCTTTCTCTCACTCAAGAAGAAGATGAAGAAGGTGGCCTCGGCGCGCATGCTATAATAAACCCTGCCCGCCCATCGTTGGCTTTCCACACAGGGAGCAACCAAACCAAAGCAAAGCAACAAACCAGCCAACCAACAAACTCATCTTCCCTTCCCTTGTCTTCCTCATCCTAGTACACCTTTTGTCTCTCTCTCCACACCACACAAACACAAACCCACTCCGGCGTCGTACCTAGCTAGCTAGAGGAAGCTAGCTAGCATCTCGATCGATCGATGGCGGCGACGGCGGCATCAGCGGCAGCTGCGGCGGCGGTGACGGTGTCGGGGACGACGCGCTGGTGCCCGACGCCGGAGCAGCTGATGATCCTGGAGGAGATGTACCGTGGCGGGCTGCGCACCCCCAACGCGTCGCAGATCCAGCAGATCACGGCGCACCTCGCCCACTACGGCCGCATCGAGGGCAAGAACGTCTTCTACTGGTTCCAGAACCACAAGGCGCGCGACCGCCAGAAGCTCAGGAGGCGCCTCTGCATGAGCCACCACCTGCTCTCCTGCGCTCACTACTACGCCGCCGCCAACGCCGGACACCACCACCACCTCCTCGGCGCCGCCGCCGCGGTCGCTCCCATGCAGCAGCAGCAGCACCACAACCAGCAGTACTACGCCGCGTCGTGCGCCGGGGGTGGCTTCGACCAGCACCTGCTACCCACCGCCGTTGCATCCCCCACGGCTTATGCTGCCGCTGGGTACGGGTACCCGGCGTTTGCTGCCGCGGCGCCGCAGACGACGAGCCGGTGCGCTGCCGGCGTCAACCCCTCGCCGCAAACCCCACTGTCGACGTCCTTCAACTACCAGGTTAGTTCTTGTCCTCCGTTAACTAGCTAGTAACCCCTACCTATACTTGCATGAGTACCTTAGATGTATCTTGACCTAATCGATGGGATTGTGATCGATACGGGTGCAGGGAGCTGGAGGCGGAGGAGGGTCGCCGGAGTACTCGCTGGGGAGGCTGGGGAGCTTCGGGGTGGTGGTGGAGGAGGACACGTGCCGGTCGTCGCGCTACGAGCAGCAGCTGTCGGTGCAGACGGATCAAGAGTCGGCGCCGGCGACGGGGATGTTCTGCAGGCCGCTCAAGACGCTGGATCTCTTCCCCGGCGCGATCAAGGAGGAGCAGCGCGACGTCGCCTAGCTCTAGTAGCTGATGCGCATGCATCTGGGCCAGTATTAGCAGTAGTCTCCTAGACTAGTAGCAGAGGCAGCTAGCTGCCCGTACGTGCACGCGCGCGCGGTCCGTACGTGCAGCTACACACCGAGAGAGAGAGAGATGATCTTATGTGTTAATTCCGATCTTGTTAATTAATCAGTTAATCAGTTGTTGCATTCGATCTTCTGTGATTCTTTGGTTTAGATTGTGCAGCACGTACGCCAGTACTTACATTAATCTGCAGTACGGGCGCCGGAGTTTTAAGTACTACTACTCCGTATGTATAGTTAGCTGCTGGAAGCCCCAAGCTAGGTAGTATGCATTAATGGATTAAAGGAGTGACATAATGGAATGTGAAGGAGGCAGCAAGTGCTACTCCAGCAGTCCAGCTAGCTAGGGAGCTTTCCCAGCTAGCTACGGCCTAGCATCGAGTTCTACTCGAGCTAGCAAGGTTTAAGAAATGTTTTACGCAAACCTAAGACATTGCTAGTAAGCTCAGCTTGGACGTCAAGTTTACCGCCCGTCAAATTTGTTTGTAGACACATTTCGAATTACGGACGGCAGGAGAAAATCGTCGGCAAAAAGATATATGCCGCCGGCTTTTTTGTTACCAGCGGCTACACTGACTATGCCGACTGTAAAAAAAAGAATATGTCAACCGAGAAAACACCGACGGACGTTTTGCTGACGGATCATGGCAGTGATATTTTGAATAAAAGAGGGTCTTCCCTCCGATTTCTAAACATCCAATACTTTTCTTCATCTTTCTAAAAATCTAACCTACAGAGCACTTAAACATTCAACACTTTTCTTAATCTTTCTCCTCCTCCAGCAATCGCTTCCCCTCTCTTTTTTCTTTCAGCTTGCAGTGATCAGCATATATCCAGACCTCCAGCCCCAATCCGCTCTGAACACACTTCAGTTATGACTTGTTCGAAGAGCTTTACCCCCCCCCCCCCCCCCCCCCACCACACACACACACACACACACACTTCTCATTGCTTCTTTCTTTTGAAGTTTTAGCTGCAAAAGAGACAACAAATTCAACCTATGCCCCACCATATGTATAATAACATACAGATCAGAAAAATTCTTATTATTTTTTTTGACGGAAACCCGCCAGCGCGGTTTCAATATATTAAGAGGAATCCGGGACAAATGCCGGTTTGGATTACAGGGAGTTACACACAGAAACAAAAAGAAAAGCAAGAGCTACACAAAGGAAGAAGAACAACGTGGCACTAAAGCAACAACCCCGCAGGGAAAGGCCTTCAACTCTCTTCATCTTCCGGTTACCGTTGGACGCCAGTGCACCAGAAACTTCACCGCCGTAGACGAAAAGCTTCAATCCGCCGAGACCAGCCACGATGGTATTGGAGCAGCCGAAGGGCAGCACATTGCTGAGTCCACTCCGGACGAAGGGCCATGTGTCGCCGAGACTTCACACAACAACCAACAACGTAATCGAAGGGCATCATGCAGCCGATTCGACACCCGGGAAACTTCACCGGCACTAGCCCGGCCGTTAACCGGCATCAGAGGAGAGACCCTAGCCCCTCCGTAGAAGCACGTGCATCATGGCCACGGAGAGACAACATCGAGAGGAGAACAAACCACCGGCGAAGCCACACATCCCCCAGCCAGGTCCGGCTCCACAACGATGCCCTCAAGAGGGAGCACGACACAAGAATGCCGCCATCGCCGGATCCGGTAGAACCGGATCAAGGTTTCCCCTGGAGCACTCGAGGTGGAACACAGAACCGCCCTCAACGACGCCTTCAAGAAGGTGATGACGCCCACGAGCGTCACCGTCGTCGGCCGACCAAGGTCGGGCCAAGATTTCGCCGGCGGCTGCAATGTTCTCACCCCTAGCCGGCGGTCCACCACTCTCCTGGCCGCACCGTCGACCAGCAACCACCGCCCCACAGGCCACCACAGGTGAGAGAGCAAGCCGCGCCGTCCCATCTTCGCCTCCTGCCCCATCAAGCCACAGCCACGCCGAGCAGCAACCAGGCCGGGAAGAAGCCCCGCGTCACCCCCAGCGCACAGCTCGGGATTCCCGAGCACACGCTAGGCGCCGGCGACCCCAGGAACGCCGCGGCCCGCCGACCCAGATCGGGCCCGGTTGGGCCCAGATCGAGCCCGGCCGACGCCAAGACGCCCAGCACCGGCGCCGCCGTCGTCGCCCGCCGCCAGCTCCACCATCGCGCCCTGCTCGCCCACGCCGCTGCACTCCTCCACCTCCAGGGCCCCTCCGCACGCGACCGGGCCGGCTCCGCACCCTCCGCTCGCGGGAACGCCGCTGCCGTGCGCCTCCACAGCCCGCTCGCCTTTGTCGAGCCGGGCGCCGCCACCGCCGCCGGCGTCGGCGGCGGCGACGGCCAGGGGGGCGTGGGTTGGGGGTAGTTTGGCTAGGGTTTGGGAGGCCCCCAGAGCCGCTCGAGCGGAGCGGCTCGGGAGGCAGAGCGTAGGCTAAAACCAATTCTTATTATTGAAACAAGCATAATTTCTATATCTCCAAATGGTCCAAAAACAGTACTAAATAGATAAGGCACGTAGTACTGCAGAGTGAGTTAGTGATCGAGTGAGTGTAATTAATGGTAATCTGAGCTTGGGCAGGAGCTTACAGACTTACAGTGCTGCTCGATCGTTAATTCAAATAATATTAGCTGGTGTATGGGACCGATGCCCAACTAACTTCCAACTGGGTGCGCAAGGCGGAGAATGTTCCTTATTGCCCATCTGGTCCCAGCCCAACAAAGCTGTTTTCTGTTCCTTAAGCAGTGGAGCCACAGTCAAAATTAACCACGCCGCTGCACAGTTGCAGGTGGATTACTGAAGAATTAACCAACACACCACCGTGTGTGGCCCAAACTAAGGGACCTACAAAATAAGAACGCACGTCAATTGCAAGCACAAATTAATTAAGCACGCTGCACCTTGGAGTGCAGAAAAAACACCATGATACAAGGCATTGATCCTCTTCTTCGTTCTAATGTTCCTTAGTATATTCTAAATATGCTTTCACTCTGTTTTATGATGTAGAGGAAATAGCCATGTGCATCATCATGATGCAGAGGCCGGGCTACCCTTTTCGAGAAAAAAATGAAAACAGAACCATGACCATAGACAAGTTCAAATGCTAGGAAACATTTAGCAACAACAAACATATGCTCAACAAGAAAGAAAAAAGGTAAATTCGCAAGGGAGCAAGGATCTTCATGGCATCGCAAAAAATTGAGATGGCATTCATGAACCACTGATAACCGATTGTCTAAGGCACACTAGTATAGAACGATATTATGGACACAGATTATAAACCACTTCGGTACCGAGCCCGGTCACGTGTGAGGCACCTAATCTACAACGAAAGCATCAACCCCCTTACCGATAAGCCCCATTTTTAGCAACAGACACAAATTTCTCTATTGCCTTAAGATATCTCTAATTGATCAACGGGTGTTCCATTCCACTTGTTAGCACTGAGGATTTTTCATGGGTCTACAACAACAATATATAATAGTTTCTTCTACATGTAGCATATATTTCCCTAGCACTATGCAGCCAAGTTAGAAACCTCTAACTTTTCAGAGAGGACTTTGTGCTCCCGGGCTCCACTTCTCCTGCCTAACAAAAACAATTGAAAATGATATTTCAAAGTTTGAAATAATCCCCCAAAAAGTTTCATGGATACATATACATGTTATATACATAACCGTATAGTTTAATTTGCTCAATATAACTTGTATTTTAGCCTACATAAAAATAAACAAAACCGTGGAACTGAAAAAGGTGGAAAAGAACTCATTTAACTTGATAGATTTGTCTTTTTTGTGCAGGCCACGCCTGAAAAGATATTTCTCTATAACTTTGGGCGTACATAGTAGACATGTATATATACTTGTATGGTTTTTTTTGCAGATTTTTCTGAGATGGAAAAATGAACTTTCCAATTTTTTGAAAACCGGGTGCACTGGAGCTAGGGATCAAGAATTCTTTTTCGCTAACTTTTACGCTTTCTTTTCTCTTTTGCACATGGATGCTTGGTGGTATGTTGTTTTGTTATCTTTCTGGTAATGGAAAATGAAGCCCGTATGGTTGGGGTATCCGCGTGGAAAAAACATAGTGCATTAATATGTCGCACAAGACAAACACTAAGAGCATCCCTATCAATTCCAATAAAATTCAAACCGTAAATCTCGTATAAGGGAACCGTTAAATGGTTTTAATGATCGAAAACATGCTCGCTAGAACAAATCCTGCAAATCAAACCGTAAATTTGAATAAAGTTGTTTAATTCAGACAAAACAGTTAATTCGGTTCATCATAGTTCAGACCATACACACATATATAGTTTACATAATTAAGAAGAACTAGGGCTAGATCTATTCACTGGAACACTAACCTCGCATTGCGGCGGCGACACCGTCGAGCTCACTCTTGTCGTCGGATTTGGAGGAGATGTACATGAAGTCGAGTTGGCGCCTCACTTCCAAGTCCCACTCTCGCTCAAGCGCGCCCTCCTACCGCACCAGGAGTTCGCTGTTTTGCACTGCGAGCTTCTCCTCCCGACCATGTTGCTTCTTCACGCGGCGACCCGGCCTCCAATTAAGTTGACGGACTGGGCCTCCATGAGCTTGCGGAGCACCTCGTAGTCATCGACACTGAACAGCTCAACCACTATTGTGGTGGCTGGGCATGAGGTCAATATATTTGAAATGTGTCTACCGTCAACCACCCCATACAAGAAACCAAACACTAAAAAACTGGCTACCATGAACCATCCGAGACCCGAGTGATAGCCACCAAACTAAAAAACACGGTTGACATACGGTGTGCATGCACGTGCACGAGTAACAACTAACAAGTTAGATGCGCATTACACATACCTGCGCCGGCGTGTGTGCATGTACCATACGAGTCGATAGATTTTGAGGATACGTGTACGTCGGTACGGGGTGAATGTTTTATGGGCCAGTGAATTGCATGCATATGCATTGCAGCGTTCGACGTACGTACTTGTCGTCGCATTGCATCTACGCACGCACGGCTTGATTAAATTTCTGCAGGCTATAGTCGATTTTGTCGTGTCTGTTCCTTGGCTTTCCAATACACGAGCGTTGTGAAAAATAAAACAATGTGTTCGGTCAAAAATAAATATAACAATGTAGTGCCTACGCTTGCACCGTTGCACGCACAGCGGTGTACCGCCGCGTCGCATGCACGCAAATCCAGAGCTGACACGAACGGCCCACGTACGCCCATCTGTACAGAGACTCCTGGGCCGTCAAAATACAGGTAACAAGAACAAGGCTAAAACCGGGCCATGTATGACGGATCAAGGCCCAAATAAGGAATCCTGCCCAAGCCCGTTCTGGCCCCGAAACGAGTTCTTCTTGGCGAGCAAGTCCGGCTATGCCATAAAGAGCAAGCGCAGGAAGAAGCCAACCCAACCCACACAAATCCTCGCAATCCCCTCCGGCGATCGTCTCCTCCGGCTCCGACCTGCTCTCGTCGCTTCCGCCGCAAGCCAGCCTCCGCTCGAGCTCGGTCCCCAGGTACCTCCTCCTCCTCCGCGGCACGCCGATTCTGCCTGGGCGTCGCTCTCGTGTTCCTTCCTCGCTCGACCGATCCCGCCGCTAGGAAAAGTCTGATCGATATGTCGAGCTCGTATTTGCGATTCTACTACTAGGTGATTTCGAGCCGCCTCTCTAGTTGACGGGTTCGATTCGATGGGGCGGGCGGTGGAGCGGCTTTCGCCCTTTGGGGCTTGGGGGATTCATCATCTAGTTGTTGCCTAATTTACTTGCTTCTGTGGTCCGATGGATCTGCGGACCGAGTAGTTCGGTGCTTCAACTCGTATCTGTGCGGGATTGCAGTTAGCTGGAGGATTGCTTTGTGTGGATGGACAAAGCTTTCAGGATTTGCTGCTTTTCCTGCTGTCCAAGTTAATTGCTGCTTGTTCAACTGAGACGATTTGGTCATACATTGTGCAGTGCTAGTAAATAATGCTGCAGTGTGTGCCAGAAGAACACCCTCCCTGCCGATTTTCTGCTACCTGATAGCTTTGTTGTGCTGTTTAGTGCAGTACATGCAGATTAATCTTTGTAGGTTGGAGTTTGGTTAACTAACTATGCTTGCGCTGTTGGACCTTGTCTCTAAGAATACTTCTGTGTCTGGTTAGAATTAGGTGGAGGACATTAAAAAAGATGAGAACTGGTTTGACGATTATTTCTATGTATCAACACCATTGTAGTTTTCCCAGTTGGCCAGCACCTGTACAAATTTTAACTAGAGTACTACTATAACTGTGAAAGTACTGGAAGAACTCTTTTCCTGCCACTGCCATCGGGTAGATTTGTCCTACTTCTTTTGTAGTTGTTCTGTTTGGTACTGTCAATGCAGCTTAAGTTTTGATGGGAGTTAGATAGAACTATGTTGGTTGGAGCTTTGTTGATTACTGGTGACCGTGTATGCCGGTTTGCTAGGGAATTGTTAGCGTGCTGATATAACTGAGACTTTGTAAGCTTTATAATCTACCAGTAGTGTCTTTTACAGATAATGCCCTGTTAGTACCATGGTAGTCATGTCAATTTTACTGGGAATATGTGTTTTCCTGGTTAGGATTCAGTTCTATTGGCAAACTAAAAGGTTTGGTGTTATGTAACTTTGTCCACTTGATTGCATCATTTTAGGCTTTGAAAGAAAAAAATAACTAGGCTGATGTAGAGTTAGGAAGCTCTCCTTTTTCACTATTATTACTTTGATTGTTGCCTTCAGATTTTTCTACTCATATTGTGAAACGGTCCAAGCTTTTAAACATGATTTGGTGATATATGTATGCTTCAGAAAGTAAGGAAGAACTTATAATTGGTTTTCTTCTCATAGGCATGCTTGTTGCTGGCACTTATTCTTCCTAGTTGTGCCCATTTCTTCTCTTCGATAATTGATTTTTGTGTTTATTGTTTAGCTGGACGATTTGTTCTAATGCATATGGGTTGGAGAGCATATGATTAATATTGCCCACAGTTTTGTTCATGCCAGTAGAATGCTAATTTTTTAGCGTTTGTGATTTGAACGCATTGATTTATATTTTTTTTAGTATATATGATCTGTTGCTTGTTGTCAACTTTGAAACTGAAAGATCACGAGGCTAAGAAATTATTTAGTGTGATCCCTGCTGAATGTCAGGTTCCTGCTTAAGTTGTTTGCCCTCATGTTTAAGTCTGTTGTCCCTTATAAATAGTAGTATATGATGCCATGCATATAAACTGTCAGCTCTTGAAACTGCCAAAGTTTGCCAGTAATGCTTATGAAATTTACTGGGCAGTGCTTATTCATGTGTTGCGTTTACCAGCAGATAGAAGAGACTCTCATATTGTTAAGCATGTGTTGACCATATATATGCCCTATTCTTGTGCAGCTTAGCATCAATGGGCTTCCTCCAGAGCACTTTCTCTCTTTTGGTCGGTACCGGTGCAGGCATCTACATTGCCCAGAACTACAATGTTCCGAACATGAAGAAGATCATGTGGGGTCTGCTGGGCAAGGCGAAGGAGTTGGAAGACTCATACAAGAAGCCCAGCGACGGGAAGAACAAGGATTAATCTGTCGGACCGTCCTACTGTCTATGAGACCATGACCGGCTTAGCAGTCTAATTGTTACTATTACTTAGGTTCTTCCTTATCATTCAAGGAATGACTCCCTCCACTCTGTCGATCTCCCAGTTTAAGACTCTGTTCTGAAATAGTTGGCTGTTTACATATGGAATTAGTTGGGCATTTTGGATGCAGGTGCTACATACGTGCATGAGTTCATGACGGTTTAAGGTGTCATTTATGATTTGTTGATTGCATTATGGTGATTGTTGCGTCGATTATTGATTGCGTTCATGATTGTTGGATTATGCCATGGTTCTTCTCGTGAAGTATACCACTGCTGACTTAGCTTCTTGGAATCCAGATCAAAGAAACCAGGAAACCATCATTTTACATGAAAAAAAACTCGGTTAAAATGGGATAAATCTGTCATCGGCTTTCTCTGCTAGTGGGAGACCTTTTGTCAGTTTTCAACATGATTTTGAGACGTTTAGAAAGGACGCCCTTGGTGAGTCTTAACTCGAAATTCACCAGCACAACTTGTATATTTGACTCATTTGATATTCATAGGAGCAAATGTATTTTTGGTAACCATTGTCAATAAATCGAATAGCCAAAATCACTTTCTCTCATAGCAGAGCCAGTACATGTACAGATAGAGGCATGGGCCTTGGGCCTAAGGCTAAAAGGACCTACAATCTATACATGAAGAACATATACTCTTAACACCCCCCTCAAACTCAAGGTGGATCTAAAACATTGAGTTTGATAATGTGAAGACGATGTTGTTCTCTAGTTTGAGGCTTGGTGAAGAAATCTGCCACTTGGAGCTTCGACGGAACATATTGAAGACGTATAGTTGATTGTTGACAATGTGAACGAGTAAAAGAGGCATCCACACTAATATGCTTGGTTAGCTCATGCTTGACAGGGTCATTGGCAATCTGAATAGCAGCGGTACTATCACAAAGAACATTTGTGGGTGCCTCACACAAGACTCCAAGATCAGTCAAAAGCCACCGAAGCCATACAATCTCTGAAGTGACAGTGGCAATGGCACGAAGTTCCGCTTCAGCACTAGAACGAGACACGGCTGTTTGTTTCTTTGACTTCCATGCAATGAGAGAAGTCCCAAGAAAAAGGCAATATCCAGTGACTGAACGATGATCAACGGGATCACTCGCCCAAGTGGAGTCAGTGTAAGCATGAAGCTGAAGCTGGTTAGAGCGGGCATAGAATAATCGGCGAGATGATGTCCCCCTCAAGTACCGAAGAACACGAAGCAAGTGGCCATAGTGAACTGAGGTAGGAGCACTAATAAACAGACTAAGAATGTGAACTGCATGAGCAATGTCCGGTCGTGTCACAGTGAGATACACAAGGTTGCCTACAAGATGACGATAGCGAGAAGGATCCGCAAGAGGAGTGTCGTCGCTTGGACGCAATTTCAGATGGAGCTCCATGGGTGTGGTAGCAGCATGTGTGTCAGTCATACCTGACCGTGAGATCAAATCCTTGGTGTAACGATGCTGAGAAAGATAGTAACCATCATCAGTACGATCAACCTCAATTTCGAGAAAGTAACTAAGAGACCCCAAATCTGACATCTTGAATTGCTCACTCAATTTTTTCTTAACAAAAGCAATGTACTTCTGATCATCTCCGGTGATCAACATATCATCCACATAGAGCAGAAGCAAAGTGCGACCACGGCCAGATGTATGAATAAAAAGTGCTGGGTCATGCTCACTAGAAGAGAAACCAGCAGCTTGAACCTCAAACCAAGCACGAGGAGCTTGCTTGAGCCCATAAAGAGCCTTCCGAAGGCGACACACATGACCTGATGGGGCCTCAACACCGAGAGGTGGCTGCATATAGACTTCCTCTTGTAGATCACCATGAAGGAAAGCATTCTTAACATCCATTTGAGAGATTTTCCAAGACCGAGCAACAGCCACAACAATTAGAGTGCGAACAGAAGTCATGTGAGTAACTGGAGCAAAGGTCTCATCATAGTCTCTCCCTTGCGTTTGTTGAAAACCTCTAGCAACAAGACGAGCCTTGTAGCGCTCCACAGAACCATTAGACTTGGTTTTCACCTTGTATACCCATTTGCAGGTGATAGGGACTGACCGAGGAGGTAGTGGCACCATATCCCATGTACCAGTGCTCTCTGAGGCTGCAATCTCCTCAGACATAGCTAACTGCCACTCGGGCAACACAACAGCTTCTTGATAAGTATTTGGCTCAAAGGCTGCCCCTACACTGAAATCATTTCTATATTTGCTTGGAAGCTCAAGAGTGTCGCGATTGCGAAGAGCATACCTGCTTGTCTGAGAGGATTCATCGGGGCAAGTATTAGTAGTATTGGCAGGAGGAGATGATTGAGAATCAGATGATATTCTGGGACGTCGACTATAGTGAAAAGGAAAAGACTCTCTAAGTTGTGTATCTGGTGGAGGCGGTGAGCAAGGAGAGTGTGAAGGTGGCGAGGACGGAGATGAAACATGCGGGGAAGGTGGGTCTTATGGTGAAACTGGAGATGAATGATTAGAGTCTGACTCATCTGAAGAGAAGATAGGTGGAAGTGAAAGAAAAGAGGTGGACTCTAAAGTGGTGGAGGATAATGGAATAGTGGATGAGGAATAGAAGAAAGGTTGATCCTCGTTGAAAGTAACATCACGGGAAAAACGAATATGACGAGCTGAAGGATCATAGCAACGATAACCCTTATGCTCAAGACTATATCCAAGAAAAACACATTTAACAGACTGTGCAGTTAACTTGGTACGCTCGCGGGGTGCTAGAAGAACATAACATGTACAACCAAAGACACGAAGATGGTCATACTTGGGAACAGGACCAAACAAAACCTCACCGGGACACTTGCCCTGAAGGCGCGAGGAAGGCTGGATATTTATGAGATACACTGCCGTGGAAATATCTTCACCCGAGAAATGAGTAGGCACAAAAGAGGAAATCAGGAGAGTACATGTTGTCTCAATAATATGGCGATGCTTATGCTCAGAAACACCATTCTGAGCATGAGCTCCAGGACAAGAGAGTTGAGGAAGGGTACCCTCGGAAGAAAGAAACTCACGAAAAGCTGCAGATAGATACTCTCCCCTTGAGTAAAACACGAATAGCACTAGAAAACTGAGTGTGCACCATGCGTGCAAAAGCCTGATATATGGAAATCAGTTGGGAACGATGTTTCATAAAATAAACCCAAGTATATCGAGAGTGATCATCAACAAATATGACATAATGTTTGTGACCACCTTTTGAGACAAAGGGAGAAGGGCCCCATACATAAAAGTGCACCAAATCGAAAGGACGACTAGAAAAAGTAGTGCTAGAAGGATATGGAAGTTGTATTTGTTTCCCTAGTTTACAACCCTTGCAATGGAAATCCACATCCACATGAACACGACCCAAAACACCCTGCCGAACAAGACCATATAGATGAGAACCACATAGATGACCTAACTGATGATGCCATTGGGCAAAAGACAACAATGGAGTGGATCTCGATATTGATGCACTAGAGGGAAAAACTGACGATGCGGAAGCTGAGGGGAGATGCAATGCGTCAAGCTCGTAGAGAGATGTGGATCCTCTACGGTGACGACCAGTACCGATGATCTTCCCGCTGCGACAATCTTGTACATAACAAGAGATGTCATCAAATCCAATGAAATAATTTCTATCAGTCAACTGACCAACGGACATAAGGTTCATCGAGAGCTTAGGGGCCAAGGATACATCTGAAACTGCAAACTGGGAGGTAGAAAGTGTCCCTTTATGAGTGACCTTGCGTGGAGTACCATCGGCTGTATGAACACAAGTATTGTCTGCTACAGGTCGGCATGATGTAAGGCATGAGCTGTCGGATGTCACATGGAAAGAAGCTCCAGAGTCTAGCACCCAAGGAATGACAGCACCTGAAACTGAGCACGATGGACCAGGACATCCAACGGATCCATCAGCTGAGGCTTGTAGTTGTTGCAGCTTGGACTGAAGATTGCCTAACTGATTCTGAATTTCACTTTGCTGAGTTGCAAAAGATTCCAAAACACCGGAGGGAGCCGAAAGAGCATGACACAAGACAGGTCTAGGATCAAGCAGACCATCGAAACTCATAATGTGTATCCGTTCAGCAAAGAAAAGCACAGAGAACAGCCTCCAAGGTGCAGCTGTAACAGTCGATAACTTCAGCAGGCAGCACAGATTTCAGTGGTGGGGAACAAAACAGCTTCCAGAGAGCAATTTGTAGAACACCAGACCAAGCAATTTGTTTTGCCTCCACTTCCTCTAAGCACGCACCATAGAAACACCAACAAATCCTATTACCTGGTGGACCAGCAAACAACAAGCAGGAGATGCCAAACAGGGTAGCAAGCTGCAGCCACTCACGGGACAAGCAGAGGCCCGAGGTGCCCCACGCGATGGTAAACAACTGCCGGCCGCACGACGGGATACAGCAGTACCTGGACTAGCAGTCATGCTTGAATCGAACCTGAACTTCGCTCGGACACGACGGGAAGACGGGGGGCAGCACCAAGCTTGAGTCCAATCTAGGCTCGTGCGGATGCGACGGAGACGGTCGCCGGCGACTTGCCGGCGCCGGAATAAGCTAGGGTTACGGTGGATTTGCCGTCAGCTCTGATACCATGTCAACAATTCGAATAGCCAAAATCACTTTCTCTCATAGCAGAGTCAGTACATGTACAAATAGAGGCATGGGCCTTGAGCCTAAAGGCTAAAAGGACCTAAAAGCTATACATGAAGGAACATATACTCTTAACAACCATTACATAATCTCTCTCCTAAAACAAATATATCACAACTTAGGTAGAGTTTTTTGTGGGGCTACACATACTCCAATTCGTGATTTACGTATGTAGCACCTCCAATACTTGCATTCGTAGTGATATATATAAATATAACAAATAAATTATGATAAATTATTGTTTTAATAACATGATAATTGTATGGTTAGTATTTGTGTCATCTCTATTTTTTTTGGTTAGCTGTAATTAGTATTTGATAAAGAAAATGTTATTAACTGGAATTTAGAGGAAACTTGGCCGTTATAATTTTCTAGACATCTCACACCCTCCTTTACGGATCAGAAAATCACAAATGGCATATACTCCTTCCATTTTTTAATATAAGATGTTTTAGCCTTTAGCTAGATTCACATATATCCACATGTATCTAGACTTATTTTAATATGCATGTACACTCACTCAAGTGTGTACCTAACCAACATGTACAATGTCTAAAATATCTTATATTAAAAAACGAAGGGAGTAGCTGTGATGTTTGAGCCAGATACTGTCCCTAAAGGTACCGGCATATAATTGACATATAGATGCTCTCTGCCGCTATACTCATTTTCTCAGCATCCTTTTAAACTGTTCGTTAGCTGATATCAGTTCAGCTCAGCTGCGATGCCAACTTCATTGGCAGAGTGTCCTGCATCTAGAACCAACTGCAGTTACAATGTCCCGAGGTTAATATATTTGGCTTACCTAAGAAAAGAAGGCTTCAGGTACCGGAAAGCAATAGTACGTGATAACAATATAGCGCCTAATATTTTTTTGAGGCTTAAGACAGTCGATCTGCCATTCGATTAGATAAAATAGAATGTTAATTATAACTCCTAATATCAAACTGGAAATTTTATAGTTACAGCTTCAGGCCAAAATATGAGTTTGGAAACTATGGAAATGATTAATAATATTAACTTAAATTCAGCTTCAGGCCAAGCTATGGAGAGCCCAAGCGGACATCATAAGAGCATCTCCAGCAACTCATCTAAATGGACATCCAAAGCAAATATAGATGGTCTAGCATCAAAAAACGTTCCCAACAGCTCATCTATCCCGTCGTCTATCGATAGATGATCCTGCAGCTCTCCTATCCGTCATCCACATGTGGATGACGCTTGGATGATCATCTAAACACACCTGCTTGCTCTCATTGCACTAGTGGAAAACGGCTCTTTAGTACCGGTCGGGGAGGAGCATCAGTACCGGTTTCGCAACCGGTACTGCGCAATCGGGACTGATGCCCCCCCAGCATCAGTACCGGTTTCTTATCGTCCGGTACTAAAAGGGCCCCCACGTGGGCGTGGGGCTCGAGCTCGTGCGGAGAACTTTTAGTACCGGTCGGTAACACCGGCCGGTACTAAAGGGTTTAGGTTTTAAGGGTTTTGCAATTTATTTTTCGTTTCCTTTTTTTTCTGTTATCTGTTTTCTTTTCTTCACTGCAATTTTATTTTATGTTTTCTTTTTCATCTACTGTTATACATTCATACGGTATTATATATATACACGGTACACGTTGATGCATACGTAATATACTTCCGTATATGTATTCTACGCTACTACATACGGTAAACGTTGATATATAATATAATTTAGATATAGGACATATTCATACTACGTTATTACATACATATATACATATATACAATCCGGTGTATAGAGATCGCAATAATGTCATACATCCTCCTCTTTCATATGTCATAGCTATATTTAGGATTATGATATTCTCCCTTTGGATTCATGACCTCCTCAAGGATAAATCCCGCTATCTCCTCTTGAATTGCTTCTACGCGCTGATGTGGTAGGATGGCGTTCCGCTTGTCGTTAAGCTTTAAACGAGATCAATATGAATATATTAGTTGTGTGTGTATATATATATATCAAATCATAATAAGATTGAAATATAGTACAAGCCAGTCACACTCACATCCATTCTTTTTTCACGCGACGCCTGCTCAACGCTCAAGGTCCTCATGAACTCGCAGACGTAGAATCCACATAATTCATTTCCCGGAGGCTGCTTCATGGTCTTTACGAGAATATAACTTAATTAAATAATAATTCAAAATGATGATGAATTAAAGAGACTATGTTTAATAGTAGCACACTTACATCAATATGTTTAATAGTCAGCTCTGGTTTCCATTCACCCCTCTCTCTCTTGATGAATATTTTCCAAACCCTACTCACAAAAGCAAATGAATAAATGTGTTATGATTACTTGATATCATGAAACGGGGTTAATGGTTGAAATTACCTCTGAAGCATGTCAATCAAGTCCTGGTAGTATGATTGTGGTTTGCGTAATGAGTCAAATACTTCAACTAATCCCTTGTCAATGATAATGTCCAGTAGAATCCAATGGAAGCTGCACACGTTTATATAGTGAGGCATGAATATAACTCATCAATTAAACTTAACATCTAGTCATTAGCAATATAGAAATGTGTTGAAGACAGTCACACTCACTTGAAGTTGTAAGGAAGAAGTATATCTGCCGCATGTGTTTGGCTCAATAGCGACCTCAACAATGCCTCCTCGCAGTCCCCGGGCTTCCGCTCTAAGTTTTTGCAGTTAACGATAGATGGGTCAATGAACCCAACTTCCCAGAGTCTTTTCCTTTTGCACTCGATAAGCATCCACCTGCATATATAATAGCATACGAAAGAATATAGTGCAGATAATTACAGGCTCAATTAGTGAGGATAATTACATGCTCAGCTAGACATTTAGAAAAAACACTTACAGAACATAGCAACTCATGATAGTTGCGTCGAGAGCACGCCGGTTGTATAACTGCCATAATTCATCAAATTCGATACATATCTCGTGGTTGACGAAGAATTGGTCTTCTCGGTATGTCACGTAAAACACGAGTTGCTTGTCCTTTGCAACCTTCATGTACCAGTCATGCAATCTCCGCATTTGAAAAGCTAGACGCACCATCTCATCACTAGGGAGAAGATCTTTCCCGTAGACAAACGTCCGTGCTATCTCAGTCGACTTGGGGAAAATTGCGTCAAATGCATCATCGTCCATGTAGTCAGTAACAGGAACATTTGTCCCAACGTTGGGACTCTTGTCTGTCTGAACCTTCAGCGGGGCGACCGACTGTACTTTCTGTTCTCCGAGCTGGGGAACCTTTTTCCCCTTCTTCTTCTTCTGTGCAGCGACCCTTTTCTTTTTATTCTCCTCTTGCGTGTCAAAACTCTTCGAGATAGAGCGTTCATAGTTATCAGGCAAAGTTCTACGGTCAGGATCACAGACGATGTCTAAAAAGTGTTTAACACCCTTAGGGTTTAGTACCTGTTTTGGCTCGGGCACTTTCTTCGCAAAGTGTGCGGCATTGTGAGCTTTGACCAAGGGAGCATTCTCCTCAACGGTCCGGTGGTAAGTTAACACCGGAAGATCCTTCAACGACGGCCCGTACTTGTAGGTGTCCTTTGGAGCACCACTCGACGCACCGGCAAGCATCTTCTGCCTCATTGAGAAGGTCCTATTGCCGGTGGGCGGACTCTTTGCAAGCTCCGGGGTGGACTCCCGCTGGAGTGGACTCTTTGCAAGTTCCGGGGTGGACTCCCGCTGGAGTGGACTCTTTGCACGCTCCGGGGTGGACTCCCGCTGGAGTGGACTCTTTGCACGCTCCGGGGTGGACTCCCGCTGGGTTGGACTCGCGCACCGGGGAGATGGAGTCGCGCTGGGTTCCCTCTCGGTGTCCATATTTTCAATGCGGGGTGGACTTGGAGGTTGATTGCTACTCGGAGGGGTTGGTGGCCTACGCGTCGATTCTCCAGGAAACACGATGTGTTCCTTTCTCCATAGAATGATTCCGCGCAACACTTCTCCCAGTGTCGTCTCCCCTTCAGCTCCAGGAAAGTCAAGCTCTAGGTCCTCGAATCCGTTCATAATTTCGTCCACCCCGACTCGCGCGTAGCCAGCTGGAATCTGACCGCCATGAAGGGTTGCTCCGGGTATATTCTCTAAAGCAAAGCCGACCGCCACCTTTATGGATAGGTTCCTCATCTTGATGTGCAGCTCACAGTTTGTTCGCCCCTGAATCTGATCCACGGGGTATGTTGCGTCATCAGGCTGGACATTTTGTGTGGAAGCCACGCTGCTTTTCCGCTGAGATGCCATATCAAGTTGGTCCTCCTGCGGCTCAGATACCTTTTTCTGCCTCATTTCATGTTGCAGGTCTATTATCATGTCTTCCAACCGCTGATATTTCTCTGCCTCCTGTTTCTTCTTCCTGTCGCGACTCCTGTAGGTGTCCCTATGCTCGGGGAACCCAACCTTCCAAGGGACGACGCCCACGCCTCGTACTCGCCCAGTGTGTTCAGGATTCCCGAGGGCGAGTGACAGCTCGTCCTTCTCTCTATTGGGCGCGAACCTTCCCTCCCGAGCGGCAACTACTGCATCATCAAGTTCTTTGGCTTTATTCCGAATTTTTTCTCTTTCGGGCTCTCCCTCGGGGCCTGGTTTAACCTTTTCCTTCAACACAAGATTCCCTGTCTGTGGGTCGGGCTCCAGCCCGACGCTGTACGCCCAATGTCTCGCCCTTGCGGGATAGCTTGATGTACTTGGAGTGACCCCGGCAGCAATTAACTTGGCGTCCCTTTCTTGCCACTTAGGAATGGCGGTCTTATAGCCACCTGGCCCCAAACGTTGGAAATATTGCTTTTTGTCGGCATTCAACTTATTTTTCGCCGACTTTTCCAGAGCTTCTTCTGATTCCTTGTAGTCCTTGAATTCTTGCCACTGATCTCTTATCCTCCTGTACTGTACGTCTTCAAAATTAGGGGTTTTCTTTGTCTTGATGAATTGCTGGTATAACCTTTTCTTGTAGTTCATGAATTGTTCGGCCATTTTCTTTAGAGTCCACTGGAAGACTTTGTTTTTCTCGGCATCTCCGAGTCCTGTCGGTAGGGCGAAATTGTGGAAAACGGACTTCAGAAGTTCCCTCTTGCAAATATCTGACACAAAACTCTCTCCTCCACCCTTCGGCTTGTGCCATTCTCGGATGGTGATCGGAATGTTGTCCCGAACAATAACTCCGCACTGACTCACAAATTTACGTGCGTGCTCTTTCGGAGCAATCGGTTCGCCAATTTCAGAGATTTCTTCGATATCAAATCTTTCTTCTTTTAACTTTTTGGCCGGGCCTCGTTTTCTTTTAACAGACTTGCTCGATCCCGATCCGGAGGGCTAAAAGAAGAAATATTATGTTAAAACATGTATATGTACACATATCAAATCATTAATTTATCACCAGAAGCTATGTATACCTCGTCGGTATTCTGCGCTACATTCTCATCGGCATTATTGTTCGAGGCGGATGGAGGAGCTTCTAAGTTATAAATCTCCTCGTCCTCCATTTCACCACCGGACATGTTAAGATATTGCGATCCATCATCTTCACCATCTCTGATGATGTCGAACAATTGATCTTCCCCTGCTCTGCCGTCCATAGCTTAACTAATACAAAAAAAAAAGATAGAACTATTTAGTGCCAAATCGGGCGGCGGCATTATTGTAAAGAAATAACATGTGCGCACGGTAGAGGCTCACCGCGGGGGAGGGCACGAGGGGATGCTCGGGAACGACGGTGAGGCGCGGGATCAACGAAATCAAGTACGGTCACAGACAGGACGACGGTGAGGCGAGGGATAGACGGCGAGATTCCTACATGATGTCAAGTTATAACGGTGAGGCGAGGGATCGACGAAATCAAGTACTTTGCATTGGGGAAATTGTGATTGCATTCCCCGCGCGTTGCCGCGGAAAATTGTGGTTGCATTTTCACAATACTATTTCACAAATTCTAACACTTTCATTCACAAATTTCAACACTTGAATCCACACTATTTATTACATTGTAGCATTTTAATCTTTGCATCAAATAAAATTACATAGTAGCATCCATAAAATTACCCTAAATTACACAAGTACTTTGCACAACTACTTTGCATCCACACTATTAATCCAATTTTACAAACTTCCTAACATTGCAAAACAGACAGCAAGGCCTCATATAGAATTGCTTCAGGGATGGTGTCAGCGAACAACGTGGAATGAACATTGCATATATGTTCAGACAACATGGTTCACTCACACCTCCCTGAAGATGCAACGTGCAACCATCTAATCATCGGCCAAAATTTATAAACTTCCTTACACTGCAAAACAGTACCAATTCACTTAACATTTACAAACTATCATTAAAAACAATAGCATTTCCTAGCAATTCATCTAAAACAGTAGCATTTCCTATAGCAATTTAAAAAACAGTACCATTACAAACTATTAATCCACACTTATAAAATTACACAAGTTATTTGCATCAAATAAAATTGCATAAGTACTTTAAATTCATATAAATAACACATCAAAATCTAACAATAGCATTCATATAAATAACATTTTAAATTCTAAGAATAGCATATAAATAACACTTTAGAACAATTGTAGCATTATAAAGAACAATTCACTTTGTCACATTGACAAATCAAAAAATTGCACAAATCCTACAAACCGTAAAACAATACTAAAAATCCTAAAAATCCAACAATAGCATTCACATAAATATTCTAACACTATTACACTTTAAATTCTAACACTAGCAAGTCTAACTAGCAAGTATAACTAAATTTTCCTAACAACACCTAAAACAGTAGAATTTTCAAGTCTAACTAAATATTCTAGAAAAACAAGGTGATGACGTCACCATGACGTCGCCAATGGAGATTCAAGTTCCTGCCCCTCCATTGCAGACGAGAGGAGGAGCCCGACACCGCGGCGAGTTGCACACCGACGGGCGCAACCTATTGGTGGCGGCGCCGCCCTAATTTTGTCACCGAAATAGGGCCATAGCCACGCAACCGCCGCCGCCGGAATCGGGCGCGTCGAGGAAGGCTTCCTGCACGTCGCGTTGGGTATGGGCGGCGTCGGGGACGGCTTCGAGCAGCGGTCAGCGGCACAGCACGGTAGCGTCTCCGGCGCAGGAAGCCTACTCCGGCGTTCTAGAAACCCTAGCTCCGGCGTGGCAATGGAGAGAAGAAGGAGGAGAAGAGCTTACCTATCGCCGCGCGGAGATTCGGCCGGAGTCGGGGGAGACGAGCAGCGGGCAGCGGCGCGGCACGGCAGCGTCTCCGGCGATGGCGTCGAGGGAGGCGAGGCGTCTGCGTCGTCTTCGTCGTCGAGGGGCTCGGGGGTTCGTCTGTGTGTGACAATGAGAACTGCCCGATCTGGGCGAGCGCATTTAATGCATGGACCTTTAGTCCCGGTCTCTAGAACGGACCGGTACTAAATCTACTTCAGTACCGGCTGGTAGCACGGCCCGGTACTAAAGGTCTGTCGTTTGGGCGCCCAGAAAACTGGCGCGAAACGAAAACCTTTAGTACCGGCTGGTAGAACGGACCGGTACTAAAGATCTTTTTCATTTTATTTCTCTTTTCTTCTTTTCTCCTTTCTGTTTTTTTATATCTACTGATGTAATTGTTTAATTAGTTTGTAATAATTACTAAAAATCATGTCTATATTGAAGAACATGTTTTCAATAAATTACAAAAATTAGATATTAAAAAATGTAACATTTAAAATAAAGGGAATTGATAATCCCCATTTTAAATCATGACTTTTTTTGTGAACAAAGTACCAAAAATATGATGCAAAATGGCACCCATTTAATTTTCATGGAAACTAGTCCACATATGATGGATAATCGCCAAGTAGAAGGTTTTCTTTGATTTCTACCTAATTTTCCCTAGTTAATTGAGTTTATGTCGATTTTTCGAAAGTAATTCAACTTTGAACTACAACTATTTGATAGTTTGGTCTTAAGTTTTTGGAAAAATCATTTTAAGGTACACAACTAGTGGTTATATCACAGAAACATTGATAGTTCTAGAAACTTGATTTATGACAATATTTCATATTTCATAAATATCATTCCTGGATTACACATCACCAATATTCCCATCTGTTGTATTATTCCTCCTTTTCTTCGATTGCTTAACTTTGCGCCGGAACCATGGAGAATCTTCATTACTTAACGTGATGCTTGGGTCAGTGTTGACTTTGAAGGGCGGAATTTCATCAAACTTATCATAATCTTCTGACATGTCTGTCTTGTCCTCCACTCCCACGATGTTTCTTTTCCCTGAAAGAACTATGTGGCGTTTTGCCTCGTCTGATGTATTCGCTTCCATATTTTTTCTTTTCTTCGGTTTGGTAGACATGTCTTTCACGTAGAAAACTTGAGCTACATCATTTGCTAGGACGAACGGTTCGTCTTTGTAATCAAGATTGTTCAGATCCACCGTTGTCATTCCGTACATCGGGTCTACCTTTACCCCGCCTGCATTCAGCTTGACCCATTTGCACCGAAACAAAGGGACCTTAAAAGAAGGTCCATACTCAAGTTCCCATATCTCCTCTACGTAACCATAATATGTGTCCTTTTGCCCATTGCTGTTTGTTGCGTCAAAGCGGACACCACTGTTTTGGTTGGTGCTCTTTTTATCTTGAGCGATCGTGTAAAATGTATTCCCATTTATCTCGTACCCTTCGAAAGTGACTATAGTCGAAGATGGTGTCCTGGCCAACAAGTACAGCTCAACATCAACTTCGGTGTTACTCATGAGATGTGTTTGCAACCAACCGCTGAATTTCGCCGTGTGTTGATCTTTAATCCAGAACTCATCCTCCACCGGGTTCTCAGATCGTAAAATATTCATGTGTTCCTCGATATACGGAGCTGCCAATGAGGAATTTTGTAGAACTGTGTAGTGCGCTTGACTGAAAGAAGGTCCGTCCCTACATACAAATACTTTTTTCCCTAGAGTGCCTTTTCCACTCAGTCTCCCCTCATGTCGCGACTGTGGAACACCAATCGGATTAATGTCAGGAATAAAGTCAACACAGAACTCAATGACCTCCTCGGTTCCATAGCCCTTGGAGATGCTTCCTTCTGGCCTAGCACGGTTATGAACATATTTCTTTAAGACTCCCATGAACCTCTCAAATGGGAACATATTGTGTAGAAATACGGGACCGAGAATTTGAATCTCTTCGACTAGGTGAACCAAGACATGCGTCATAACATCGAAAAAGGATGGGGGGAACACCAACTCAAAACTGACAAGACACTGGACCACATCGTTCTGTAGTCTTGGTAGGATCATTGGATCGATTACCTTCTGAGATATTGCATTGAGAAATGCACAAAGCTTCACAATGGGTACTCGAACATTTTCCGGTAGAAGCCCCCTCAATGCAATCGGAAGCAATTGCGTCATAATCACATGGCAGTCATGAGACTTTAGGTTTTGAAATTTTTGTTGTGCCACATTTATTATTCCCTTTATATTCGACGAGAAGCCAGACGGGACCTTGATACTGCTCAGACATTCAAAAAATATCACTTTCTCTTGTTTGGTTAGAGCATAGCTGGCCGGACCGTCATAATGTTCTGGAAGCAGGCCGTCTCGTTCTTTCAAACGTTTCTGGTCCTCCCGTGCTGCCGTTGTGTTTTTTTTCTTCCCATACACGCCCAAATGGCCTAGCAGGTTCACACAAATATTCTTCGTCACGTGCATCACGTCGATTGCAGATCGGACCTCTAGGACTTTCCAATATGGTAGCTCCCAAAATATAGATTTCTTCTTCCACATGGGTGCGTGCCCGTTTGCGTCATCTGGAACCTTTAGTCCTCCAGGACCCTTTCCAAAGATTACTTTTAGATCCTTGACCATATCAAATATTTGTTCACCAGTACGGTCCATAGGCCTCCTACGGTGATCTGCCTCACCTTTGAAATGCTTTCCTTGCTTCCGGACGTTATGCCTGACCGGAAGAAATCGACGATGCCCCAGGTACACACACTTCTTACAATTATCCAAGTATATACATTCAGTATCATCCAAACAGTGTGTGCATGCATGGTATCCCTTAGTTGTCTGTCCTGAGATGTTACTAAGAGCAGGCCAATCATTGATCGTTACGAAAAGCAACCCTCGAAGGTCAAAATCCTCATGTTTGTGCTCATCCCACACACGTACACCTTCTTCCCGCCACAACTCTAAAAGTTCGTCAACTAATGGCCTGAGGTACACATCAAGCTCGCTCCCTGGTTGCTTCGGTCCTTGGATGAGCACTGGCATCATAATGAACTTTCGCTTCATGCACAACCAAGGAGGAAGGTTGTAAATACATAGAGTAACAGGCCAGGTGCTATGACTGCTGCTTTGCTCTCCAAAAGGATTGAAGCCGTCCGTACTTAGACCAAATCTTAAGTTTCTTGCGTCATCTGCAAAGTCCGGGAACTCTCTCTCGATTTTTCTCCACTGGGATCCATCAGCGGGGTGTCTGAACATCGCGTCTTTCTTCCGGTCCTCTTTGTGCCATCGCAACATCTTGGCATGCTCTCAGTTGCTGAACAAACGTTTCAACCGTGGTATTATAGGAGCATACCACATCACCTTGGCAGGAACGCTCTTTCTGGGGCGCTCGCCCTCAACTTCACCAGGGTCATCTCGCCTGATCTTATACCGCAATGCACCGCATACCGGGCATGCATTCAGATTCTCGTACTCCTCACCGCGGTAGAGTATGCAGTCATTAATGCATGCATGTATCTTTTGCACCTCTAATCCTAGAGGACAGACGATCTTCTTTGCCTCGTACGTACTGTCGGGCAATTCGTTATCCTTTGGAAGCATCTTCTTTATCTTTTTCAACAACTTTTCAAACCCCTTGTCCGATACACCATTCTCAGCCTTCCATTGCAGCAAATCCAGCGTCGTACCCAGCTTTTTCTGGTCATCTTCGACACCTGGGTACAATTTTTTTTTGTGATCCTCCAACATGCGCTCCAACTTGACCCACTCCCTCTGATTTACGCTGTTTCTCTGTGCATCAGCAATGGCCCGAGAAAGATCATCAGCGGGCTCATCCGGCGCCTCTTCGTCAGGCGCGTCTTCTCCAGTTTCCTCCATTGTAGTACCGTCGTATTCAGGAAACTCATGATAGTTGTCATCGTCCTCTTCTTCTTCATTGTCTTCCATTATGACCCCTGTTTCCCCGTGTTTGGTCCAACAATTATAGCCGGACATGAAACCGGACTGAAACAGGTGGATGTGAATGGTTTTTGAGTTGGAGTAACTCCTGATATTCTTACAAGCACAACATGGACAATACATAAAACCATCCCGCTTATTTGCCTCAGCAACACGGATAAAATCCAGCACGCCGGTCATGAACTCCGGAGTGCGTCGGTCAACGTACATCCATTGTCGATTCATCTGCATTATGTAAATATATACAAAACCATTACACAATAGTTATATATATATATATCTACCATGAATAGATAGATACGTGACCAATTCATTAATACAAGTTCACCATATTTAAACAAATCTAATACATAGTTCTCATAAAACATTCATTAATTGAAACTAACATAGAACTAGCTAAAGAATTTCAATCCAACGACAAATGCGATCAAAATCACAACTAAGGTAATTATTGAACCAACAGCATAATGATACCAAGCCTCTTGACTAATGACATATTTTCTAAACTTTTTAAGCTTCAAGCGCATTGCATTCATCTTGATCTTGTGATCCAAGCGCATTGCCTCCATCTTGATCTCGTTATCATCGACGACGTCGGCAATCTTCAACTCCCATTTCATCTTCTCTTCGAGACGAAGATCTTCACTTCTTTTCAATTTAGCTTTCAAATCATTGTTTTCTTCTACTAAAAACTCGAAAATAGGGTCGGGCTCATTTTCCGGTTCAACTACCTCCTAGATAAAAATATATCTACGTTAAGTTGGTCGGTATAATTTTTGTAAACACGAAATTAAACAAACATATACTTATAACAAACAATCGTACCACATCCGAATAATAGAGCGGGCGAGAGCCAGTGTGGACAGATGTCAAAACCATGACACTATATATAACAAAAAGTTACACAATTAAGAAAATTATACAAGTAATAATTCTATAAACAATTAATTACGTAATTATAGCATAAAATGAGCTAAACTAGGACTAAATGAGCTAAACTTGGACAAAATTAGCTAAACTAGCACAAAGTAAATGAAGAAACTAGCACTAAATAAGCTACATTTGTAGATTTTTCTAAATTTTTCTATCTAGGTCAAACTAACAATACATTTCTAGATTTTCCTACATTTTTCTATCTAGGTCAAACTAACACTAAATGAGCTCAAACGAGCACTAAATGAACTGAAGTTTCCAATTAAATGTAAGAGAAACAAATTTCTAACCTTTTTGACTAAAAATGGTGCCACCAAATTGGACAAATCGCCGGATCACCACCGAGCTCGAGCAACAACAGAGAGAAATAAATGAGGAGGCAGAGAGTGAAGTGAGCTCGGGCTGGAGGAATTAGATGGAATTTATAGCGAAATGTTTTAGTACCGGTTTGTAACACAAACCGGTACTACATGTCCATCTTTAGTACCGGTTTGTAACACAGACCTGTACTAAAGGTTCTCGCCGTGGGACCCGCCGCTGCAGCGCCAGCCCCAAATCCTTTAGTTCCGGTTGGTTACACCAACCGGTACTGAAGGTTGCTTACCGACCGGTACTGCTGCCGTTCGCCTGTCCGGCCGCTGGGACCGGTACTAATGTTATATTAGTACCGGCCGCAAATTGGTGCGGGACTAAAAGTCTGGACTAATGACATATTTTCTAAACTTTTTAAGCTTCAAGCGCATTGCATTCATCTTGATCTTGTGATCCAAGCGCATTGCCTCCATCTTGATCTCGTTATCATCGACGACGTCGGCAATCTTCAACTCCCATTTCATCTTCTCTTCGAGACGAAGATCTTCACTTCTTTTCAATTTAGCTTTCAAATCATTGTTTTCTTCTACTAAAAACTCGAAAATAGGGTCGGGCTCATTTTCCGGTTCAACTACCTCCTAGATAAAAATATATCTACGTTAAGTTGGTCGGTATAATTTTTGTAAACACGAAATTAAACAAACATATACTTATAACAAACAATCGTACCACATCCGAATAATAGAGCGGGCGAGAGCCAGTGTGGACAGATGTCAAAACCATGACACTATATATAACAAAAAGTTACACAATTAAGAAAATTATACAAGTAATAATTCTATAAACAATTAATTACGTAATTATAGCATAAAATGAGCTAAACTAGGACTAAATGAGCTAAACTTGGACAAAATTAGCTAAACTAGCACAAAGTAAATGAAGAAACTAGCACTAAATAAGCTACATTTGTAGATTTTTCTAAATTTCTCTATCTAGGTCAAACTAACAATACATTTCTAGATTTTCCTACATTTTTCTATCTAGGTCAAACTAACACTAAATGAGCTCAAACTAGCACTAAATGAACTGAAGTTTCCAATTAAATGTAAGAGAAACAAATTTCTAACCTTTTTGACCAAAAATGGTGCCACCAAATTGGACAAATCGCCGGATCACCACCGAGCTCGAGCAACAACAGAGAGAAATAAATGAGGAGGCAGAGAGTGAAGTGAGCTCGGGCTGGAGGAAGTAGATGGAATTTATAGCGAAATGTTTTAGTACCGGTTTGTAACACAAACCGGTACTACATGTCCATCTTTAGTACCGGTTTGTAACACAGACCGGTACTAAAGGTTCTCGCCGTGGGACCCGCCGCTGCAGCGCCAGCCCCAAATCCTTTAGTTCCGGTTGGTTACACCAACCGGTACTGAAGGTTGCTTACCGACCGGTACTGCTGCCGTTCGCCTGTCCGGCCGCTGGGACCGGTACTAATGTTATATTAGTACCGGCCGCAAATTGGTGCGGGACTAAAAGTCTGGACCAAAGGTCCGTTTTCTACCAGTGTTGGCCGGATTCGAGTAGGTGGAAAGAAAATTATTCAATGATAGCTACAAGATAATATTAAACTATATAAGAGAGAAAATAGATGTCCTAAATATAGATGTTCTACCGGAAAACTGGGAACATCTAAAAGAGAATCTTTTTAGATGATCTTCTATGTAGAGATATAGATGACCGAATTTAGATGAGCTGCTGGAGATGCTCTAAGACAGCAAGCATCCCCTGCAACATAATCATAGTCATAATACTTCATACCCCAAAGTGGTAAAAAATAGCGTGCTAAGAGAAATAGCGGCGGCCTCCTCCAGATGCTATACACACTACTAGTGGATTTAGCGCGGCAATGCCGCGCCCGTAGAGTAAATAGGATCTAAATTCGGTAATGTGCACATTTTAAAATTAGTTGGATTTGAAATAAATGAAACTCAAAGAAATTCGTGTTAAAAAGTTGTTTAAATTCTCAGAAATTTGTAAACTGGGGGTGTATGGAGGTGTATTTAAAAGTTATGTTAGTTTTTCTAGTTATTTGTTAAACTGAATTAGAATTTATTGTTCTGTGTGTACCTAGAAATTCGGGGATTCGAATTGTTTCTCCGTATAAGCTGTAAAGCTATGGTTGGGCTGCATTATTTGGCTTTTTTTCTTCTGTGGATTGCAGTTTCGAAGTTACAAATTTTACAGTTTTAAATATTTCATGTCTTTATTTAAATCTAACAGTGAGCTATATTATAAAGTTATATTTAGTTCATGTATTTGTTTTTTTAATGAGTTAGAATTTGTTGTTTATATTTTTTTGAATTATAGTTTGGAAGTTACAAATTTTGCATTGTAGTTTTTTAAAACTAACAGTGAGTTATACTAAAAAGTACATTAGAATTTTCAATATATGGCACTAGTAATCAAATTATATTTTTTGTGGTGCTATTTATAGAAATGTTTTCACGGTCTAGGAATTGGCCTAACTAATATAAAAACACTATATAATTTGTTGTAGTTATCATTTTTTAAGTTGTGTAAATATACATACAAATTTGTTGGTTGCAAAGATATAATTTTTCTCTAAATTTTGATATTTTGTTCGTATTTTTCTGAGTTGTGAATTGGAAGATATGATTTTTTTGATTTTTAGGGTTTTCTGTATTTAAAAAATGGCTGACACGCGGGCCCCACACGTCAGCTTCACCGTGGTGACGTCAGCCCTTGATCGCAATCGAGAGAGGGAGAGGAGAGGAGCAAAACAGGCGGCGCACCGAGCCGTTTGGTCGCCGGAGTCGCCGGCGGCGACCAATTGCGCGGCGTCGGCCCCGGAGCATGGCGTCGACAAACGCCGGCGATTCCGGTCGTCCTGGGATGCGGCCGCCGGCGAGGACGTACAACGCTTGATGGTGGACCTCGTGGTGGCAGTGGATTGGACCGGGGAGACGCCTCGCGGCGGCGCCGTGCGGTGGCGGCGGCGGCGAGGTCGGCATCGCGGGAGATAGGAAGAAGAGAAGGGGTAAGTGCGGGGCCCAATTTGCAAAAAAGCATGTGACTTTGTTCCTATTCGCGAACAGGTCCCTGGCAGCGTAAAATAGTGGACCGCGGGTTGCGGGCGTGTTCTTCGAGGGTCTTTTGTGCAAAATGGTGCGGCGACCGGCGGAACCGGAGGCTACCGGGGGGTTACCGGGCGACGTGGAGCTTCCTGATTGGCTATAAATCGAGAATGAATAGTACCGCGGGTTTATCCTGGACGTTCAAGATGGCAATCCAACGGCTGAGAATCGCGCGCGACGTGGACGCAGGAGGTGGAGCGAATCCTGGGAGCTATTATATATTAGGTATAGCGTGTTAACAACGTGCTATATTTCACTACAGCGTTCTCAGAAATACCAGATATAGCTGAAAAATAAAGAATTTAAAAATAAAGAATATAGTCCAGAAATGATAGAGCAATACATGCATAACCACATACGAAGAACATTCTCTAATTGTTTAGAAGCTTAAAATCAACATCCCAGAGGACAACAACATAACATAAATTATTTATTCAAAATAATCAGCATTAGCGACGACATCTTTTAGTTTACAAAAGAAACCAGTAGATCATAGTTCATTGTAAAAACAAACAAAAATGAATTTATGCTCCTTGGTAAGTAGAAAACTCGGTGTTTTTCGGTGATAGTCTGGAAAAATAAAATAGCGTGTTAAAGTTATGAAGTTTTAGCGCGTTATATCGTGCTATTTTGTGAATAGCTCTGTAGCATGCAAAATTGGTAAAATTTAGCGTGGATCCTAATATAAAGCTAGAGCGCCCTATTAGCGCCGAAATAGCGCACTATTTTTCCATGCCCCAACCCACAATACCATCTATATACCCTACAGGTACATGCCAAATATGAACTTGACAATAACTTGGAAGGATTACCTTCCCCTTCATCTATTTGGGCCTGCCGCTCGCGCTCGGGCGGCTACGTCTCGCACATCTGCAGCACATTCTTGATCGCGCCCATGGCAAGCTTGCGGCGTGGAAGAGCAGGTTGCTGAACTGCGCTGGGCGCCGGGCACTCACGGTTTCGGTGCTGGACGTGCTCTCCATCTTCACCCTCACCGCGCTGCGAATTCCAAAGAAGCTACTCAAGCTGCTGGACAGGATACGTCGTCGCTTCCTCTGGGGACTCGAGGAGCAGGAGGTAGCGGGCGGGAAATCCAAGGTCCGCTGGCAGCTCGTCTGTTCGCCGAAGGACTATGGCGGGCTGGGTTTGCTGAATCTGGAGGCTTTCGCTAGGGCTTTACGGATGCGCTGGCTATGGCAGCGCTGGCAGCATCCCGATAGACCGTGGGTGTCAATGGAGGTTCCATGCGATGATTTGGATCAGGAGATGTTTGTGGCGGCCACGTCGGTCCACATCGGCAATGGAAAAACTGCAAGTTTCTGGCGATCGCGTTGGATCGGGCAGACGACCTTGTTCTCTCGCTTTCCTGTCATGTTCAAGTACTGCCGGCGGAAACAGCGTTCGGTGGCGGAGGCCTTGCATGAGCACCAGTGGGTGCTCGACCTGCGGCTTGCACCCCAGCCTCTGATCCTGCAGGAATTCCTTTAGCTATGGCGTCTCATTCTGGCGGAGAACATACAGCTCATCAAGGAGGAACCAGATACCATTGCGTGGATCCTCTCGGAGACCGGGTCGTACTCGGCCAAATCTGCATATCGCATGCAATATGAAGGTCTGTTCTCAGCAACATGCCGAGGAGGGTTTGGTCGGTCTGGGCTCCCCCCAAGTGCCGCTTCTTCGCGTGGCTGCTCCTCCAAAATCGCCTTGGGTGTGCAGATCGGCTGATGAGAAGGGGCTGGCCCAACTGCTACTTCTGCCCGTTCTGCGTCAGAAATCTGGAAACGACGCTTCATCTCTTCTTCGAGTGCCGCTTCGCCAGGCTTTTCTGGATGTCTGTTGCTTCCTGGCGCAACTGTGATGCGCTAAACCCCCAAGGTTGGCGAGATGGGACCTTGGTGACTCAAATCTGGGACAAGATCACCGATGTAGCTTCCCCGGCAAACCGCGACGGGACGAGTACGTTGATCATCCTGGTATGCTGGGAGTTATGGAAGGAAAAGAACAACCATGTGTTCAAAAACAAGCCTTCCAACCTCCGACACCTCTAGGCTCGGCGCAAGAAGAAGCAAAGGCGTGGGCGAATGCTGGAGCAAAGAAGCTGAGGAGATTGATCTGGGAACCTCCCTGAATAAACTCTATCTTTCTTACTTCTTACTTTTTACTCTGAATTTCTTTCCAGTTATTCCTTGGCAGCAATGCCACTATGTACATATTCTACCTACTAATTAATTGAAAAGCTAGCAATTGTTGGATCTTTCAAAAAAAAATCTTGGAAGGATTAACAGACGAGGAGCTACACACAATGTCTAGCTAAATGCATAAAAAATTGCTTTTACTAGTGGTACTAGTTAATATGCCCGTGCGTTGAAACGGGAGACAAAAAATAAAGTTAGAATCCACTTAGTTTGTCATTTCGTGACAGAAAACCGACATCTTTGTCGTATTGTAAAATTTCGGTCGAGTGCAAAAAAAATCACTTGGTTTACCGTTTTAAATTTTTTATCCGATGTTGCCACGAAACTCTCCAAAAATAAAAAAATTTATTTAATTTTCTTAAAGTCAAATTCCAAAATTTCAAAAATTGTACCCGGGCACAAAAATATGCGTTCGAAGCGTTCATGTTCTCATGTTTCACAATAAATCTTTTACCTGCTTAGTTGTGTGTTACGTACAAAAGTTGTTGGGATACGTGCTAGAAAAAAAACAATACGCGCTACCTGAACACCAATATCACTATCGAGGTTGAACCTTGATGGAAAAATAATGACTTTAGTGGATGTCAATTCCCGCAGCTTTGTTATATATTCTTCTAAAACTACTCTTGATTCCCATCCGTGGTATCAATAAAAGTGGAAGCCCATGTCAAAAGAGAGAAAATTGTGTTTTTACGGAGGCAGTGGTGAATAATTTTGTTTTAAATCTTGGGTTAGCTTGGCTTCAGGTCAAAGGATTATTCACTAATTTGCAATACTTTCTAAAAAAAAATGTTCTAAGCCTTCTTAATATCCCGAACTCCTTTTAATTCTCTGAAAATAATAAACAAAAGATTAAAAAATGTTTTAAAGGGACAGCCAGGCCAGACCAAGTCACCAGGGCCCAGCCCACCTATGCCCACGCAAAGCAAGAAACTCACGTCGTTCCTTTCTTCCTCGATCCCCGCCGCCAACTCTCTCCTGTGAGCACGTAAAAAAACCATCTCCTGTGCGAGCAGGCGAGCACCCCGCTCGATCCCCCTCCCACCTCGCTCGCTCTCTTCTCTTCGTTCCTCTCGCGCGTCGCCAGGACCGAATCCCCTCACTCCTCTCGCCCTCCCTCCAGCTGTGCGTCCGACCAAGCTCCTCTCGGCGTCCTCCGGCTACAGAGCTCCTCCCCTTGTGCAGGTCAGCGAGGCCACCGGCCTCCTCTCCGACCTCCCACTACAGCCGCTTGCCTAGACCTTCTGCTGACCTAGAGCTCGCACGCAGCGATCGATCGGGAATTGACAGGCAATTTTGTTTTCCTGTTTTGGGATACATAAGGTTGCAGGGGGGTGCGGTGGAGGCCCTTTCCGGCGGCTTTTCGGGGAACTCCTAGGCGGCGGAGGTCTGTTCTGAGGGATTTCCGTGGACCGCGGCAGCAGCGGAGGTTAGTCCGGCACTCCGGCAACGGGCTGGAGCATGGGGGCGGCGTCAAGCTGTAAAAGAGGTCGCAGAGTCAGGGGAGCGAACAAAACAACCGAACCGGTACCGCGTGGCAATTATATGTATTATGTTATTTGATGGGAGGGTAAAATCGTCCAAATAAAAGGGACGACGAAAAAATTGGCAGAAGCCTTCCTGACTTTATTATTACTAGCAAAAAATGCCCGTGCGTTGCTACGGGTGTGAAAGACAAAAAAAAAAACGTTTGTAGAAGCCAATTTTAAACCAAAATCAATTAACACACATAGAACATTAGTTTTTTACCCAAACGAGCATAACTTACAATAGTAAAATACCTCGACAAGGAAATATATATAGTTTGATATATTTTTGTTTCTCTCTATGATAACTAACTTGATATAAATTTATCTCGTATTATCACTTGGTATACACATTGAAAATCTACATGTGCTAACTTACTCTTCTGATTCGATATATGCAGGGTTTACCATTGCAATTGATTCTTTGCATGGTGTGTTGCGTCTAAACTCACGGTTAGCTACAATTTGCTTTATTCTAGATTTTTTTTGTTCTGATTGCATACTTTCATATTTCTTTTTTTCTCGCTCACATTTCTTTTTCTTTTGTTCAAACTCTAAATCTGCATATTTCTTCCTTCCTAGTGTGTATTTTTTTAATCTGCTTTTCTCCTTCATTCTTTTATTATTTTGCAGATAAGCTTCACGGCGTCGGTTCAATTTTTCTTGTTTTTCTTCATTGGTCATGCAGGTGTACCGATCTCTATCTTTTTTCCTTCTCAGCTCCTTCACATCTATGACTGGAGATTGGGTCTCAAATTGCTTGCCTGCGTCGGAGTTTTCCATATTGTATGAATCTCTCATCGATTAAAAGGAAGAAATCGATTAGATTTTACATCACACGTATAAGTTTCAGTCCGCCGAGATACGCACGCGGATTGGCAAGCCAGCACAGTCGATCCAATTTGATTGTGCTAGAAGTACTTCATTGCACACACAGATGCAAAAGGGACCACCGGCACGCGTCTGTTGTGGTTTTGTACTGATTCTTCCTCTCGCGTTGGCACTCGCCGTCGCGGTCAAGGTGAGAGACGACGGTGGCGACTGCCTTGCCAGTTCCAAAATTTCCCAAAACCACGTTGCGAGATTCAGCCACTAAAAAAAGTGGGCGAGAGATGAAGATCTAGATAGAAGATAAGATCTTACCTGCAAGTTCGTAGCTATCAATCATGGCCGTGGGAGTTTCCGTAGCAGGTAGCACTGCACTTGAATCGTGGCCGAGAGACTTGTGTTTCGATCGCTTGTTGGCTATTTCCATCCACGCGCCCCTCGCTCGGTCGTTCTCCTCGGTGACTCCGGCGGCGGGAAGCCCGAGTGCGAGCAGCGCCAGGCCACCATGGATGTCGCCTGTAAGCCTGTGCATGGTTTGGTCCCAAACCGGTCAAACCGTGGACCCGAACCGGACCAAACCGTTTTCGCGGTTTGATTACATCGTGGGTTGAGTGCGGTTTCAAACCATGGAACCGTGGAGGTCCAACAACGCCAGCGTCGTGCGCGTCAAGATCCGGGGCTTCTTCACGATCTGCCTGCCCAGGGAGCTTTCGCCGCACGCCGTGTCGGCCGGCGCCGCGGCGGCGCTCGCCCGGTGCGTGGCGGAGGGCGGCTGCACCGGGAGACGGAGCCCGCGCTGGCGGCAGTGGAGCGGTTGTGCCGGGCAGAGGGCGGAGGGCGGCCGTGACGCGGTCGTTTCTGGGACCTGGGGGCGGCGGATCATCACGCCGGTGCACGCCATGTTCGGCCACGCGGCGGAACATGCTGCCGGCGCGCTGGTGACCGTGGTGGGCGGGTCGAATCCGGATCCCGACCTTGGAACCTGCCAATCCTGCCGACGGGGAACTGGATCCCGACCTTGGAACTCCTGGACGTCGCCTTCTTGGCCGCCCCGGTGCCGATTGCTTTCCCACGGCCGGCCATCTCAGCTACCGAGGAGGACGAGGGGAACGGCGAGACTGGCTGCTGGGAATCAGAACGCACTAGGTGGCGGAGGCGGCGAGAGCGAGAGCCCTCTCGTGCGTGCGTGTGCTAACCGGTTTGAAACCGTATAACCCGGCGAACCAAACAGCACGAAACCGGTACGTCTGGTCTGGTTTCGACAAACCGCTGAAAACCACCTAAACCGTGTTTGCCCAGGGTTAGATGTCGGGAGAGAGGCCAGGCAGACCCGGCCCTCGTCTGGTGAGCCTGAAACGGAGGCGGCGACGAGGTCGGCGTGCGTCGTTGTGGACGCCATCCTGCCCCCCGATGCGGACACCACGACAGCTGCGTCCCATGGGTCAGGCCGGTCCTCGGCAATGGCGTACAGTGCCGTCGGGTCGCCGCCGTCCATGAGCTCCTCCCCGGAGAGCGCCCGCGGGTCAGGCGATCGGCAGGTCAGCACAAGCGGCGCTGCGACTACGCCAGCCACCTGCTTCGCCATCTCCGTCCCGGCGACCACGATCGCCGAGCCTGACGCATGCGCCGCGGCGGCGATCTCGGCCTCCATGTCGCGCTTTGTCGTCCGGCCTCGGGTGTGCGGCCAGCCGGGGCTCCTTTTCTTTCTGTTGTACCACGAGGAGCACGTCGAGGTTGCAAACTCTCGGCTTCGTTTTTATTGGACAGATCGATGAGGTTCTTGCTTTGAGTTGGACGCGGAGTCTGTTTCCGTCTGTGTCTCTTTTACGTATCGTCGCGTCGCGTGATGAAGCGATGAACGACCGACCAAGGCAAAGCGACGGGCAGACGGACGAAAAAACGGACGAAAACTTGGGAGGAAGAAACCTTCCTGCTTTTATTATTAGGTATAGAGGTATAGATTAGGTATAGGTATTAGGTATAGGTATTAGGTATAGGTATAGATTTTGACAAGTTTGGTTTTGACCGGTAGTATTTTAGCTATTTTTTTCAGGGATAATGCAACTCCGCAAATAGTCCTGTCCGTTCTCCCACAGAACTCCGAGTCGCGTCGCAGGTGCCCTCGTCCTTCCTCTCGACTTCCAGCAGCTGTCGTGGCTAGGTACTTCACCTCGCGAGATCGATCCGCTCCTTTCATCTTCTCGGGCTACGAGGACGTCTCTCTTTGTCACACTGCTGATCGGAACCCTAGATGCATCACGCCTCCCATGTCGGCAGTTCCACCCACCGTCATCGCAGATTCGGCCGCTCGCCTCCCCAACCCATATCCCCAATGCCCCGATAGAAGAAGAGAGAGATGAAAAAAACCTCCTTTTTTTTCCACCTAGTCGCCATCAGTTGGTGCTGAGTTGCATAAAAGTTTCATAATTTTTGTTCAATCATTCTTCTGTCAGGGTATCTGCTGCTTGTGTTGTCTCCCCCTCTTCTGCGCCTCTTTGTGTTTGTTGCTTCTCGCATCGTTCATTGGGTGATGCGATCAATGTTTGCTGTTTGCAATTCGCTTTGTTTTGAAGTTGCTCCTCGTACCAGGTAAAAATCTTATTGACAATGAGACTTGTTGCATGCAGGTCGGAGTTCGGCATCTAGTTGGGGCAATGTCTACCTTCTCGTCAGTACCTGGATCGACTGTTCCAGTTCAGGTTACTCTCTCTTTGTTCTCCTGTCACTGAATAGTAAAAGATTGTTACCTGTCACTGGATAGTAAAAGAGGTATCATCGATTATAGTATATTATTTCTTTCGAGATTGTTACCTGTCACTGAATTGTAAAAGAAATACCCTCATATGTTTCTTTAGGTACAAACAATGTGTCACGGTTTGCTTTGTGAAAAATTTAGTGGCAAGACCTCAGAATGCATTAAGAACTAAATTGAGGTACATAAAGGGATCAACAAGATCCAGTGAAAAAAGAAACAGAAAAATTCCCATAATTCGCGGGAAAGCTAATCCAAAAGCTCAGGAGAAAACGAAAGAAATCAGGGATAGTTAAGAGCCCTTTATCCGTATGCTTAACCTATCCTTAAGAGCTCTATCATTCTATAAGGGACCTTATTGTTTGGAAGATCCAGTTCAGTTTTCTACTGTTGCGCCGCTGCATTAGGTCAAAGATTATTATTTTTCTCCTTCTGTATCTGAATAAACCAGCACCCAAGGGTAATTAGCTCCTTGCAAATAGGGTAGCCCAGTAAATGCTGGTTAGGTACCAACAACCTTTACTATGTTAAATTCAAGCACTCTACATTCTTTCATATGTGTAGCTGTAGCACACTAAAATTTGGCATCTCAGCAGGTTGCCTAATTTCATTCGCGTTGCAATTTCATCTTCTGTTTTTGTTTTTCAGCCAATGTCAATGCAAACATTCAACAGAACTGAGTCAGTGGCAGCTCTTTCTGATGAGGATAGTAACAGCGATACAGATGAATCACCCACAGATGAGTATGATCCGTGGGAACCTCCGCATCCTCATCCTCATCCCTCATTAGATGAGTTGACATGTCCTGTTCAATATATGAGGAAGGTAAAGTAACTAAGCCCTGCTCATATGATATATGTCCCACTGGTCCCACTTCATCCCTCTTCGTAATACACATTTTCACAATTTCTCTCTACAGTACATGGATCAGATAGTGGATTTCCTTGCTAACGCCAGAGCCACCAACATAATTGTCCCGGACCGCACTTCCAAGGTTTGTATACTTCCTCATGATTGACACATCTAATTAATATTCTTGTATTTTTCCTGCATTTTTTTGTAGTTATCCTGTATCTTGCAAGATTATAAGTGTGTTTTTCATCCCTTAAGTATTATCTGAGTGTAACTTTAATACTCAAAGATTGAAACAACCTGAAGTTGCTCCCTGAACTATCAATGCAGTGCAATTTTCATCACCATAAGTAGTTCTGTCCAATCCAAAGAGGTTTCGGTGACATGATGCTTACATGTTGGCTACATCACCCCTTTGTTCCCTAGAAACAATGCATACATTTAATAGTAAATTCAGGAGATATTTAAAAGTCAAAAGAATATGTAACATCCTTTTCCCCGCAAAATCATAGATTTTTGTATAAAAAACTTGCACAAACGAAAAGAGCACAAATAACTCAAAAGTTGATGAAAACAAGGACGTAAATTTTGTTTTTTCATGGAATCTTTCCAGTTTTTGTCAATGTTTTTTTTGCAACTTCAAACATTCTAATAAACTTTTGAAATGTAATGAAGAAAATTTGTCACATGCTAGACATATGGTGGCGACCTGACCTACATGTAGGCCCCACATGATTCACAATTGTTTTGGAATCCATTATGACAGATGTAAGTTGAACGTTATGGAACTATTCACAGTGGGGGCTCAACTTTGGGCGGTTTTAGGACTGTATAGGAAATAGTTAAGGGATGAAAAATACACCATTTTTCTCATTTAATGCGATACACACTCTTTTCCTTACCAGGGTACCTAAGGGGACTGGAAGGTTTTTAACGAGGCGGCTTGCTAGCTTAATATATTATGAGTTTCAAAAAAAAAATGCCATAAGATGTCTTAGTAGAATTCTTTTGTTGTTAAGCTTGCTTAGTTGGATAACTGAACTGATTGCCCTTCACCTTGTTTTTTTTTGGAGGGAACAGCAGTGCTCTGCTGGTTTTTTAATTTTATTAAATAATGAAGAAGTAAAGTATTTACATACAGCTACTAAATAAGGAAACAAAAACTAAATCCCTCCAAAATTATGGATCCAACTCTTGAACCCAGCCAAGCTGGCTCTGTTGGCGCGGAAAGCAACCCAGTCGAGCTCATCTTTGAAAGTTTTCAAGCAACGGAAGAGGCTTGCACGAATGTCCTTGAAGATGTGATTATTTCTGGTGATCCAAATGGACCAAAGAGCCAGGATGAAGACCTCCATGAAGAATGGCTGCTTAAATGTCATTTTAAAAGAGGAAATGACCATATGAATATCTCCAGAAGGAATGCTCCAGCCCGGAAGCAGCAGATGCCAGCACCTCTTAGCAAACTGACAGTGGAAAAACAAATGGTCTCTCGATTCCAGCTGCCGTATTCCGCACATGATGCAATTGTAGTCTGGCAAGTGGAAGTTTTTGCGTTGGAGGAGAGCTCTTGTATTGAGTCTGTTGTGTAGCATATACCAGGCAAAAACTTTATGTTTCTTCTGACAACATGAATTCCAAAGCCATGTGAAAGATGGAGATGGGTGTGGAGGTCCTTGGAAGAACTTATAAGCCTTGGAAACCGAGTATTCTCTACCCCATCTGTATGACCATTCACCTTGTTTCTACATGAATGAATCCAATCAGGAGGCACACATCCAGTTTTCTCGCATATACAATCGTTTGTCTACCGTCCTCCAAAAGGATAGTGTTGCGTTCTTCCTCCGCATCTTCCAGAAGTATACGGACAGTATGGTTTGTGGTTTTGTCATCACTCCACAAACCCTCGACTTAATTATTGCACATAATGCACTGCGTTGTGCTAAGCTTGTTTTGGAGGGGAAGTCGCCTAAGCTCTGGGGGCAGCGAGCCAACCCCAACTACATTACCAGCTTTGGGTACTTCCCGCTCCACCAAGCTGCCGAGTCATTCTCAGTTGACATGATTGAGTTATTGTTCCACCACGGTGCATCAGCCAATCAGCGCACCTCGGGCGATAGAATCGTGGAAGGCCTCCTTCCACTCCATGTTGCCATCGAGAACACTTGCCAGCATGTATCTGGAGGACAATCTATTAGCTGATCAGAACTATTGGAAGGGGAATGTCGAGTACATCTACAAGCTCCTGCATCTGCTTTGCCTGCCTGAGATGGTTTGTGTATAATGCCTCCTTACATCAAATAATACTTTGGTCATATAATAGCAATAGATAAGTTCAGATCATTCCAGATATGTAAATTCACTGCTCCAGCAGTGCTGAAGAAATAAGAAATGACAGCCTGTGATTAAGATAGTATGCCTTTTAAATTTCTTATGGATTTATGTGCATAATACAAGAGGCACTATTTACTTTTAGTCAAGAGGAAATGAGTCAATATTCTTTGTAATTGCAAGTTTTTGCTAACTTTGCCTGGTGATTGAGTTTGATGCCAGTCTTTAGTTAAAGCACTATAAGTTACAGGTGTTCTGTATTGATGATGTATGCAGAAGATCTTCTTGGACACCACTAGATTGCTTGCAACTCAAACGGATAATGTAGCCGATGAGCTCTGGAATTACATCAAGCAGGGGAAGCTTGTCCCTGCTGCTATTTTGCTCCTTGCAGCTCAAAGGCAATTCCGTAACCTCAATGGTTTTGATATGATCAAGGATCGTATTGAGGATTATATAGTCGACTTGACAAGGGAAGGGTGTGGGGTAGAAAGTGGGAAAAATACCAAGGCAAAAAAGCATCTGAAGGAGATGAAAGTGCATCTTATTAATGCATTGCTACTTGTTAAGATAATTCTCAAAGCTGGTGAATCTCTTGACGGATATATTCAAACTCATATAGAGGTACCACATTTTCACTTTATCATGAATTTAATGTCTTAGATATCTATTTTTTCCCTTCTATTGAATCTTAATGTTCTACTCCGTAATATGTTACGGTTCAGCTTTCGAACCTTAAAATATTAATCATAGTGAGCAGTATTGTGCAACACTTGCCTTGGTGACCAAGAGGATGTTAAGAACATGGTAGGTGATAGGATAAGAGCCCTAAGGTTGGTACGAGATGGCCTGGACAGATGAGGTGCGACGCCCAGCCAACAGGGGGCTGCCGCACAACAAGAGCAGGGAGAAACTTACTATTTTCTTGCTTGACTATTGATCATATGGCTAGGCGTTATGTAGCCCGCTTACAAACGTGAAGGCTAAGCCAAACTGACAAACTTGAGAACCAAGAAATATCTCTAAGAGATTTAACTGCCAAAACTATCTAACAATAATTAAGGAATCTATAAAGACAAAATTGGGGACTTTCCCTGCCGTGGCCTTCCATGGTGTGGCTTCCTTACGCCACATAACAGAGGAAAAGAACAGAGTTTCCATATCTATATCATTTTGTACTTTTCAAGTGCTGTCATGTTCTTACAGATCTTTTTACCAAGCATTTCTTTGAATCAAATACTAATATCCAGGAGACCTCAGTCCAATGGCTTGGGGTTGCTCTATATATATGAAATCTTTCTGAATCATAAATCCTGAAAATGTGCATTATCGTACAAAAAAGTAGTAAACTGATCATGCAGGGAGGCCTGTAGAGACACTAGCTGATACTACTTACTGGCCTAAGAATGATCGTTGTTACTCTCACAATTTAATCTATTTTTAGATACTTATTTATTTGACCATGCTAACCTTACCAAATATTGGTGTCACCAAAAATTCAAGCATGGTCAATCATATATCATATGTCAGGTCACTTTGAAGATACCTCACATAGCAGCAAACAAGAAGATTTTTTTTTTTTGAGAGAGCAAACAAGAAGATTTAGCGACATAATTAACAACTGGGATTAACTTAAGTGCGACACATCAACTATCAACTAGCAGGTTCATTCCATAAGATGATAGACTGATGAACAAATGTGATAGTAGCATCTAGCATGACATCACAACAAGATAACCCAATTCCCAAAAGCCATTCTGACGATCCTACTCACTCATCATCCAACTCCCACTCATTAGTCTCTTCACCTCCACGAGCATGAGATGAACAATCACCTTCAAAGTCACAATTGTCCACATCATCACTACACATGAAGTTATTTTGATCCGACTTACCGTAGGGAAACTCTGCCAAGAAACAAGATGCATTGAAGCCTGGCATTAAATTATTTCCATGCAAAGTCATCCTCACCAGCATGCACTTTCCCAGGGTGTCTATGTGAATCCACTCATTTCCTATTGGAACCTTAGGAAAAGTGGTTAGCCTTTTACGTTGTGAATCCTCTCAACTCTAGTGTGGATCCTGGTGATTTATTATATTTAGATCAGCACTAAGGCTAGCAATCTCTTATGCTCCCTTTTCTTGCTTGCTAATTGGTTAAATATATGTGGCTTCAAACTGACGAGGAGTATCCCATCAATACCCATGGTTGATAGCCTAGGGTTAGAGTTATGAGATAGAGAACGCGTAGTGTTAGTAGATTCGTCGGTTGACAAGCGGGAGTTACCCAGGTTCAGGGTCCTCGACTGAGGTAACACCCCTACTTCCTGCCTGTCTGTATTGATTATGAATATGCGGCGGGTACAATGGTCTAGCGAGATGTTGATCTCGCTAGGGTTTGGTGGTTCTGATCGGGCGTGTCCTTAATCGGCTACCCTCCTGTCCCTTATATAGGGGTACAGGTCTTGGGTACGTAACCGACTAGGACTACAAGTAAGGAAAGTATAACCGACTATGCCTATCTACGGTAATGATCATCGTCTTGGGCTTCGCTTGTTGGGCTTCTTTAGCCTATTGACAATTGGGCTATAGTCATCACGTGCACCGGGTACCCACATAATAGGGTACCCGTTTGGTATAACCTCGTCATTAGCCCCCGAGTGCTTGGCTAATTCGGAGAATCAGTCATGGACTCACTACATAGTGCACGTCTCATGTTTATGCTTTTGATAGTTTATCTCTATGTTTTTGTCTTTTGACTGTGAATTATGACAAAGGATTTTGACTGAGTAGGCCTGGATTTACTCGATGAGTCGAGACCAGTTAACTGCTCTTTGGGCAAAACCTTACTAGCCTTCAATCAAATTCGAGTACTTGGGCTCGAACCTGGAACATACTGGACAGACTCGACTCAGCCCATTCGATGGACTTATTGAGTTCTGCAGCTTTAACTTTGCTACCCAGCGCGTCCGCCGGGATTTTCATCGCATCTGTTGACGCGGAAAATATAAGGACTAGCACTGCCGGAGTGGCCCTCAGCCCTACCCGACTGGTCCGTGGGTCTTACCTTTGCATTTCATGTATGCAGCATCCGAGATATCATCGACTGACTTTTCTCAGGAATTCTTATGTGTCGAGGAGTGACTCCCACGTAACAGGGGTAGTCTCGCCCTGAAGAGAGGTTCGAAGGGGGGGCTGAACACGGAGGTCTAACAACTTTCGAGGGGCTCGACGACGATGCTCGCCGAGCCTGAAGAAGGACGACCACGCCAGAGATGGACACCAGCCCGTACCCAGGTTCACGGCCCTCGAGAGGAGGTAAAACCGCTACTCCTGCTTGTCTGTATTGCACTGTGAAGGTTACAGGACAATGAGCTTGCCGAAGGCTCTCTTGAAGCAATTCTGTGCCTGGAGAGGGACGCGATGGTCGTCTTCCTCCTCCAGCAGTTGGCTATCCTATCTGTTTCGGGTGTGATTGCGCAGTTGGGCGACCGACCGATCCTCCCTACGGCGGAGCTCTTGCTCCTTTTATAGGCGCTCCGGGCTCCGTCCTCGTGCTGGTGGGCTCCCACACGTCGGTGGCGCAAAGGAGAGGGAGTCCACAGCGGCTCCTCCGTCCATGGACGCGGCTCATCCGTGCTAAAGTAGCGCGCCGTGGCCGACAGGTTGCAGGTGGTGCAGGGCGGCTCGCAGGCGCAGCAGAGGTCGTGGTGACGACCTTCTTGGAGCGTTGCGCCGTCCAGCCGCTTTATCACCAAAGAGGAAAGTCCTGGCTGTCCTGCCGCAGGCGGCGCGGCTTTGTTGACTCCTTTATCGCCAGAATGGCAACTGGGATGCTCGCGTCACCCTGCGGCTGCTGCAGGGGCCATGTGCGTCCTGCAGCGCTTGCTTAGCCGCGAAGTGTCTCCACAGGCCCGTGGTCGCCTGTGGAGAGGTTTTCTGCTGACTCCTCTCCAGGCGGGCTGTGCCTGGGGAGTCTCTTGAAGCGCAGGGTCCTCTTCAGGCCCTGGCGTCCTCTTCAGGCCTCGAGAGGGGATGCCTCTTGAGGATCCCTCCAAGCGGCAGCCTGGTCCTTAGTCGTTCTGCCGAAGTTCCACGCGGGCGAGGCCTGTAGGGAGTGGGCCGTGCATACCCCGGTCCTTACTGGGCCGACAGTAGCCCCCGGGCCCACGATGGGCACGACGAGGCCCGTTGGGTCTAGGCGAAGCGTCGTGGGGCCAAACCTGCAGGCCGGGCCGAGCCACGCGTCACTCCGGCGAGTAGCGGTTGCGCACGATACGGGACGTGCGTCGTGGGGGGTCCCACCACGTCCCGGTAACTGCTCCTTGACGAGACATAAAAACCCCGACGCCGGAGCAGGGAGCCGTTACTACTCCCACTTCTTCTCGCAGACGCCATCCGCACAGAGCTCTCCGCTCCTGCAATCCGGCGCCCTCTTCTCCGATTTCTCCAACTTCCCCTCGCGCCGCTCCCTTCTTCCCTCCGACGATGACTCCGCCGAAGAACAAGGGAAAGGCGGCCGCGGGGTCTTCTACGCAAGCAGCGGTCGCTGAGGCCGCACACGGCGCGGCACTGCTGGGCGTGCGCGTGAACGACAAGGCGCTCGAGAAGGTCCGCTTCCTGGTGGCGGACCGGAGCAACGAGCACGGCGCCACCGCACTCAAGCCTGCGGCGCACGGGAAACGCCCGCGAGGGTTTTTCCCCATCTTCCAGCACTGCGTCTCGGCGGGCCTGGTGCCGCCCTTCTCCCCGTTCCTGGAGGCGGTGCTGGCCTTCTACCAAATCCAATTGCTGCACCTCCACCCCAACTCGGTGCTCATCCTCGCCATCTTCGCCTACCTCTGCGAGGCGTACCTGGGCGTGGAGCCCACGGTGGAGCTCTTCCGGTGCTTCTACGCGCTCCGGAGCACGGCGAAGAACGAGCGCTCAGGATGCGTCTCCTTCCGCATCGTGGACGGCATGGGGAGCGTCTACATCCCCATGTCGTGGAGCGAGGGCAAGGCCATCACCTCCGTGACGAAGAAGATGGACGACTTCCGCCAGCGGTGGTTCTTTGTTGGCGTGGAGCAGCCAAGCGCCTTCCTCGAGGTTCCTGACGCGCCGCCTGTGAAGAACTCGCACTGGGGCAAGGCCACCTTCTGCGGCGCGCAGAACGTGATGCTGTCGGGCCGCCTGAGCTACCTCCGGGAGGAAGGCCTCACGGGGCAAATCGTCGTGGCGGACTTCGTGACGCGCCGCCTCGCTCCACTTCAGGCGCACGCGATGCCGATGTGGATGTATTCCGGCCCCAACGACAAGATGCGGCTCCATCGGGAGGACAACGACAAGGACGCCGTCGACAACGTCCTGTCCGCGCTCTTCATCAATCCCGCGATGCCCGCCATGGAGGAACTCCCGATCTCCCTCAGGCCTCTGCACCAGTACAACATGACCGAGCGTCTGGCCGTTCTGGAGGGGTTCCTCCGTACACTCCGGCAGGCCCGGCGCGGAAGGTGGTGCCCGTGCCTGTGGTGCATGATGCGGAGGAGGCAGAGACGCCCTCCGCCTCAGGAGCCGGGCAAGGCGAGGAGGAAGCCGCGGCAGGCGAGGAGGAGGCCGCGGCGGGCGAGGAGGCCTCTTCGAGGGCCAGGCCCCAAGCGGGCGAGATTTGCGACATCTCGTCAGGTGACGACGAAGGCGCCTCCGCGGGGGCGCCCACGCGTCGCGCGGAGGGGGAGGAGTCTGCAGAGGAGGCCTCTGACGAGGAGTCCTTGCTGGGGCGTCGCGAGCCTCGGTCCAAGGCGGCCTGCGACAGGCCTGGCGCGAGGTCCTCCGACGTCCCTTCTAAGAGGAAAGCCGAGGCGCCTCTGGAGAGGCCAGACGCCAGGCCCAAGCCCTCCTGGCGCTCGCCAGGCTTGGCGTGGGTCGACACCGGCGCCAAGCGGTCCGGGTAAGTTCCTTCAATTACTAAACGCTTGATTATTGCCCTCTTCTTCTCATATTTCTGACACTCGCCCCCCGATTCTTTCAGCGACCTAGCGCCTGCGAAACGCCGTAGGCTTCGCAAGGCAGCGGAGGTGAAGGGAGCCGCGGCAGAGGTCGTGGCTGGAGGGGCCGCGAGGCCTGGGGAGATGGCCACGGCAGGCCCGGCCGAAGAGGCGCCTCAGGCGGAGGCGACCGAGCTTCTGGCGGAGGCAGCAGCGCCTCAGGCGGAGGCCGCTGCACCGCCCCCCGTGCCCTTAGTGGTGGAGGTGCAGGAAGAGTGGTCGGCCAGCCCTCCTCGAGCTCCTGCACCGCCTCGCGCGGCTACGCCGCCGCGTGAGTCGACTCCGGCACGCGAGGCCACCTTCCCTCGCACGGCTACGCCTCCCACGCAACCAGAGGCCGAGGCAGACCAGGGCCCACCAAGCGCGGGCGCCTCTGCAGGGGGAGCTCCTCCTTCTCCGCCGCGCCCCACAGCGGGGGGCGAGACGCAAGAGGCGACGCGACCAGGCGACGAGGGCGGCGAGACCATCCTGGGCGCGGTGAAGGACCGGGAGCAGCCTAGCCCCCTGGCACGCCCAGAGGCCTCATCCTCGAGGTTTGACGCCGGGGCCGGGCCTTCCTCGCAGCGCGGCCTGGTCCTGAGCGGCTGGGACTGGAGCAGGGGACACCGCGCGGTGGCCTTCCGCGTGGTGAGGGAGTCTCTGGAGGGCCTGGAGGCGCAGCTCGCCTTTGAGGACGCCCAACTTGCTCAGCAGCGCGACGAGCTCGCGGAGGCCTGGGGGCGCTTCCATGCCGCGGTTGAGGCCCGGCGCCAGGAGGATCGGGCGCTCCAGGCCGCCCGCGAGGAGGCCATCCGCTTTGCCAAGGAGGTCCGAGAGGGAGCCGTCCGCGATGCAGACGAGCTCCTTGCCCCCCTCCAGGATGCGCGCGATGCGGTCGCCGATCTCCTCGCGAAGGTGAAGGCCGAGCGCGCGGCTATGGAGGGCTCGCTGGAGCAGAAACGCCGCGAGGTCTCCCAGCTAGAGTCCCAGCTCCTCTCCGCCCACCGGGCCGCGCAGGAGACCTTGGAGGAGGACCGCAAGAGCTTAGCCGAGCGTGAGCGGCAGCTGGCCTCCAGGGAGAAGGACGTGGAGCGGCGCGACGAGCAGCGGCTCCAGGCGGAGGGTGAGCTGGCCACCAAGCGGGAAGAGCTCGAGGCGCGTGAGGGGGACCTGGCCCAAGCGCTCCAGCGGCATGACGACAACGTCTCCGCCCAGAGGCAAACCCTGGAGCGCTTCCAGCTGCGGTTCGCTGAGAAGAAAAAGGAGGCGGAAGCCGCCCTCGCGGAGCGCGAGAAAGATTTCAGGCGGACCATCTCCCAGGAGTTCCGTGACAAGGCCAAGAAGCAGGAGGACCGCTTCAAGGCCAAGCACGTTGCTGACGCCAAGCGGATCGCGGAGCTTGAGAAGGTCAACTCCAAGCTCGAGGTCCGCCTCCAACGTGCCAAGGACGCCTACCGCCAGGCTGAGGAGGGCCGCCGGGCTGCTGCCCTGGAGCTGGACGCCCTCATCAAGGACGTGGAGGGGCAAGCGGGCTCTGCAGCCAAGCAGGTGACGGAGGCGGTGGACACCGCGCAGGCGGCTCTCGTGCTCGCGAAGCAGCGGGACCGCATGTTCCAGGCGCTGGTAGCGAGAGGCAACGAGCTCGCGGCCCAGCTCGGCGCGGAAGCGCCGCTCACCGAGGCTCGCGGTCGTGGTGATGCTGCGATGTACCTGGTCTACTTCGACCAGCTCTTCACGGCCCTCGAGGGTCCCGCCGGCGATCTCCGCGAGGTGATCGAGGTCGAGAGCCGCCAGCTTTTGGAGGTGGTGGTCGACCGCATCTTCACCAACCTCCGGCTCCTTTCGCCCAGCTTCGACCTTTCCACGATGACCGAGGCGCGCCCGGCTGGAGAGGCCCTGCAGGTTTCCAACGCCCTCCGCGAGCAAGTGGAGGCCTTCTGTAACCGCTTCAAGCGTGCGGAGGTGGCTGCGGAGGACAGCGAGGAGGAGGCCGCCCCTGCCGAGGAGGAGGACGCTGAGGAGGAGCGTGCTGGCGCGGACTCCGCCTGAGTCTTGCTGATCGCGCCTTTGAGCGCTAGTATCTGAAGCAATTTTTTGTATTCAGACATTGTATGTTTTGGGCCTGTAATATACCTCTTAAGCTTATTTATGCTAGCCTGTTTGCCCCTCGAGAGGCCTTTTCTGCTTTACTTTCATGTCTATGTATTCTCTGCGTCGCTGGGACCCGTCTCTTCGCACTATGACTCCGCCGCTACGGTATGCTAGAGCAATGACTTAGCAAGGCCGGGGGGAGTTTAAGGCTTGGAGAGGTAAGAGCCCTGGGTCGCGATGCCCAAGTGCTCCCCCTTGACGTGCAAGTAGTCCATGAAGCGTAAGGGAGAACGAAATCGCTCGAGGGACAAACGTGCGCCTGGGGGGAAAGGCTCTCGAGTCGCAGGAGCGGGACTTAGCTTCTCGAGGCTTTTGCCCTGAAGAGACTTTTTAGCTTGTCGGGGAGGCCCTCTTCAAGGGTTTTTCCCTGCTGCCTCCTCAGGCTTGTAGAGACGCTTGTTCCCTATAGATGTTAGAGAGGCAGGACCAAACGCTTGTGCACTTTACCATGGACTAATGCGCGCTTATAGGTCTCCTCAGGCGTTCCTTGCGAGGAGAGAGAGTACCAAGGTCCTTTGTAGAGATGGCGTGTTTGTGAGGGCCTGCCCTTTCGCCAGAGCTCGGATCCTTGGGTTTTGCAGTGCTGCTGGTGTGTCATTTGAGGCACTGGCACCGTACTCAGCCCCCGCTCGCGAGGTGCGCATGTGGAGAGATATAAGCGCCCATTTTCAATAAAGAAAATAATGCTGAAATAAACTCACCACCAAAATATTACATAGCGGCGCCGTAGGACATAGTTCACTTAGGAACGAAAGTGGCGCCTGAGCGCAAAGTTCACTTGGAACGAAAATCGGTTCATTACACTTGGGTTTGCCAAGCTAACGTTCCTTCCATGTCGAGGCATGGGGACCACCCATTAGTGGCAGAGGTTCACTGCGGCCTACGAGAGCTCATTTGCAGGAGAGCTCGGAGGGCTGGGCCTCGGGAGAAGCTTTGAGAAGCTTGGAGGTGAAGCCATGGGCTTCCCTCTAGAGACAAAAAATGCCTGGCGTGACTGCGATCACGGGTAGAACTTGCGCAGGTGCGCGATGTTCCACGGGTTCTTGACGGGGATGCCGTCTTCGGTCTCGAGGCGTACTGCGCCAGGCCTGGCGACGTGGGAGACCCTGTAAGGGCCTTCCCACATCGGCGAGAGCTTGTGGAGACCTTCCCTGGAGAGAATTCGCCTGAGGACGAGGTCGCCCGCCTCAAGGGTGCGTGAGCGCACATGGCGGCTGTGGTAGCGTCGCAGGTCTTGCTGGTACCCTGCCGCCCTGAGGGCGGCCTGACGGCGCAGTCCCTCGAGAAGCAACAGGTCGTCGTTGTGGAGGCCTTCTTGGGTGTCCTCGTTGAAGGCAAGGACTCGCGGCGATCCATGCTTGATTTCTGCGGGGAGGACTGCCTCAGCTCCGTACACCAGAGCGAACGGCGTTTCGCCTGTGGGCCTCGAGGAAGTTGTGCGTATGGACCAGAGCACGGAGGGGAGCTCGTCGATCCAGCCCTTGCCGTGGCCCGAGCATGAACTTCGCGAGGGCGGGGTAGCCGAGGATGGCATTGTACGGTAAACCGATGTGGGCGACGTCGAAGTCGATCAGCTCCGTGCGATAGTTCTTCTGTGTGCCAAAGGTGACCGCGAGGCGGACTTGCCCCAGAGGCTCGATAGAACCACTGGTGACGCCCGTGAACGGCCTGGAGGGCATAAGCCACTCGTAGGGTACTTGAAGCGTCTCCAAGGTCTCGACAGAGATGACATTCAGGCCCGCTCCCCCATCAATGAGCGTCTTGGAGACGGTGATGTTGTTGATGGTGGGGGAGCAGACCAGGGGGAGGGTTCCAACAGTCTTGGTCGACTTGGGGTGGTCCTTGGCGTCGAAGGCGATGGTGTACTGGGACCACTTGAGGGGTCTAGAGGTCTCGGTGCTCGGGAGCGCAGCGTTGAGTTCGCGGGCGAACTGCTTGAACTGATTGTTCGACTTGGGCGCTTGAGCTCCGCCGAGGATGCAGGCCATGGCGCCTCTCGGGGCCTGGTAGCCTCCATCTTCCTCGTCGGGGAGGTTGTTGTTCTTCTCAGCAGCATTGGCTTGAGTGCCCGGCGGCTTCTAGTAGCCGCCTTCGCGCCTACCCCTGCCGTCTTTGCGGTAGCCGCGACCTCTGCCGCGGCCTCCGCTGCCTTCTCCTCGCTCGCGTTCCCTGCTCAGCCTCTTGAGGTCGAAGCAGTCGTCTGTGGCGTGCCCACGCCTGTTGTGGTAGACGCAGAACGGACGGTGGTCCACCTCTTTGTCGCCGCGCTCGGGAGAACCCCTGCGGGAGCCCTTCGCGTCAGGCTCTGCCGCGAGGACCGCGGTGGCCTTGCGCTTGGGCTCTTCCTTCTTCTTGTGGCTCTTAGACCCCTCGCCAGGGTCGTCCCCCCGCGCGCTCATCTTGACGAAGAGGAGTCCCTCTTCAGCCTTGGCGCACTTATCCGCCAGATCGAACAGCTTCACCACAGAGGTGAGCTTGTCGTGGATGCCGAGCTTCTCGAGCATCCTGCGGTTCGTGACGCCCTCGCGGAAGGCAGCGATCACCTGGGTGTCGGGGATGTTTGGAATCTTGTTCCGCACCTGGCTGAAGCGCTGAATGTACTTGCGAAGGGTCTCACCCTTCTTCTGCACCACAGCGCGTAAGTCGTTGTGGGTGAGTGCGCGCCCGTACGTGCCCTTGAAGTTGGCGACGAACTGCCTGCAGAGCTCCTCCCAGGAGTCAATGGAGTCCTCCGGCAGGTTGAGAAGCCAGGACAACGCCGAGTCCCTGAGGGCGTGGGAGAACCAGTTGGCCATGACCTTGTCGTCGCCCCCTGCAGCCTGGATAGAGGTGGTATAGAGCTGCAGGAACTCGAGAGGGTTGGTGGACCCGTCGAAGCCCTTGGGGAGCGCTGGCCTGAATTTCTGCGGCCAGACCACACGACGCAGGGCGCGCGTGAAGGCCATGCAGCCTGAGGCATAGGTGGCCGTTCCTCCCTGGAGGGCCCTGCGGTTTTGCTGCCCCGCCTGACCGAGCTCCTCGACGAGGCGGTTCTGGAGGTCGCGACGTCGCTCCATGCCCACGCGCGCGTCAGGTGCGGTGCGCTGCACGATTTGGCAGTGGTGCGGCGAGGAAGCATGGGAGGGAGCCCGCTGTGCCGCGGCCGGAGGCGGTCCCGGCGGCGGTGGTGGCGCACCTGGTGCGGCCGTCCCTGCAGGGCCGGAAGGCACGATGGAGCGCGACAGAGCAGGGCGCGTGGTTGCGATGTCGACGAGGTGGTGGAGGCGGTCTAGCCACTGGTCGTGCGCCTCGGCACTTGGCCGGTAACGGAGGAGCTCCTGGGCCATGAGCAGCGCTGTGTGCGGGGCGGGCTCGTGGTGTTCCCGCGTGGACACGCTCTGGCGCCGGGACGGGTGCGAGGACTCAGCGTCCCCACGGCGCTCGGAGAGGTCCTCGTCGTCACGCTGGTCTCCTTCGCGGTGCTCCCCGCTCTCCGGCTCCTCCACGCGCGGGCCGGTGCCAGCACGCTCGGTCGTGCGGGGGCGACCACGGCGGCCACGGGTGGGAGCGGTGCCAGGCTCGGTGTGAGCTCTCTCAGAGGTGCGCCGGTTGGCGCGCGTCGCGCGGGTGTCCATCATGGCGCGGAGTTCGGAGGTTGAAGACGCGCCTCAGCCCCCTACCTGGCGCGCCAAATGTCGAGGAGTGACTCCCACGTAACAGGGGTAGTCTCGCCCTGAAGAGAGGTTCGAAGGGGGGGCTGAACACGGAGGTCTAACAACTCTCGAGGGGCTCGACGACGATGCTCGCCGAGCCTGAAGAAGGACGACCACGCCAGAGATGGACACCAGCCCGTACCCAGGTTCACGGCCCTCGAGAGGAGGTAAAACCGCTACTCCTGCTTGTCTGTATTGCACTGTGAAGGTTACAGGACAATGAGCTTGCCGAAGGCTCTCTTGAAGCAATTCTGTGCCTGGAGAGGGACGCGATGGTCGTCTTCCTCCTCCAGCAGTTGGCTATCCTATCTGTTTCGGGTGTGATTGCGCAGTTGGGCGACCGACCGATCCTCCCTACGGCGGAGCTCTTGCTCCTTTTATAGGCGCTCCGGGCTCCGTCCTCGTGCTGGTGGGCTCCCACACATCGGTGGCGCAAAGGAGAGGGAGTCCACAGCGGCTCCTCCGTCCATGGACGCGGCTCATCCGTGCTAAAGTAGCGCGCCGTGGCCGACAGGTTGCAGGTGGTGCAGGGCGGCTCGCAGGCGCAGCAGAGGTCGTGGTGACGACCTTCTTGGAGCGTTGCGCCGTCCAGCCGCTTTATCACCAAAGAGGAAAGTCCTGGCTGTCCTGCCGCAGGCGGCGCGGCTTTGTTGACTCCTTTATCGCCAGAATGGCAACTGGGATGCTCGCGTCACCCTGCGGCTGCTGCAGGGGCCATGTGCGTCCTGCAGCGCTTGCTTAGCCGCGAAGTGTCTCCACAGGCCCGTGGTCGCCTGTGGAGAGGTTTTCTGCTGACTCCTCTCCAGGCGGGCTGTGCCTGGGGAGTCTCTTGAAGCGCAGGGTCCTCTTCAGGCCCTGGCGTCCTCTTCAGGCCTCGAGAGGGGATGCCTCTTGAGGATCCCTCCAAGCGGCAGCCTGGTCCTTAGTCGTTCTGCTGAAGTTCCACGCGGGCGAGGCCTGTAGGGAGTGGGCCGTGCATACCCCGGTCCTTACTGGGCCGACATTATGAACTTTTGCTTTCGACTGAGGCAAGTCTCTTTATCAACTGCCTTTTTTGCTTTTTGATTCTATCGGGTGCACGACGGTGCTCCCGATGGGAGCAGCCCCCGAGATTGTGCTTTATTGCTGGTAATGAAGGATAATCTCATAATTCGTTCTTTCTTACTTCTATGGTAGTCGAAAACTTTTTACCCACTCCCGATGGGAGCACACTCGACCACTGTAAGAGCGTTCTGACTTAGTGCCTAGTCGAGAGATTTTGGCATGTTTGCGCATGTTTGTTCAATCGACCAACTGTTAACTAAACTCTTATGATTATGCTGAGTCTGCTAGCTTGGGTGACGTCACACATGACGTCTTTGGCGTGTATGCAGAGCCTATGACAAGACATGTCATTGTGGGCCCCGCTTTTTGACCGCGGTGGATGCCGGTTCAGTTTTGTTTTGACTCGTCGTGGCGAAATTTCCGCGGGTGTGATCATAACCTCCTCGTTTTTCGTGCGTAGTGGGCGGCATGGGCAGCGACGGTTGCTCTTTGATTATGACGCGTGTCCAAGGTATCGTGCGCGGACGGCTGGGATCTTTTCGCGTGCTGTGGTAAATACAGATCTCTCCGCCGTTTGCGTTTTTACCTTGCCATTTGCCTCCTCTGCTTCCTGTTCTTCTTCTTCCTCACGCGCTCGCGCTCTGCTCGTACTCCCACGAAGTTCTGTCGCCATGGCTCCCAAAAAAGCACCTGCTGCTGTTGCGCCGCCCTCCACCGCCGTGGCCAGCAAGAAAAGGAAAGGCGACACGACTACTGCCGCTGACTCCTCCGCCGCCTTGAAGAAAAGTTCGGGGGACTGGGCCAGGTCCTCCGTCACTGAGAAGAAACTGGCGGCGCTCCGAAAAGAGGGTCTGCTGCCTCCATTTGAGGAACTCGCTGCTCGTGCTCCTTCCAACAAGGAGGCCTTCCCCGAACCACGGCCCGGCGAACGGGTATGTTTCGTCGAGTTCCGCCCTCGCGGATTTGCCCTCCCGCTGCACGATTTTGTGCGCGGGCTTCTTTATGCGTACGGGATACAGATCCATGATCTTGTCCCCAATGGCGTTTTGCACATTGCCTGTTTTATGGTGATGTGCGAGTGCTTTTTGGGGGTATCCCCGAGCTGGCCACTATGGAAATCCATCTTCCAGGTGCGTCATATGTGCCGTAACGGCCATGTGAACCCTGTTGGAGGGGTTGGATTCCAAGTGCGGAGCGACTGCAAGTATTTCAACCTGCGAACAGTCGAGTCCGCGCAAGGATGGAGGTCCAAGTGGTTCTACGTCCCAGTCGACCAGGATGTACAGCCTGGGTTTTCGATTGGGACGACCCCTGTGAAGACGAAGGCCTGGGAGCATAATCTTTCGACTGAAGAGAAGAAGGAGGTTGCTCCCCTTTTGAAGAAGGTCAAAGAACTGCTGGGCACTGTTCGCGGTGTCCAGCTGATGAGTACTTTCTTGAAGCGTCGTGTGTGCCCCCTTCAGCAACGCGCCCACCCTATGTGGCAATATGAAGGCACTCATGACGTGACCAGGATAAACGCGGTGGAGCTATCTGAGAATGAGCTCGACTCCCTTGTGAAGTCGATAACTAGTCACAAGACTAATGAGGTCATTGACTATGAGTTCTCCACCGCCCCCTTCGATTTGATGAATGCCCTTCCTGAGGTGAGTATTATGCACTCAATGTTCTGTTCGTAAGCTTCGTGTCTTGTCCTTCTTGTGATTTGTCTCTCTCTTATGTTTGATTTGTCTTCTTTTGTTTACAGGGGCATTTGACTGTGACTACACTTCCTCCTCTTCCTAAGGCCGGTCCCGCTGAAGAAGCGACTGTGCTGGAGGAGGGGAAGAAATCTGTTGACTCACCTCCTGCCGCCAATTCCTCGTCTTCGGAGCGAACCGAAGGTGATGGAGATGGTGATGGCCAGAAAGAGGTCGAGTCCGCCCTCGAGCCCGTCCTTAAGCGGCATCGGGTGCGTTCCGAAGAAGCTTCGAGTTCTTCTTCGGGAGATGGTACGCGCAGAGGGCTTGTGGGTTCTGGCGTTTCTTCACCTGTGAAGGATGCTATTCCGCTAGCCCAGCGTTCGCCGCCACCTGCGATTGAGTTGGGCAATTTTGGAGGTCTATCCTTCAATATTGACCCCAGCTTAGATGAGGAGGACCAAAGGTGAGCGTTTTGTGTTTGCGTCTCTTCTGTTTTTGCATTAGGCCTCTTTCTTGTTTCTTTTGACTGACATACGTCTGTTGGTAGTAACAGCGCCGAGCAAGCTCATGTCTCTCCAGCTATGGAGAAGACGCCACCGGCCTTCCCTCATGCTGAAGTTGCTGCGAGTTCCTTAGTGGCTGCGATGGCTACCACGGCATCGACTCCTCCCGCGACTGCTCAGACTGCGGGGCCGTCTTCCTCTGCGACTACCTCGTGGCTTGATCATGTAAGTCCCCCTTTTGGTGCCTTGTGGGTGTGTTGACCCTCGTGTTTCGTATGCATGATGTACTTCTCTCGTGTAGCCTACCGTAAGTGGCCTTGTTGCCGCTGGGAAGGCGTTTGTGCAGTCTGAGGAGGATCGAGTCGCTCTCAGCTCCCGTCTGGTAGAACTGAGCAGTAAGTCTTTGCCCCTTTTTTTTTTGTTTGCTGTGCTTGCAATTCTACTCCCGTGTTTTTGAATTTTGTTTCGACTGTGTGCTATAACACTTTAGAGGAGAATGCTGCCCTTGCGAAGCGTCTAGACGATGCGGAGAAGAACCTTGCCGCTGAGCAGGCGCGTGTGGAGAAGGAGCTTGAGGAGGCTCGGAATTCTGCTGCGACCTGCGAGAAGGAGCGTGCCAAGCGACTGCTTGGCTTTATGCGTGAAATTGGAGGTTAGTAGGCTTCTGCTATAGCTGCATCTTCTCTTGTCCTGGCTTCTTTCTGAAACTTCATTCATTTGATTTTATGAAGGTTCTTCTACTTCTGCTTCTTCCGACGCGGCGAGTGACAATTTGTCACTCGACCATGTGATCGAGGAGCTAGGCGCAGCAATCCAACGCACTAAGGGCTCGCTCAACATGTCGACGGAGACCCTTAGTGCCGTTTTAAAAGAGGTGCTGCCGTCAACTGCAGTTCCTTCGAGTGCACAAGGATTCGCGGCTATGCTCGGTCCAGGCACGAAGACTATGAAGGCATTCTCGCGCACTCAGACGGTACGCGGCTCTGCGTCCACCCTTCAGCTCCTTCTTGCTAACGATGTCGACCTCGACTATGAGCGCATCTTGTCTGACTTCCCAAAGAAGTCAGATGGGAAGCCTCTGCCGTTGAAGAAGGTGGCTGAGCGCGCCTCGCAACTCCCCCAAATTTGTATTAATACCATGGAGCGTAGGGCCGCGACTTGTGTGGTGAAGTCCAAGTCGCGTGGGGACAGAGGAGAATCCGTGTCTCATAACTAGTTTTTATGTGTCTTGTAATAGTAACTTCCAGATGATGTGTGAACTTTTGATGTTTCTAATGTTTATGATATTAGAGCTTTTGGCCTCCTTCCATGTATGCCTTTGTTTTGATTTGTTCGTTCGATCTGAGTTATGCCGTCGGGCTTTTTTGACAGTCGATTGACTCCAGACCGGCAGAGGGTTCTCAGTCGTGAGTGGATCCTGCAGTTTCTGCTCATGCGGCTAATGACGACAAGGTTTTGGCTTATGCCAAGCAAAAAGTTGTGACGCTGGAGCGAGAGTTGAAGACCGCTAGGGCTGAGCTTAAGATACTTCGGGAGAGGCCAGCTCTTGCCACTCAGCGTGAGGTCTATGTGCTTGGGGAATTAGACCACTCGAATAGGCAACTCGAAGGTATTGGACCAATCGACTGCTTTCTGGTTATGCGTGGTTCTTTCTTTATTCCTTTGTCTTGAAATCATGTTTGTCCATAGTTTTTGTTGATAGCCTTGAAGATGAGGCGACGCGGGTCAGAGAGCGTCTGGACAACGCGACTGAGAACGCAGTCACCGGCCCTCAACATTTTTGGCTTGACGAGTACCACGCCACTATACTTGCGACCCTGAAGGATCGTGTATGGCGTGGTGCTATCTTGTTGGAACGCTGCCGGTCTGCTCTTATTCGCGTTAATCATTTTTTGTTCCCTGAAGGTCCGCAACATCAAAAGATTCACGCACTAGTAGACTTGTTTCGATCTGCGGAGCCAATTCGGGCGGCTGTGACCCGAAGGGTTGTTCTTGGGGCTAACGCGGCTTTTGCATATATGCGAAGCCAGGATCATGGGCGCGCTTCTTCTTCTTCTTCACGATCTGAGCTTCGACTGGGCAGCGATGACTTCGAACGAACCGCTGCTGCGGCCGAGAGGTTGATAAGTCGTCTTCATAAGCAACTGATTGATTCTAACTTTCCTTTGAAAGATGAGGAGGAGTAGATTTTGTAATGTGCATCCTCCTAGCCCTCCCGGGTGGGTATGTATAGAGTATATAGGCCCAGCCCCCGAGTCTGTCGAGCGGGTTTTTGTAAAAAATGTAATATGTATGTATACCTTCATGATCCCAATTTGTAGAGTAATATGATTTGAAGAAAAGAATATCACAGTGAGTTTGAGATTTTTGCTTTCAACAAAGTTTTGTTTGCGGCTCGGTCCCCGAATATCCATGGGGCTGTTTTGCTGCTTATGAGTAAGGCTCCATCTCCTAGCGTCTCAGCGACTGAGCTGTTTTTCGTGCTTTGAACACGGCGCAGCCCTCGAGAACATCGAGTGAGGTATGTGATAGGTGAAAGCTTTTGTATGTAACCAAACTTCGAGCGTCTCGAGTGGTTTAGTGTGCAATTTTAACTTCGCCCATTGTTCTGTCAGCGAGTGCGCTGTATTTGTTTTTTTGAGCTGTTTGTGAACAACTTTTGAAACCTAGCCCCCGAGTGTATCGAGTGGGGCGTTTTGAGCGTATCGTGACGATAAAGTATGTGGATAAAGTATGAACGAACATTTTCTTTTCTGTAGAAATTGGCCAGCAGGCCGCCTCATTAAAAACTTTCCAGTCCCCTTAGGTACCCTGGTAAGGAAAAGAGCGCGTCTGAAACCTGCTGGCTCTTCCGACATACATGCCCTGTTAGATTGGTTTGATATGACTACTGACTATTGGAGCAACGCTAGTGGGCCAGATCTTCTGAATTGCGTGGAATTTCTTGAATCATCAATTTGCTTGATCCGTCTCCATCAGTTATGAGGGATTCTTCTTGTGCTGCGACTGTTTTGTGCTCCTTTGTCCGCCTTAGCTGAAGTATCATTCTTTCTTTGAATGGAGTTTCTGTCCATGGCCGCATGATGTGCCTTTCTGCATGATACTCGAGTGGCAGTGTTGCCTGTGCTCTACCGGTCTTCCGAGTGCGTTCCTTATCTTGGGCCGAGATATTTATGATGACGCTACTTGGGATACCCAAGTTGAAGATGATAACGCTGTTGTCTATGACCGCGGTCGGTCTTGCGTCTGGCGTGGCTGGATGAACTGTTTTTGCTATCGCCCCGATTGCAGGGTCGTCCTTGTCCGGCTTCTTATTTGTGATGACCACTGTTAGAGTGGGCTGGGGATGCCACTTTTTGACTGATCTGTGCCTGACTCGCCTGAAGAAAGCGTCTGGCGGTATTTGCGCCTTTGCTGACCCGATACTGGCCAATTTACTTGCTTGTTTGTTGTGGGTGCGTGTCACATGTTGCAGTTTGCAACTGCGAAACCTTTTTTGCAACATGTCATAGTGGTCTTGATATGCAGCTAGGTTACCCGCCTTGGCCCTGCCTGCTCCGATTGCGTTTTGTGCAATTATGCTGGAGTTTCCACGGATGATAATTTCATCCGCTCTTGAAGCTTTTGCCAGTCGCATGCCTTGGAATAAGCCTTCATAGTCTGCTTCGACTTTTGATGGAGAGGAGAAATCTATCTGCAAGATATAATTAATTCTTTCACCGCTGGGTGATATGAGTGTCATACCTGCGCCTGTGCCTTTTCTCCCTTTCGATCCGTCGAAATATAATACCCAAGTATTGGGTCTGTCAAACTCGTCGATCTGCTGGTCGTCTTCCCCCTCCGATGGTTCGACTGTCCATATGGCGTGTACTTCGTGTATGACGGCTGCGACTGCCTGTTTTTTAAGCTCTGGCTCCATTGTGGAATTTCTGTCTGGTGATTATTCCTCAAGAAATTGCTCCATTCCAAACGCTTCTGAGATTTTGCAGAAATCTCTGTCGCATGCGTCTGATCTCTGGAAGTTTCCGTTGACTGTGATCACCCCCTTTGGGCCCGACATCTTTAATTTGAGATATGCGTAATGTGGTACGGCCATGAATCGAGCGAACGCCGGTCGCCCTAGTATGGCATGGTATTGTGATTTCCAGTCAACGACTTCAAAGTCAATTGACTCGCTCCTGAAGTGCATTGCGTCTCCAAATGTGACATCGAGTTGTATTGTCCCCTCTGGCCGTATGCTGATTGTGGTAAGTTCTCGACTGACCTATTCATCCGACGAAGTGTGTCGGCGAATATTATGTTGACGCCGCTGCCTCCGTCCATGAAGATTTTGGTCATGGCATATCCGCCAATTTGCGCCTCGAGTACCAGAGCGGCGTGACCTGGTCGATAAACTGATGGCGGATGATCTTCCCGACTGAACGCAATCGTCGTTTCAGATCCTCGTATAAATTCTGGTATGGCGGGTGGCGCCATAACTGCCATGTTGACGTGTCGAGTATGGAGTTTTTGATGCCTGTTAGAGGGGCGGCCTTTCTGAATCATGTACATCTGCCCCTTAGGCTTCGGATATTGCTCCTCCACGACTTGTGGTATGTGATGTATGGCGCCTGCGATCTGGTTACTCGTGTTGTGTGGAGGGGGAGGTGGAAGCGCGGCGACTGGTTGTGGTGGTGGTGGTGGTGTTGCGTATGATGGCAGAGCGGTCGGCGGCGGATCCATTCTGAGTCGCTTCATGTAGCCTGCTGCTATCTGCTCAAATTCACGGCAATTTCCCATGGTGTGATTGGATATTAATCTTCCAGTCGCCGGGTCTTTAAACAGGTGCAGCCTGCATTGATCTTCCATCTTTTACTGGAATGACTTATCTGGTTTTGGATCTGATCGCTTGCACTAGTCTTGTTTTCTGTATCCTCCACTATACCGATTACGATCTCGGCTGTTGTGATGGTCGTCTACCCGGTGGTTGTGATGGTCGCTGCTTCGTGTGTCACGACGGCCGTCATTTCGACTGCTGTTGCGGTCGTCGTGTCGTCTATCTTCCTGACCATGGTCGTCTTGTGAGAAACCAGCTGCGACGAATTTGACTTTATCTTTGCTGCCGTAGTCACCGCTACGTCTCTGCCGCTTATCGTCTCTGTCGCGACGGTCATGACTATCCCGCCGATCGTAATGATCGTGTGAAGAAGTTGTTCGCTTAGATCGTAAGGCGTCTTCCCCATCTGCCCATTCAGTCGCAATCTGCATGAGTTCTGCCATGGACTTTGGCTTGTGTCTGCCGAGTGCCTCTCTGAAGTCGTCTCTGTAGACTCCCAATGTAAAAGCGTCCATGGCCCTGTCTTCTGAGATTGTGCCGACTGAATTACGTATGGCTGTCCATCTTCGAATGTATGCCCTTAGCATTTCGCCTGATTTTTGTTTGCACGCCCGAAGTTACTCGAACGTTTTTGGTCTTTCGCAAAGAGGGTCAAAGTATTTTATGAAGTCTTCTTTGAAGTGCTCCCAGGAGTCGTAAGTTCCTTCGGGTAGTGATCTGAGCCAGTCGCGGGCTGTGCCCTCAAGCATTAGCTGTATGTATTGCAGAGCTGTTGTAGTTGTTCCTCGTTGGCATACGACTGCCAATTTGTAATCCTCGAGCCAGCCTGCAGGCTCTTGTTTGCAATTGAACTTTGGTGTGGTCGGTAAGCCAAACTACTTGGGTAGCTTGGCTTCGCGGATTCGTCGAGTGAAGCATTGCGCCCCACATGATCCGGTGTTGCAGTTATCACCTGATTCCCTGCTGCTCGACCTTCGGGATCTGCTTCTCGACCTGCTTCTCGATCGGCGGCGACTGTAGTTCCTTCTAGTGCTACTTCGTGGAGGGCTGCGACTGCGATGATTTCGTGAGCGGCTTCGACTGCGCCCTTGGCTTCTTCCTTCTGCGAGTTCTTTTGCCGCGATTGCCAGAGCTTTCATCTGCTGGAGGTATAACTCTTCTGCTGGACCCCCTGGTGGAGGTTTATTTGCTTGAAGGTATTCTCCTATCGACATGAGCGTGCCCTCGCCTGTTTTTGGCAGGAGTATGCACTCTCAGTCTAGCGTCATAAACGAGTGCTCTAGGTTCCGAGTGACTTCTGATCTTTCTCTTTCCGGGATTATTGCGAGTCTGGATCTGCGTCCTCCTTCCGTCGCTCCTGTGGAGCTAAGGGACAGCTGTCGCCTGCGTTCGCTTGAGATGCTTGCCTGCCTCCTTCTTTCTTCGAGTGTTGCCCTGTAATTCTTTAGTCGCATTGTTTCTTGCCAGGTGAAGTAATTTATATGTCATAATTTCTTCATTGGTTGCATCTATTGTCATCATGGTGCAGTCCGCGATAATTTTGTCTACCTTTGCCGCCGTTTCTGCTGTTATGGTTAATTTTGTCACGCCATCTGGCAAGTAACTTCATAGGGAAATTCCGTAGGCCTTCGACTGGCAGCGGCCGCTAAGGTTTCTGCAGTAGACACGACGTACACCTGCCGGGGTATGACAGGGAGGCATGCGTGTGTGCTGTCAATGCCAGTCATTGGTTCAATTTCGCCATCCCAATTCGTGTCTGATCTTTTGTTTTTGCTGATCTGAGTGTTGATACTGACACGTGTCTCAAACGACTGTTCAGGAGGTTCGTCGTAGTCGGTGAAGGTGTCATGAAGAGCTTGGGACTCCGGATCAACAAAATCGGTCATATGGATGCTGTCTTCTGGATCCTTTGTCTGCACGTGGCCGTGTGTTTTGTCGAGGGGGTCGATGCTATCGACTGTGTTGATTCGAAGGCCCGACTGTACTTCTTCATCTAACTGATTTTGTACCACGAAATTTTCGAACTCCTTTGTCGTCATGGAGTTAATTGGAGACCTTTGTGGCGAGATTGGACTGATCTGTGATGAAGTGGGTCTGGCACCTTCTGCTGATGCGATTATGGAGTCCGGCTCCTCGACTGGATTGCTATGATAAGTCGACTGGCCTTCATCTTCAGGGAATTCTTCTGCCATGAGTTTGTTGAATTCTTGTGACGACATGGAGGAGACTGGGGATCCGGGCGGCGGGAACGAGTCGATCTGTGATGAAATGATCTCCTTATGTATAGAAGATGCGATTGCAGTCGACTTCTCCTTGGGTGCTTCAGTCGCGGTCTGATCGGTCAAATCCTGCACACCAAACTTATCAACAAAAAAGTTATGCTTACCAACTATTAGATCGAACCCTGAGTCGAGACTTGAATAGCTTTCTTGTGCTTCTGATGAGTATGGTTTGATCCTTTTTGGTGATGCTGTTGACGATCTCGGCGAGTGGTCGCATGTGGACTGGATGCGATCTGAAGTCGCCGATGTGTATCCTTCTGATGAGGCCGGCGAGTGGCCGTTTGAAGTTGGGACCGAAAAATCCGTGGATCCAACACTACCGCTTCCCACAGACGACGCCAATTGACGAGGAGTATCCCCATCAATACCCATGGTTGATAACCTAGGGTTAGAGTTATGATGTAGAGAACGCGTAGTGTTAGTAGATTCGTCGGTTGACAAGCGGGAGTTACCCAGGTTCAGGGCCCTCGACTGAGGTAACACCCCTACTTCCTGCCTGTTTGTATTGATTGTGAATATGCGGCGGGTACAATGGTCTAGCGAGATGTTGATCTCGCTAGGGTTTGGTGGTTCTGATCGGGCGTGTCCTTGATCGGCTACCCTCCTGTCCCTTATATAGGGTACAGGTCTCGGGTACGTAACCGACTAGGACTACAAGTAAGGAAAGTATAACCGACTATGCCTATCTACGGTAATGATCTTCGTCTTGGGCTTCGCTTGTTGGGCTTCTTTAGCTTATTGACAATTGGGCTATAGTCATCACGTGCACCGGGTACCCACATGATAGGGTACCCGTTTGGTATAACCTCGTTACAAACTGAAGAAGGGACGTCACATAGGATTCTTTCATAGTTTGTTACTAATTAAGTGCCTTAAATGGAGGATGAACATCAAAGACTAACTAACTATGCTGTTGTAACCTTCTGAGCTGTAATGTTAGGTCCCATTTGATTTCCACCAACCAACTAGCCAAAATAAAAACTCGAATCATAAAAGAAGAGATTATGCGTCTATTTTAGTTAACTTACATAAAAGCATAGCTTAAAATATGATAGGCAAAGAAAGTCAAGAAGACTCCTTGTCTTCCTTCACATGGCATGATAGGCCGATAGTATGTAGGTATTGTTGCTATCACCACATACTTGTTCTTATTCATCGGCTAAGACATCAATAGTAGATAGCATCTCCTCTTTAGAAGTAAACATTCTCACCATCAGTTGCTTAAATGCTATCTTCAAGGTATGAGCATAGGCATTGTCATTTTGCTCCATTCCGTTCGCCCAAAGTTGGTCATAAGTTTTTTATCAAAATTTCCATAACTGTGGCTTTCTTGCAAAGACTTCCTTTTTTTTGTATGCAAATGTCCTAGTGAGAATATGATATTGTGCCCTTATGCAATCTTAGTAATATATTATAGTGCCGGACATTACAACCTCATACACGGCACGTGGTTCCTGGTTCCAGTTTTTGCTAACTCGCTTGTCCAAAATTCACTAACAAGCAGTGTCCCAAAGTGCCTTTGTCATTGTGTACACACTAAACTTGGCGAAGTGAACAAAGTGGTGGCAAACCAAGTAACCATGGGTATCTCAATCTCTTTCCCACTGGCGTGCCCCCTCATCTTACCAAGAAGCTTCAAATCTCTGCAGATCAATGTTCTCGCCCACGCTTCGATTTGACACTCCACTCTTTAACTTCATATAGGTAATGTCAAGCATTAGGACCAAACAGACAGCAATATAACTGAGGAGGCTTGTCCATTAGTATCCTACATGTTGCCTTGTTATTGGACCTATTGTCCATAATGATTCCAACAATTTGGTCATGTCGTCTGTAACGAATTTAACACCATTCTACACATGCATCTCCTTGATCCTCTCCAATGTAAGTCCGTCAAGTTGGCCGCACACTATGTGTTGGCACATAAGATGTCCAGCGTTGTTTCTTGGCTGTGACATCTATCTTGATTGCTGTCTCCTGATTACAAAGCCTGGAGATTTAATGAAAGTCAAGGACATAGTGTACTGGTATGTATCTGTAAAGCACATTTGGGATCTGCACTGGTAGTCTAGTGTCTAAGTCTTTTGCACTCCTATATTCATGGCCTTATGTATTTATGGAACATGTTAGTAGATAGCAGATGTCAGATGAGTTGAGTAGGATAGTTATCGAGTAAATTAAAACAAAATTATAAAGCAAACTTGTTTACCTTCGTAACTGGTTTGATAGAAAAATGTTATGCAGGCATCTCATCAGGAGGTCATTGGAAAAGTTTCAGCAGTTCTTAAGAATCACGATATTGGTCCTAGTGGAAAAGAAATTTGCATTGAAGACCTTAACTGGTTTGATTTTCTCCTGCCTTCTGCTTCTATTGTTGTTATCTTTTTTTATATGTAGATGATTTACTTAACAATATTTTAATCTTCTATTCCACGTGCTTTTAAAGCTGCCCCTATGACTGTGGACGGACGGACAGTGTGTTGCATGAAAATGGTGCGTCTGTTTTCACAGCCTGGTATTTTGACTGCTTCCCAAATTTTGCAAAATAATCTGTAATATTTATTTTTATGGGAAACAAGGAACGCAGATTCGACCAAGGCAGCCATCAGATCACCTACTCTGGAAGCAGTGGAGAAGAAAGTATGGACATTTGAACTTGATTGCCTCTCGACTTACCCATTTGTAATTTTTCTGCGTGCTGTTATCCCTTTTTTTGTTAATTTGTTCTTTTCTGATTTAATGTCTTCCTGCTGTCTAAATGTTTAAGTGTCTTAAATTCATTGGTACGACAAGTTTTTCTTAATACACTGACTTGCACCACATGGCCGTAGTGGCATTCAAGTGTATTTGGGATACAGTTTCAGGGCAGTCTATTGCTGCGTATACAAATTCAAGAGTTATTTGATGTCTAGAGCTAAAACTGTTGTTTAGTTTATTTCTTAAGTGGAAATGATATGCCCGGTCACAACAACAAAGGCGTTTGTCCCAAGCAAGTTGGGGTAGGCAAATGACCTGTCTGGTTGGTGTAATAAAATATTGTGGATAAGACACACTTTCTCTATTGATTCCATTTTGCCCTCTGAATAAATAAAAAAGGAGGCCAAATTCAGTCTACACCTGCTGTTAAGCACGCTTTATTGTACTTATAAATTGTTCATAATTCATATGCAGGCTTGTGTGTCTTGGTTCATGTTGACATTCATATATTTTATGTTTACTACAGCAGAAGTTTTTTTTATTCGTCCTGTTTTAAGCCTCAAGAGGGCATGTACATTTTGATTGATCACAGTTAAAATACGTATGTGTGCCTTGTTGGCGTTGATATCTTGAATATTTATGTGTTAAGCAGGCTGTGAAAAAGAAGGCACATGAGAGCCACTGGTATGCAAGAGATCAGTTTTTCCCAGTATGGAGATCAGTGTTAACATCTCAGTTTATTACAAAGGTCATCCCACCGTATGCACCGAAGAAAGAGTTACCACAATATACCCGTGATGCTGGTAGCGCCCAGAAGAAGTTGATCGCTGAAAGGTATTCTAAGATTCGTCTTGGCATGTTGGAGAGAAGTTATCCGAGAGTAACATGTCATCGGATATTACCACGTAAACATGGATCCAGAAGACTATTTGGTACTGCTGCATCCACGGTCCTGAAGATGCTGAAGCGCGTATGAGGACGGAGCAGGAAGGTATAATAGTTTACTAGTCGAGTCTTTTGAACACAGTATCTTATATAGATGTGATGGATGTTTTCAGGACAACCGGAGTTTCATCCGCCTTTGGAAGATTTTGGTTATCTGTTCTTGGTTCGGAGATCCGTTAGTGTGATATTGAGCTGCACTAATGTCTTTGCGTGTAAGTTCATTGTGCAGGTGGCCTGAACATGCAACCATTCTCCTTTCAGTTAATCAAGATGGCTATCTGTTTCTTTTTTGCCCACCGTATTGAATGCTGGTCATTCCTGTGTTTGGAAGCGTTTGGCAATTATGCATGTAGTTCATCATCTATGTTTGTCTAAGTATCTCCTATCTATCTGAGGCTTGGCATTGGCAAAACATGTCATATTTAGCTTGGGGCTTGTTTGATTCATAGGATAGGAAAGTCATAGGAATAGGAAAAGTATAGGATTGCTATGTCATGTACACTCCAATCCTATAGGATTTGGTTTGTATCAAAATTTGTTTGATTCCACCAAAAGAATTGTAAAAAGAGCTTGGAGTGGATGTTAGAATTCCTATGGGAAGTAGTACAAAAATTCCTATGGAAAAAATTTCTATAGGAACCAATCCTATGAATCAAACCACTAGGAAAGGAAAAATTCCTATGGGATAGAATCCTACAAGATTCTTTTGAATCAAACAAGCCCTGACCTTGACTGCAATTCTTATGTAAGCAAGCGAGGTGGTAGCATGAGCAGATGACTGCAACCGATTCTTAGAGCATCTGTAAGACTGTAACCGAAGGCCAATTATTTGGAGGACTTTCTGCCGGACTAAAAGCTGGACCTAAAATTTAAGTCCTCCAAACGGTGGCCGTGAGATTGGAACCCAAAAACTTAAAGGACTAAACATAGAATTTTGATAGATTAAGATAGATTTCAAACGCTTCATCCATAGTTCATACGATTTAACTAAAATATAGATGAAATTTAACCTAAACTTAAACTAAAGCTAAAACTAGCCTCCGTTCGGTGCCATTACTCGAGGCCGCGTCCTCCTTCGCCACTATCTCGCGGTTCAACCGTCTGAGCTCGGCCATCTGCTGCTCATCGTTGCAGGGCGACGATACCGTCAGGTCTTATTGTAGTATGACTTAGGTTCGTTACAATTTGAGGAACAACTCTTCTTGCTCGTTTCTCTTCACAGTTTTGATCTACTTCTCCGTTCGACATTATAAGATGTTTTAGTTTATTTATATATTGTTTTTTATTCCAACTAAAATAAGTGGATATATACATTAAACATCTTCTAACATATATATGCATACATATAAATATGAAAAAGAGATAAAACATCTTACATTATGGAACGACAGGAGTACTTCGCGATTGCCAGCACGTTTACAATGGAATCAGCTGGTTGTTATGTAAACATTTGAGGTGCTATGCGTGCATGATTCATGGAGGTTTAAGGGGTCATTTTCGTCGATTGTGTTGTGACGATGGTTTGCACTAGCTTAAGTAATGCACTAGCTTACAGTGGCATATCCATGGCATCCCCTAAAAATGCACGATTAGCAGTTTAATAATCAACAAGTATTATTTTAGATGTATTAATTATTATTTAAAAAATAATTATACATGATGTGTTTCAGCTAAGAACTACTCCCTCCATTTCATTTTAATTGACTTGTTATTCACTACATGTGGATGTATCTATACAAGTGACATGTCTAGATATATCCATATTTGGTGGATATCAAATCAATTATATTAGAACGGAGGGAGTATAAGTTGGCACCCCCCTGCTTTTTTGTTCTACATCTGCCACAGCTAGCTTATGGCACGGTCCGTTTTGTGCCTCGGGATCATCATCTCCACGTGAATTTAGATTAAGAATAGAATAGGCAGATGAGCAGGAGATTGTTTTTTACTTCCTCTGCTGCTAGGGGGCTCTCATTTTCCTCTCCATGTTTCTCTCTCCTCTCCTCTCCTTGAGAGTCGCATGTGCCTCCTCGGTGTCGCCGCCGGCGCGGAGCTAGAGCTGGCGGTCAGGCTCCACTGTACATAGTAGGCTTAGATTAGCTCGCTGTCGCGGTAGGTCCCGTGTGGCATATGGCGAGATGTCGTTATGCTCTCCTCTACTAGTGCTCCTGCCAAGCGCTAGCCGGCCCAGTCGGTCGCTCTTCGTGATCTTTCACAGTGGAAGTTTGGTGGTGTGGTGGCGACGGCGGGGAGCCTATCAAATAATGGCAGTTTTGACCACCTTCTTGCTTTCGGATGTAGTGATGCGGATCTCCCTCTGGCCGGCCATGGAGAGAAGGATTGGTGTTGTCACTTCATCTCTAGATGTAGAGGTGGTGTTGCGGTGTTCAACACGGGCCAACCGAGCCCCTCTGAGTAAGTTGACGACTTTGATGACTCGGCGATGAGTATTAAGTAAAGGAGAGCGAGGGGAAGAGGGGGCAGCCCTCAGCCCGATCATCCAATTCGCTCCAACGATCCAGAGATGGTTCAGTAGTAAAAGCAACTTCGTCACTTTCGTGTACCCATCGGACGGTAGCCCTTTCGGGGGAGGAGGGGTGGGGAGTTTCCGAGCCGCTCCAAGGGCACGACGGCGAAGATGAAGCAGTCGGGGATGCTCCATTGGTTGGAGTCTGCATCGTCATCTCGGCGACCTCTTCAATAAGCTTCGTTTATCGTGATTCCACTAGTGGCGGCGCTGATCTGGGTTCTTCCCCGTGACGAGAGCAAGGGCAATTCTCGAATATGTGCTTGGTTGTTGTGGGATTCGCACCAGGGGAGGAGTACTACTTCTTCAGGGAGCTTCCTCATGACGGTGTTCTTTTCATCATTGTTCAAGATGGTCGAATGGCGACCGCACCCGCCTTCGACGTCAGCAATCGCTTTCTTCGGTCGGCGTCAAGAGGTCGTTTTCAACTTCCAGGCTGCCATGCTACAAAGGAGGCCTTTCAGCTGCGGTGCAGTGTGCTCCCGCCTCCCCGTCCCAAGTGGTGTAGTCCCCGACGACGTTGAGGTTGGCTGCATCGAGCCATGGATTCGTCGCACTGGAGAAGGAGCAAAACCTGATTGCGTTCCCCATATTTTCTTAAGGTCCTTTGTGCAATTTGAAAGGGCCTGATTGTACTATTGTATTTCTTAATGACTTATTTGTAAAATGTACCACTATTGACTAAATAAAACTCTAGGTCCTTCGAGACCGACCCCTGTTAACAAAAAGACTTCCTTGGATCCATGTATTTGTACTTGGATGCACGCCTTGGGCCCCACCTTCCACCAGGTGCTCGGCTGATCTCCCTCCCCCACGTAGCACCCAAAGCGCCACGGCAGAAAGCAGAGCACGACCTCGCCCATTCATCGCCTTTCTCACTTGTTCCCTCCCCCCACTTGCCGTCAAATCCTCATCCCCCACCACAACAAAGCCAGCCACCACTCCGGCACTCAGCTCAGCTAAGCTCACTCCACGACGATGGCGACCTCCTCATCGATCCCGGCGCTGCTGCAGCGTCTGGCGCAGGAGGTGGACCCGTGGGCGCCGGGGTTCTGGCGCGACTTCGGCGTCGGCATGCTCAAGCCGCTGGCGGCCACGGCGGCGGTCGCCATGGCCGTGGCGCTCAGCTCCACGCAGCGCCTGGGCATCGAGGCCGAGATGCTCTACGCCATCGCCCGCTCCTTCCTCCAGCTCTCCGTCATCGGCTTCGTCCTCCACTTCATCTTCACCCAGAAGAGCCCGCTCTGGATCCTCCTCGCCTACCTCTTCATGGTCACCGTCGCCGGCTACACCGCGGGGCGGCGCGCCAGGCGCGTCCCCCGTGGCGGGTACGTCGCCGGCGCCGCCATACTGGTCGGCACCGGCGTCACCATGTTCCTGCTCGTCGTGCTCAGCGTCTTCGAGTTCACGCCCCGGTACATCATCCCCGTCGCCGGCATGATGGTCGGCAACGCCATGACCGTCACCGGGGTCACCATGAAGAAGCTCCACGAGGACGTCAAGTCCCAGAGGAACCTCGTGAGTCGTTAGCAACACAACCCGACTCAGTTTCAGCTCCATCCATCGTGTGTTCTTGATCGTGATTTTGGGTTCTCATTATTCTTGTGTGTCGGCAACTCGGCATGCAGGTAGAGACGGCGCTGGCGCTGGGCGCGACGCCGAGGCAGGCGACGGCGGGGCAGGTGAGGCGGTCCCTGGTGATCGCGCTGTCGCCGGTGATCGACAACGCCAAGACGGTGGGGCTGATCGCGCTGCCGGGGGCCATGACGGGGCTCATCATGGGGGGAGCGTCGCCGCTGGAGGCCATCCAGCTGCAGATCGTGGTGATGAACATGCTCATGGGGGCCTCCACCGTCAGCAGCATCCTCTCCACCTACCTCTGCTGGCCGGCATTCTTCACCAAGGCGTTCCAGCTCGAAGACTCTGTATTCGCCGACTAGTTAAAAAGGGATATCTTTTTTCCTCCAGTCTTTTTCGTGTGACAGACCGATCGAGAATAATTTTCTGCAACCGTTCTCTTAAGATATGAGATGTTTGTTTCCGTAGCTGTCATGCATACAGACGGATTCTAGGCGAGTGTTCAGAAGACGTGCCCGTCACATCGCGCAGAGAACAATTTTAGGAGATGCCCTCGGCACTCTGGACGGGCTAGCAAGATTACAGTTCTATTGGACAATTCTTCAGCTTGTTCTTCAGTAAAAGATCGCAAGATTGTACCGTAGTTCATAGCTATACAATGTTGGTCAAGTGGAGCATCAGAGAACATAAGGGTAGTTCTGCTTAAGCAGCAGATCGTGGATGATGCTGAGTGCCCAATGGTTGCGGAGGCTGTGAGACAGTTGATCACTTCGCGTCACATTGCAGGGACAACCAACAGTTCTGGAACTTTTAGTTCATCATCTGACGGAAGTATCCTTGAGCAATTCTTCAGCCAATCTGTACTTTGCATGATCACAATAATGGCTCTCATAGGCCATACAAGATAACAAGATCGACTCATAGACAAGACCAGATAACAAGATTGTCTCATAGATCACACATACTGTAGCTATATAATGTCATGGAACACCCAGGTTAAGAGAGTAGACCGACAGTTTCTTCTTTTTATTTTTAGATAATAATGCAGAAAAGGTCTCGGTTAAAATTTCAGAGAACATATACTTCAGAACGAAATAATATGACATATGTTTAGAACGACATAATATGGACAGCGTCAGCCCAGGGCAGAAGAGCAACAACCGGTGTTTAGTTAAGTACTTATTAGCAAACCATCTTGTCACTCAGATGCAAAGTACCAAACTGAAATACTTGAGGGGAAGTATGGGCTCTACGGAAGCGACCACACCAACCCTATTTAGATACATCGCAAAGGCATTCCTAACCAAACCAGTTCTGGAAGCCTACACAAGAGTTCAGCTATATATTGATCCATCCACCATCGCAAGCTACTAGCAAGCCAGCTCATTACTTCCACTTCTTGAACTTGCCGCCGCCGAACATGCCGCCGTGCTTTCCATGCTTGCCGTGCTTGAACTTGCCGTGCCCGTGCTTCCCGTGCTTGAACTTGCCACCATGGCCTCCATAGCCGCCATGACCATAGCCGCCCTGGCCCATCATGCCTCCCATGTGTCCACCTCCCATGTGCCCACCGTGACTACCACCAGAAATCTTGTGAGCTCCATAGGCCATAGCTGCGGCAGCTGCGCCTCCAGCGAGCATGCCACCCATGCCACCACCATGGCTCCCACCGTGACCTGAAAAAAACATCCAATCAGGATGGAATGCTCCACAACAATACAAGTTCCAATACAAGAAGAACTCGTCACTCCTAGCATTAAGCACTACCTATATCCTGATACTGAAATTGGCTTAGTGTTGAAGATGCAGCACACATAACACATCAATTGTCAATTTATCAATGCCAACACAAATTGCAGTAACTACTGAATTACCAGCAGAAATAGTAACATGATAACTATGCACAGATCCTTATCAACATCATATAATTGGTGAACAGAGAGTGGTACATACCCGCAGATGAGCCAGGGTAACCGGCAGGGGGGTAGCCACCTTGCGGAGGGTAACCATGCTGCTGCGGAGGGTAACCGTGCTGCTGTGGAGGGTATCCTTGAGGTGGGTATCCTTGCTGGGGAGGGTATCCCTGCTGCGGCGGGTAGCCGTGGCCACCAGATGGGTATCCATGACCACCACCAGCAACACCGTGCATGATGGTGGACATGAGCCCCTTGTCCTTGTCCTCATGGTTCTCTTGCTGGGGAGGGTATCCCTGAGGTGGGTATCCTTGCTGGGGAGGGTATCCCTGGGGTGGGTACCCTTGCTGGGGAGGGTATCCCTGCTGCGGTGGGTAGCCGGGGCCACCAGGCGGGTATCCATGACCACCGGAACCGTCATTGCCTCCTCCCATCGTCCCCGAGGAACTCAACTGTACAATTATGATCAGACAAATGTTAGTGACACTGCACACAATACAGAAATCTTGCTGTCTGCAAGCACATGAGTTGCCATGAGAATACGTGTTGTATGCACAGAAAATAGTTTTCTTGTCTGTTCAGAGACAGTAGCAACCCATTGATATGTTTATGGCAGCTATTGTGGACCTAATCCGTGCCCTTGCAGGACACTTGCCTTGGTACAGTCTGAGTTAGCCCTGGGTGCAAATTAGACAATTCTTATGCAATTTACATTATCTTAATGTGCCTAGGCATGTGAATACTCCTTGAAACAGGTGCATACAAAATGATATTCTAGTCTGTTGAGACCAACAACACCAAAACCAAAATGATGTGCCAATGGCAACAACCGTGGAACTAGTCTCCCATTCCAGAACATTCACATGCTTCAATCAGGAGAAAGAACCCCCAGGGACCAGGGTACCGGCTGCTAGCACGACAGATGTTGCACTAGTCGGCACTTGCGCAATATTAAACAGTTTCCCAGTTCCTCCTAGCCAGGCATTCATTTTTATATGCCTCAATCACTATTACTACTCGGTGAAAATTCCAAGTTGAACAAACAAGCTAATGATAGTAATCATGCCTAGTTTCCTTCCCCAATTCCATCCCAAGAGACTAAAATCCGATTCCTCCAGAACATGCATGGAGAGCATGATGCTCTGTTCTAAGACGGAAGGGTCCAATAAAATCAACCGGCCGGGGGAGATCGAGGGATCGTGCTACAAAACAAAGGGCCGGCAAAACATTTAATCCACGTGGCTTGATCAGGCAGACGAACATTTCACAGTTTGGTCATATAAGCTAGTCCCTCGAGTTATATTAATCCAAGGAGCTGATCCGTCAGGAGATCGATTGGACAAAATCCGCCACCAGTCTACAACAAATTCCGTACACGCTTACCCGCATGAACTAGGGCGAAGAAATCCAGAAACCAAAAATATCTCACGCGGCGAGAGCGATCAACCGATCGAGCCACGAGGGGCCAGATCCGTGAGGAAAAGCCCCGCTCCGTGACATCTTCTAAACAAGAAATCTCCGACCCACAAATTCGTGCTAGAAACAACATGGGAGCGGAGACGGGAGCGCAAATACCTAGTAGAACGAAGACCGGAGATTTCCCGGTGGAGGAGAGAAGCAGTCGATCTGGATGAAGAAGATGACGATGAGGATGATCTGTTCCGTTCCGTTTGTGTTGGCTCCTGAGGTGGGCGGTGGGGAATTTATATAGGAGGGGGATGGAAACGCGTTTCTACCCGCTCGCCGAAAAACCAAAAAAAAAAAGGTAGGTGGGCCCGGCCAGAGTTATTCGTGGCTCGTGGGGGTGGATGGATAGGCTTTGACATTCGTGCGTGGAGTCGCTGGCACGTGGGGCCCGAGGCCTCCCGGTTCGAGGCAGAGCGCGGGGCAAGCGCGTCGACCGTCGTGGGACGCAGCAAGAAGAAGGCAACGAACGCGGCGAAGGAACCCCAACTACTTTGGAATCTCAAAAAAACAAAAAACTTTACTTTGGAAGGATATTTATCCGTCGCGTTGAAACAACGATGGGTCGACACGTGTCGGGAAAGCAATTTTGAAGAGGGCCACCTGATTTAGCCCATGGTCGGAGAGTGGGCTGATGGGCCTATGCCCCACGGTGGAACAGTGGCCCGATGGGCCCGGAAAAAATCGCAAACACTTCCTGCTTCCTACAGACAAACCCTGGCAAATCCTATACGTCGCCTCACGCAACACGGGATCGTACCGTCGGATGATTGCGCTGGCGGGCCCGCTCATTTGGCGCATTTTTTTTCCTTTTTCTTCTCTGTTTTCATTTTCTTTTTTCAGTTTTCTTTTCTGTTGTTTTTTCCATTATTTTAAAAAAATTACGGATTTCTGAAAATTTGTTTAGATTATGAAAATTTTCCAGCTTTTTAGAAGCCCAAAAAAGAAACAACTCCTTTTGTATTAGGCCTCTCCAAATGCAACCCATGAAGGACTGCTGCAGGCAACCGACGTAAATAGCATCACCTGGCGGCGATACAGGCACTGTTCAAGATATCGGCCGATATCCCGATTTATCAATCGATTTATCGCTTATCACTATCTGACCGATAAGATAAATTGGTCGATAAGTCGGCCGATATACCGATAAATTAGCCGATATGCCGAAAAACCGTCTGATTTAGCCCTTATCATAGGTCGACCGATAAGTTTGCGATAAGCGATATCCCCAACATTGCAAGAGCTCTTTTTCGCCTTTAATTTTCTGTTTTCTTTTTTCGTCTTCTGTTTTGTTTTCTTTCTCTCTCTTCCTTACTTTTTTGACTTTCCATTCTCATTTTTTATCTTTTCTTTATTGTTGTTTATGTGTTTGTTTTATCGATTAATAAATTATATAAATTATTATTTGTATATTATAAGTGAATTTTGAACCTCGTGACAATTATTTTGAATTATCTAAAATTATCTGAATTTCAAGCAGAAAGCAACCTAACTGTTTGAAAAACATGAATAATAAGATCTTAAAATGTAAGGGAGATGGGGGAGGAGAATCCTGGAGCGGCTGGAGAAAGACCCTAGAGATGGACGTGAGTAGGCTGGTGCGCTAGAAGACATTGCAACACAGAGATTCTTTTACACTGTGTTTGGATGTAGGAAATTTGGGCTCGGAATTGGAATAGGCGAATTTTTTAGCTGATTCCGCAGTTTGGACCGGTCAAGGAATTGATGTCTGGAAACGCGAGGCAATTCCGAACGAGGCCCCCTGCGTGCGCGCCCCACTATCCACCTTTCCGAGCCCCGAAGCTCGGAAAGGCTCGGAAACGCGCGTCTCGTTCCACACCCGCTCGAAACAGAACGAGGCGCAACCAGCCTCCAGATCTCCGGTGGTAGGCGACGGGAGGGGACATGACAGGGGCGCCCTCTTCTCTGGCTCCCTGGTACCTGCTCCTTCCATGTACGACCGGCGCAAGAGCCGCGACCCGCTGGCTCGGCAGGAGACGCCCCGGTGCCTGCGAGCCTGGTAGTGGAGCTCGTGCTCCAGACGCACGCGGGATGGAAACGGCGGTGGGATACGACGATAGTGCCGATCGATTCCGCGGCCAACTGCTACGGCCGCCGGACGCTGCTAGTCCCACTGCGCCCTGGCCATGAACCTTCATTCCTTCAAGGTTCCAACTAGTCGCGAACCTTGCCCCTGACGTCGGCCGCCGAGCTGTTCTGCTCCCCTTCAAGATTTTTTCTATATCGATTGTTTTCACCCTTGTATATAATTCCCCCTTGAAAACTATTTATTTCTACTTATGTTGACTTGATTTGGAATATTTTAATTTTATTATGTGTGGAAAATAATATATGAATATTCAAATATACTCATACTACTTTTTTATACATGTACGGTGGAATTTGAATTGGAGTCAATTTCCTTTCCATTTGGGAAATGAAATTGCTAGACCAATTCAATTCCCAACAAACTTTTCTACATCCAAACACAGTGTTAAAGATGGAGACGACGATAAGTCAATTAAATTTGGCAGTTTCTTCTATATTTTCAAAACAATGATGGCTAATGAATGTTGGCATCAAAGCGACACTCGAGATAGGACCGTGATTAAGCGACGTGCGTGAGAGATCGTGCGAAAACGTAATAAGAAGATGAAGTGGAGGCAGGAGAAGACCAGAGGTAGTGGGTTGCTCCTGTTTAGGTATATAAGTAAGACACCGCGGATCATTGGGATGAGAAAGCAAATAGAAAGTTAGTATTGGACAACAAAGTAGAAGTAGAGTGAAAAACAAAGCAAGGACAGAGAAAGCTACCGTAGAGTTTGTCTGGAATACCACGATGTATGTAAGTGTTCTTCTCTTCTGAATCTGTGTATTCAATAATAATTAGGAATGTCATTTCCCCTCTCCATTTCGTCAAATAAACTAGCGTGTAAAAAAGCAAAGCCTTTAACTTACTCTACATTCCTGGCTTGCGCCATCATAATTTGTTAAGCTCAGATCCCACATATTAAACTTTCTAACAATTACTTGGCCGTCCGTGCTAAACAATTGGAGTACTACTACACACTCTCATAAACCAATTCATTAAAGTCTGAGAAAAACAATTCATTATTTTTGTTGCCGAGGCGCAACTCACATTTTCATTTGCCCCGCAGGGAAGTAGGGTTTTACTCGGACCCTTTTTTTTTTTTACTTCGGACGGGGTACCTGCTTTACGCGGTCCGTTTTTACTTTACCGTAAACGTACGTCTGCGCGCGAATGCTACGAACTCTCTCTCTCCGAATCTCCTCTACAGCAAAGCAAAAAGTCTATGCAATGCACGGACCCTGACACGTCCAAGTACCAAATCCCATGCCTTACACCACATTCATGCGTGCACAACATTTTGCAGGTGTAGTTTCAGGCCTTGCGCGCCAAGTCAGGTTAGTTACAGGATGCAGCTGGCGGGGCCTACCGTATCAGACCGTGTCCCCTCCTCACCGTACCGCAAGGTGCTGCTTTTCATGCCGGGTTAAAAGTTAATTAAACTGTTGGCACCTCCTGGGTTAAAAAGTAACAGTAATTCTGCCTAAGCACTTTTAGTACGTGCAACGGTGCAAGGCATGCAGGTGATAGTCTAGCAGATGCTGAAAAAAAACTATACCGTCAAATTGTTTTAGTGTGTGCGCTAAAATATATTACGGTACAAAAATGTACCCTCACAAAGTAGATACCCGAAAACAACTTCAAAATCATGTAGAACCACCAACCACGTTTTTTCATTTTTTCAAATCACTTTACTAATCGACTAGATAAAATTATTTAAAAAATGATTCAAATGCCGGGAACAGGTTCATATAGCCGTCTGCTCCCGACACTGCAGCATGGAAGGTACAGTCGAGACAACGATGGCAAGTCAAAGTTAAGTGTTCCTCTAATCGATATTTAGAACAACTTTATTTGGTTTGTCACATTTCTAGTGGTTTTCATATGTTAATTCTACCGCCTGGTACAACGAAATAAGATTTTCGTTTTAGACAAAGGTCGCCGTCAATTTTTTTTATAGAAACGGAGGCAATTTTTTTTGCCTCATTCATTAATTAAGGAGAATTTTACAAGATGTAGCCAAGTGGTTAGAGGAAAATACATATCACTCACACGGTATAAAAAAATCAAGTATGTTGCCCGCCATACACCAATTTGCGCCCTCGGATTTGATCTTGCCCAAGATTAGGTTGGTCATAGTGTGCATGTTTCGAAGATCCGACATATTCCCGCTCGTTCCAAATTTCCCTTGAGACCAACATTAAGACTGATGCGAAGGATTTTCTCTTTATGCCATGCACATTGACGACGGAATGCCACCAATCCTTGACCTATCCAAAATTTGCCCACAAGGATGTGAAAGACGGATCAGAACCCAACCAAGCAGTGACACCATGCCAAATTCTCGTCGAGTAGCAGCATTTGAACATTGGAGCGCCGTCTCGGGCTCTTTCCTTCAAAGTTGATAAAGACCACAATTTGGCCAACCTCAAAGGCGATCGACCATCCACACTATATTTTACAAGCCAAGCAAAAAAAAAAACACTTGGATGGAGCCCAGTTTTCCCAAACAACCGATTTCATGGCCGTGGAGATCATCCCCTGTAATTATGCATGGTACACCGAAGATGTAGAAATATTCACCGGAGGTCCACAAGTTCCAAACAATGTCATCCGAGACCTCAGTATCTAAATGAACCTCCCGTAGCATGCTCCACAGCTCATAGAATTCCGAAATGAGTTGCACCTCAAGCACGGGAGGCAAGACAATGTTGTTGATCCAAAAGTCAAGGTGTTGTCCCTTGTTGACGGTGAAGTTTTTCAACCTAAATGCCATGAATTTTTTTGGCGCAATATTTTTATTGCTTGCTGTCAAGCAACCATGGGGTATGCCAAGAAGACGCGGTGACGCCATCTCCAATTGTTATCGAGGTGAGCGCGTAGAAGAGGTCCATGTCAAAATCACTGCATGTATGACCAAGACTGATCCAATGCAGCCATGGCTAAGGAAGGCGAAGGGCTCTAGAGAATTTAGCAAAGTTCAAAATACCCAACCCCCATTTTTTTCCTTTTAGCTACTCGTAATACATGTGTGAATATTCATATACTTGAAAACCATGCATGCGTACAATTTCTCTTAGAATTGGCACTCATAACATTCGGAGACTATCGAGGTATACCGTTCACGTTTGTTTTATACAGAAGGAAAGAATTAATCGGACTGTCAGCACGGTAAAAAAAAAAATTACTCCGCTCCTTGGACAAGCGGCCGACCAGGGATAACCGCTCTGGGGCAAAGGCGTCAGAAGCCAGCAGGCAGAGCAGGCCGGGGTGCATGCTGCGCGGCGTGTATGTGTGCATTCCGGGCGTGAATCCTCCATCCTGTCCATATAAGCTAGCTGAACCCAGCCGGCCACTGCCCGTCTCCGAATACCGCCGTCAGTCGTCATGGCCAAATCTTCATCCTCCCCTGCTCCTTCTTCTTCCTAAGCACCACCATCTCCTTCTGCTAAACTACGAACTATTGCTGCCCGCCGGCCGGCCGGTCGGTCGACTAGGGCTTTAGGAGGTCAGCCTTCTCTTCTTTCTCTTGCTCGCTCCGTAAGCATGTTGTTCATCCGATCGGACTCGGCAATTTCCGTTGCTTTTGTGCTTGATCGCGGGCCCAGGCCATGCATATACGTAGATGATTATTTTTCCAACATGCATGATCTGTTTTGCGCGTGTTCGATTTGAAGATCCAGTGCGTGCGTCTGTGTGTGTGTTGTGTTAAGTTGTTGCTTGGCTTCGTACGAACGAGTTGTGGATCTTTTGGGTTTGGGATTGGGAGTATTATTATTAACTATGAGTCGATCGATCAGCAAGGTTAATTAGATCGATCGATGTATACGATGTAGCGTAGGAGGAGAGTACTTTCATGCTTCCATTTCGTGTCCCAACCGTACTAGATCGATCCAGCGGCTAGTTGATTTACTTTGGAGAATGAGTTGTTCGCAAGATTATGTGCGTGTATATATTGGACGATGATTAATCTCCTCGATCGTTCTTGTGAGTATTTGTTTTTCTTTCATTCATTTCCGATGGAGGGATCGATTTGTTTCTTCTACTTCCTCCTTTCTTTCTTTCTTTCTTAATTTTTCTTTTGACACCGTACGTACCCGATGGATGGATCGAATGCTAGCTTCTTACCAGCCGATAAGCATCATGGTTTTAGCCGACGTCGGCTGGCCGGGCGTGGATTCAGTTTAGCAGAATCAAAGGTTGCCCACATACTAGCTAGTAATGACGTATGTAAGCTACATTAGATCGCTGGGCATCAGATCGATCGCTGTTTCCATTTTATTTACATGTTACCGAAGAGCATGTTATTTGATCCATGTCGTTGGAAAATTAATTAGAATCATGTAGTGCGACGGCTTGACACTTTCTGCGTGTGTTGACAGAGGATGGAGATGGAGATCAGCATGGCGGTGGTGCTCCTGTCCTCCACATGCAAGGTAGTAGTACCGTACTTTTTCCTTCTACCAGTCGCTGTGTTCTGAGATTCGATGAACGAGCCCAGATTGGTTGTCTTGATCTGGGCCACTGTTTCACACGAGTTGGGCTTAAATTTACAGGCGGACCCCGTCCCGTGGCCCATCACTGTACTGACCTACTTCGGTAAGCAATTTGTCTGTAGATTTCCGCTGTGCTAGTATGCTGCTAACATGTGCAACCACTCAAAAAATAAACACACACATGTGCACTCACTCGCACTCACTCAATTTGTTAATGTGTCTTCCATATCAATTTTTTTTTGTTAATGTGTCTATTCATTTATCTATTAATTATTATGCAGGATACTTCACCACAGCTGCTGTCATCGGGCTACCCGTGTAAGTCCTCTGCTTTTAGCAACACATAGTTCCCCATGCTTACAATATTGTTAGTTGGTAGGTTTATGAGTAGAAATGTTATGCGTGTCAAGTACCGCTATGAAAGATGGTTCAGTAAACGTGAGTAGTATGCATCACCGTTTTCAGGTTCGGGATCACTTATGCTCTGTACTAGTATCTGCGTCAAACCTACATATTACAGTCCTGGAAGCTAATTGTATGCGCATATTTTGTTAATTCGTTCGGTAGCGATTACCAGCCCTACAGGCAAACATGCATGCTACCATTTCTGAAATGTGGATAGGGTTTTTACTTGAGATGTAGCGTGCCTCCCCTGAAACCACTTAAAAGAGTGGAAGCCTGGAAGGCCTACAAAATTTCTCCCTGCACGGAGCCAATTAACTCATCAGCTCTGTGTGTGCTGAAAGCTGAAATATGAAATGCGTCAGCCACTCAATGCCATTAATTTCTCCCTTGCTCTGTGCATTTCTCCAAAACACTGCATCTGTTGTTGTTGTTCGACGATTTCAGTAGGATTATTGGACGCGCCGGCACTAAATTGCTCTCAGCGGGCCTCCAGATAAGGGTAAAGTTGTTGGGCGGGACCAATCGTATGTCCGGCAACCCCGTTTCACGCCCCTTAGTATGGAGGCAACCGGGAGTGCCGACAACGGCGAAAATGCACGCCACGTTGGATACTAATGGGTGGGCCTGGCCCGTCAACGGCTGTATTGGCGGTCTCATAATTTACTGCTAGGACGATGGGGTCGGTGAATTTCAATTGACGCCGCAACAGTTCCCCTGGCGTGCATACGGGTCTCGATTCGTCTCCCGATGCGCGACGACAGAGTAATGACGCCTTGGGAACTGTCGCTGGCTTCCCGCGCCGCTTCTCGCACTCCTTCGCCTTTTATAAGCCACGAGGCGCACCCCGGTTGTTCTCCATCTGCTCGCCGTTGCTCTCTCCACCTTTTTTCCCCTCCCTCTGACTGGCGCATAATGGCGACGAGCACAACTGCTCCCTCTCCACCCCGAAGGCAACGATCCTCGCACGAGACATCCTGCTCATGCAACCCGCGATGCGCCTTTCCACGGGTTGAATTGTCAGCATTGTTGTGTTTGATGTATAACCTCTCACGGAGGATTCGGAGGAACTGCAGAAGCTCATCCGCGAGCGGCGAATGAGACTCACGCCAGAGCAGCTCCTCGACCCCGCCTTCGACGTAGACAACCCGGACTGGCCACGATCCTAGATACGGGAAGGTGGCAACGGGTGGACCACACGAGGGGCCAGCAAGGCCGAAGCTGTGGAACCGCCAGGAGCGACGCTATTTGTAGCACAATTGGCGCCTCTTGGAGGTGCTTCGGTTGTACGGCTATCAGCTACCGCCGCCACCACCGTCGCCATGACTAACACTTACCTCGGGGCCACCCGACGCGCTACACACCCTATATTGTCAAGAAGGAGGCACAACCATCGCCGTGGGCTGCTTCTTTCTCACGAAACCCGGCGGCACCCCCTCTCGTGAAGGTGAAGAAGGAATCCGCCTTGGCCGTTGGCGGCATTGCCATCCTAGAGGGGAGGGGGTAGACTTCACAATGGCGAGCGGTGGAACCACCTCCCGTCAAGGTCAACGAGGATGCCACTTCGCCACCGTGGGCAGCCTCTTCCTCCACCCAAAGGAGAGGAAGGCGTCGCCGCTCCTTCGCCATCGCCGTTGTTGGCCCCGACGGACAAGGAGGCCGAGGCGACAGTCTTTCGAGACCGTCATGCTGGCCACCCACGAGTTCGCGGAGAGGTGGTTCGCCAAGGAGTGCGACATCGTCATAGTGAGACAAGACGATGACCACGGCGCCAGGCCATCCGGAGGTAGCGACGATGACATGGTAGCCGTCGAGGTTAAGGAGGAGGCGTCGGAGGAGGGCGAGTTCAATGTGCACATCATGTTCAATGTGTTCAACTAGGACGGCGGATAGGCTTAGGGTTAGACTAGTTCAATTCTCGCCAAACTTTGTAAAATTCTATCATGTTTTAATGAAATTTCGCAATTCATTTATATATTGTCGTCTCGGTACTTTCAAAAATAGCCTATTGGGAGCGAGCGGTGGGGGAATGCAATCCAAATAGGCCCGCAATGTGTGCCGGTGTTTCCCATAGCACTTGGTCGGCACACTTGTCGGACACTCTATTGATAACTCCGGTGAAGATGCTTACCATAATACCATCCCTTGGTGATGAGGAATGTATAATTAGTTTGGTTTAGAAGATGTCCCAATCGTAAATACTATATGTATTTGATTTCGATGCAAATTAAGGGCATTGCATCTGCTCACATTAACCTAAACATCTTCCAATGCAGGATCAATACCTTCTTCAAAGTTTGGCAGATGAAGGCTGTGGGGGATCTCAGAGGCGAGCCCTTAGTGGCTTCTTTGCTCTGCTACATTTGTTCATTATTCTTGAGCTTAATGAAGAACAACTGGGAGTTCAGTGACACGGCGTGGATCAACCTGACAGGGACAATTGTCTACTCCATATACCTTTGCCTCTTTTTCAAGTACGCCCAGACGGCTCATAGAACTATGTGGTGGATTCTAGCCTCAGCTGCCTACATCATCCTGGTCGTTGTAGCTGGATTGGTTGCCAAATCGATTGAAACTGTGAAGTGGATGTACATGCTGGCCGGGCTGGCGTCCGCATGTACTCCCCTTGGCCTCGTATTATTTGTGGTAAGTTCCACGAACTGTAACTCCTGTCGTTGGTTGGTACTACCTATTCCAGTATTATGATATGGATCTACATATTTCTTCTAGCTAGAGCAGCATGTGAGGAATCTACCTGATTCGTTGTCCTCAACAATTGGAATAATCAACTACTCTATCTGGGTCGTCCTGGCTTCATTCCCGACGCAAGACTGTTATGATATTGTAAGTACACAGATAATTTTGCCCCTGGATATGGTCACAGATCTTTGCCTCTAATTAGTATCTAAACTGAATAGCTTGTAAACAATGTGCAGGTCCAGAATTGTGCGGGCGTGCTCTGCTCGTTGACTTTGCTCGTTCTCCTGTTCCGATGGAAGAATGAGGCCGAGCCGGCAGCAGGATTGGAGGAAGGCTTGAATGAACCACTCATCGCCAACCAGCACGTCATCGTCCATGTCGAAGCCATCACACACGCTGCCTCCATCGATGAAGGACCAGCCGGCGCCAAGGACGACGATACACAAGCTGACGCAGAGCCCACAGCCGTCAACCAAGCACAGCCCATCGAAGCCAAACAAGCACAGGCCGGCGCCAACGACGAAGGTGAAGCCGGTGCTATCGACGAAGCCAAGGCCATCGATGAAGGACAGGCCGGTGTGAAGGACGAAGCAGAAGCTGGCGCACAGCCCGGCGCCATCATCGAAACTCAAGTTGGTGCCGCCAACCAAGCACAGGCCGGCGCCAACAACCAAGGACAAGCCGATGCCGTCCACGAAGCCGACGCCATCGATGAAGGACAGGCCGACGCTAATCTGCCGAACCCGCAGCTGAGGAAGCGCAGGAGATCTGTGCCTCAGGCTGCCGAAAAGGTTCCGGTTATTAGGCGCGCGTCGTATTGATTCCTACGAGCAACTCCAAAGCTTCCTTATCTCTACTATATAATATGTCTTGGGGACATTGGTCGTCTCTACTATATAATATGTCTTGGGGACATTGGTCGTACGTCGCGGTCCTTTTGCAAAAAAAACCCGCCGACTCCAAATCCTCCGACGGCCCGTCGCTGCCGTTGGCCCCGCTCCTCGCCCCATGCCGACGAGCTCGTCGAGCCCGTCGGAAGCCTCGCCCTCCTCCTCCGGCGGCCCGTCGCTGCCGTTGGCCCCGCTCCTCGCCCCACGCCGACGAGCTCATCGAGCCCGTCGGAAGCCTCGCCCTCCTCTGGCCCACTCACCGCTTTCCCTCCGCGCCGCGCTTGGTCCCACCCGTGCCCTGCCCGGAGACCGGCTCGTCGGCGCCGGATCCGTTGGCGACCTCGACCAGGAGAGGATAAGGAGAAGAAGCGAGTTTCTGCGAGCGGCGGTGATTGAAGCAGGAGCTGCGGGTGGAGGGCGGCGTCGTGCGCGGGTCCCTTGGCGGCCTCGGCCAGGAGAAGGAGAAGAGGCGCAGCTTGAGCTCGCCGACGGAGAAGGTCGCCGAGCTGCGCTTGGTGCTCGAGCAGGCGCCCTCCTGGCCATGGTGACGGCCGCACAAGCACACATGCGCACGATGCCTATCAGACCCCATCGCTTCCCTCCTTCCATGAACGACGCAGCAGCTAGCACCTCTGCCTCCTCATGGCCGACGCGGGGGCCAATTCTTCATCCTCCCCTTGAAGGGCGACTGGGCCGCCGACCCCAAGTTCCTCCTCCTATGGCTGGTGTGGCCGCCGGCTCCTCCTTCTCTTCCCATGTCCTGGTTCGAGTTTTTCAACAGTGGATTGGTCTCTGCTCTGCTTTTTGCGTTGCTATCTGCAGACGTTATCGACTTATCGTTCATATCAACTGTACTAGAGCACGGTTGTGCACTTGTGCTGGTCAATGTGTAGCTGTACTCCAATGTTCATATCTACTCGGTGGTGAGCTGCACAACTTGCCCAGCCTCTGCTAATTCAAAACAATAACTAGATTTTATTGTCCATGAATGGCATCACAGTAAACTCAACGTTTTCATCACATTATCCATGAATTGCACGAAGAACGCTTCAACGTTTGCAAGGTATTGCATCTGTTACAAGGATATGAAATATTGTGTGTCGGACAACAATTGTAATTAGGGCCTCCAAGTTTCACGAGAGGAAGCGCCACTCCGAACACTAAGTAGACATCTGTGGCGTCGCAAAGCGTTTAGGTCACACTCGCCGTTCTGTGGTGCAAACGCCTCGCCCACCATCTCATGGTGTCATCAGCGTGTCGTGGTAGGGTGGGGACACCATCGGCGTCTCTGTTGCCGTCCCTCGCCGAGCCGGAGGGCACACAGGCCTACGACTGGTGGCCTACTGTGTCCATGGTACGTCGCGGTAGTTTTGCAATTTACCCCCTGAGAATCGGAAAATCAACCCGCAATCCATATCTTATCCTCAACCGTTCTTTTTCCTGGAAGGCTGGAACCCATCGCTGCGATGCGCCGCTCCCACCGTGTGCAAGTGGCCGGGATGTGCGGCGGCGGTGACCCGTGAGGCGCGAACGACCTCGCCGCCCAGCCATCGCGGCAGCCGGCAGCCTCCGCCCGACCTCTTCGCGCCCGCACCCATGGGCTCCGCCCGTCCTCGTGCCACGCGCCGTCACGCGTCTACGCCCATGGCCGCTCCCCTGCTCCATGTCCATGGCCACATGTTCCTTGGGCTCGTCGGCGGCGGCCGCGTCTGGCCGGCGTGCAAGTGCAGGAAGCCGCAAGCTCGGCGACACAAGGCGGCGGCCGCATCTTCCCTGCCCCTGCCGCTCTTGCTCCCGGTGTAGGCTGGAGACGAGGGCGTCGCACGCCTACCCCTGCCGCTCTTGCTCCCGGCGTAGGATGGAGATGACGGGGCCGTAGCGCGCGTGGAGGTCGACGAGCAGCAGGCCCAGGTCTCGATCGTGCGTGACAAGCTCGTCGAGATGTAACGTCAGATACCACCTCCCTCTCCCTCCATCTCTCACCATCTCTCCCCATATTCATCCTTCTTTCTTGTGCTAGATCCACACATACACACACCATGCCCAGGACGGGCTCCACTAACTTTCCAATCCTAACTTTGCCTAACTTTGTGTCATTTACATGTGAGACCCACCACACATGGGACCTATCTGCCAATGACTCAAAGTCAGGAAAAGTCAGGACACAAAGTCAGAGGATCCGGCTCCGTTCCAGATATATAGATGCTTGCATTTGTCATGATCCATCCAGCAGATATATTAGTTTTCTGGCTTTGCTTTTCAGTTTTGTGTAGTACAAACGTCTCATTGATATATATGTATCTACCACTGTATTTTAACTTGTGCTCTTGAGTAGTAATACAGTTGCCTCTAGCTACACAGGAAAATATACTTTATGTTTTTCTACAAGCTGAGTTTAATTAATATCTTTTTTATATGATATAAATATATTCTCTTTGTCAAAAAAATTGTATGTGTCCGTTTCTAATCCGTGCTCGACAAAAAATTCTATACTTTTAAGTTGATGATCGGGAACACCGACCCCAACCCACAAGATGATGGCTTTGATAAGTCGACATGCCCAGAATTATGATTTCCGAGATCTGCCGGTGAACTCAGAGGACAACGAGACAGAAAGTAGCATCGACTTTGGATAAAGATTAGCTGGGTTTCGGCGATTAGAAACAAATGCCTTAGGCCATGCGATGCCACGGACAATGACGGCTAGGGTTTAACACGGCTACAACCAGAATTCCTACACCATTCAATGAATCATGCTCTTTAACCATCATAGAGTAGTTAAATTATGGAAGAAAAGCCGTCTACCGAAGATAAAACGTCAGCTGGAAGTTGTAATTTTGGCGGGAAGCGGTAAGTCTCAGGATTGACAGTTTGCTTCGAGATTGAAATCGAAAAGAAACCCGACTGACAAAAGAAAGCACTGGTTATTCAGTCTCGATCCAGGCACCACGTAATTTCATGCACAAAATTAAAGAGAGGTAGGACTATATAACAGCTACATGTATATCAGTTCAAGAAACAACATCTACATAGTTTTATCTTATTTTGTACAGTTTTCAAATCGTCATACTTTTGCATGATTTCTCTATGTGCTATATTTTGTGGAGCTATATTTTTTTTTACGTAGTTCATTAGAATCTCTAATAGTTGCCTACAATTTGGGAAAGGAATTGTTCAAAACAACAAATTGTGTATATAAACATTTATTACAATGTGCCAGTTCATGTATTTTGTCGAGCCCCATGGTCTTAAATTTACAAATGATAGCCCGTTGCAACGCACGGGCATTTTACTAGTTATATATAAGTATATCCATATCCATAGTCCGCCGCAAATGACCATATATAAGGATAGGTATATTTATCTAGTTATGACTTGAGTATACCAATTCGGAGGTGACTTTGACTAATGCCTGGCCGCCTGGGCAAGAACAAAACAGCAAAACGGTCTGACAATTGATCGTTTGCTTTCTTTTGCAAGTTCTCAAATATTTCGTTTCATCTCTTCTGATCGTCCGTATTTGCAAATGTTTAGCTTGAGAGGGCGAGCACAGAAGCCGGAACGCGAGCTGTATGCCAGGCAGAGCACGGTGACCACGGCGCCGCTGACATGGCAATGGCATGTCCCGGCACCGCTGAATCTGGGTCGTGTTTCCGACCAGAGGGGTACCACAGCTAGCCGACGCCCCGCTCGACCAGCAGTCTATGGTCATTGCCAGTGGGCACTGCATGTCCCCACACTAGTGGAAAAAGGGCTACTAGTGGCGCACCAAAAAGCCTTTCTGTGGCGCACCCAGGGAAATGGGGGGTGCGTCACAGAAATCTCGCCACTAAATTATATTTCTGTGGCACACCCCCTCGGTGCGCCACAGAAAATTCCAAGAATTCTGTGGCGCACCCCTCAACGTGCGCCACAGAAATGTTTTAGTGGCGCACCCCACATAGGTGCGCCACAAAAGTGTTCATTTGAATTAAAAAAAAAAAGGCGGCCAGATTCGTCGGAGCTCGTTTTTTGCCGCCCGTTTTTCGCCGGAATTTCGTCGGAGCCCGTGGTCGTAGGTAGCTTGGTCGGAAGTAGGTGGAGGAGGGGGTCGCCGGAGGTGGGTGGAGGAGGAGGAGGAGGAGGAGGAGGTGGTGGTGGTGGTGGTCCGCCGGAGGAGGAGGAGGGGGGTGTTCGCCGGAGGAGGAGGAGGGGAGGTGTTCGCCGGAGGAGGAGGAGGTGGTGGTGGTCATTGCGGCTTGAGGAGGAGGAGGAGGAGGTGGTGGTCGCCGGAGGAGGTCGTCGTCGTAGGAGGAGGAGGATGTGGTCGCCGGAGTAGGAGGAGGAGGAGGGAGGAGAAGGGGAGAGGAGAAGGAGGAGGGAAGAGAAGGGGGAGAGGAGAAGGGGAGAGGAGAAGTGGAGGAGAGGAGAAGGGGAGAGGAGAAGTGGAGGAGAGGAAATGAGAGGAGAAGGGGAGAAGGGGAGAGGAAATGAGAGGAGAAGGGGAGCCAGCCTCCAGATTTCAAATTTGAATCCCGGTGCGCCACAGATTTTTTTTTCTTTTTTTCATTTTTTTTTGATTTTGCTGAGAAAAACAATCATTTTTAAATAACTTTTTTTCCTTTTCGAATTTTGAGGATCTGATTCAAGCCTCACCGGGCAAGCCCTGGTGTGGGCACTCTTGCACCCCACCTGATGCGCCACAGAAAGTCCACTTTCTGTGGCGCACCCCTCCTGATGCGCCACAGAAAGTCCAATTTCTGTGGCGCATGTGACCTGATGCGCCACAGAATGCCTACTTTCTGTGGCGCATGGGCTTGGTGCGCCACAGAAAGTGCCCCGGATTTCTAAATTCAAACGCATCTGGCGGGGCCCACCATATTTCTGTGGCGCATGATCCTTGGTGCGCCACAAAAAGGCAGATTTCAGTGGCGCATGTTCCTTTTATGCGCCACAGATATTTGTGGCGCATTGGTGCGATGCGCCACTAAATTTTTTTTGTGGCGCATGGGCTTAGGGTGCGCCATAAACAGGCATCCCACCTATATGCCTTTTTCTACTAGTGCCATGACTCCCTGGGCGCTTCCTGCTAATAAGCAGAGCTGAAATGATCATTCTATTCTTTCCATTGCTATGCCCGACCTCGCCTGCATGCCGATCTCCGATCTCGACCCTCTATCGTCGACACCATATTTGAGCAAGCCCATCACCCAGCTAGATATTCCCCAACCAGCTGCTACAAGAAAATTCTCGACAGGTTAGCGGACAATTTCAAATTTTGGAAATTTTTAGAAACTGGATAACCGCTGGGTAACTACTCGATAACCGGACGAATACCGAGAACGGCACAAAATACCACGAATTCAAAAAAATATCCTTATTTAGCCCCGACCAAATTCAAAAAATCACGAGTTTTTTTACACGGTAAGGCCTTTTACCGTGGGTGCTCGAGATTTTCGGTTATCGCTCGGAAACCGGATTTCTTGCTCGGTTACCCAAACCGTACAATTTTTTTAAGAAAAGAGGGTGTGAATTTTCGGTCTCTGCATCAAAATGATGCACACAGCTATTCGCAATTATTAATCAATTCAGACTTACAACATAGAGCATTGAACAATCTGAAGTCAACCTCTCAACGACTAGGGTCGCTACCACTATCATGGGGGCACCATGATCGAGCCGATGCCCTGATCTCACACCTACGCGCATCATCTAAAACCGGAGTACCAGTTCAGCAGACACTCAACGCACACCGATGTGCGCGCTTAAGAAATCGTTACCGCCGTCTTCCACGAACACATCTTCAGAAAATTGATCAACACAATGACCATGCAACGCTAGTCATCGACGCCGCCACGACGCCAAACAGCACCCCGCCATGCACTCGTCTTTTCACATGCATCGTCGCATCTATGCCGAGACCCCGCTGCAGCACACCGCCGAGCCAATTCGTCGTCGATGCGGAAAATGCAACACCGCTCCACCATAGAAAATTTCCACATGTCCCTCGAGCCGATGTGATGTCTACGCACACTTCTATTCCTGTAGACAGTGTTGGGCCTCCAAGAGCAGAGGTTTGTAGGACATCAGCAAGTTTCTTTTAAGTGAATCACCCTTGGGTTTATCGAACTCAGGGAGGTAGAGGTCAAAGATATCCCTCTCAAGCAACCCTGCAATTAAGATACAAAAAATCTCTTGTGTCCCCAACACACCCAATACACTTGTCAGATGTATAGATGCACTAGTTCGGCGAAGAGATAGTGGTAATATGGATGATTATAAGTAGTAATTGCAATCTGAAATAAAAATGGCAGCAAGCAAACATGTAGCAGAACTTGTTGTCAACGGTATTTCAATGCTTAGAAACAAGGCCTAGGGATCATACTTTCACTAGTGGACATTCTCAACAATGACATCATAATTGAATAAATAAACACTACTCTCAAACACTCTCTTGTTGGATAACAAACACCATTCATTGCGCAGGGCTACAAAAGCACCCTCAAAGTCTGAGTAAACAAACACCACAACGTCATAAAGGAGTCACACACGATGCACACACTGTCAACTTTACCCCGTGGAGACTCCGGAGTTCATATTTAAGTAATCTCTAGAGTGCATAATATATAAAGAGTAGCATCTACTATTCAACTAGATTACAAAGCTCATGATCACATAAAGACCACACCATGGGAGAGAGAGATAAACCACATAGCTACTGGTAGAGCCCTCAGCCTCGGGGGAGAACTACTCCTTCCTCATCATGGGAGTCAGCAGCGGCGATGAAGTTGGCGGTGGAGTTGATGGAGATGGCTCCGGGGGCAATTCCCCGTCCCGGCAGGGTGCCGGAACAAAGACTTTTGTCCCTCGAAACTTGTCTTCGATGGCGGCGGCGCAGCGGAACTCTTCTCTGGAAAACGCCGATTGTTCTAGGATTTTTGCGTCGGGGGCAATATATGGGCGAAAGGGCGATGTCGGTGGGCGCCCGAGGGGCCCACACCTGGTGCTCGCGCGGCAGAGGGGGTCTGCCGCGACAGCCTATGGTGTGGGCGCTCCTCGGCCCCACTCCTTCTCGTATTCTGTGTTCTGGAAGCTCCCGAGAAAAATAGGCATTTTGGCTTTTGTTTCGTCCAATTCCGAGAATATTTCTTTAACAGGTTTTCTGAAACCAAAAACAGCAGAAAATAGGGAACTGGCACTGTGGCATCTTGTTAATATGTTAGTTCCAGAAAATGCATAAAACCATATAAAATGTATACAAAACATGTAGGCAATTGGTATAATATAAGCATGTAACATAAAAAATTATAGATACGTTTGAGACGTATCAAGCATCTCCAAGCTTAGTTCTACTCGTACTAGAGTAGGTAAAACGATAACAACAATAATTTCTAGAGTGACATGCTTTCACATAATCTTGATCATATAATACTGTAAGGCTCATGTTATGAATGAAGTGAAATGATCTATAGTTTGCTAACAAATAGACAAGGATTAAGCAACTACATCATATAAGTAAAAACTTTTCATGAATAGTACTTTCAAACAAGCATAAAATAAAAACTTTTCATGAATAGTACTTTCAAACAAGCATGAATAGTACTTTCGTAAAGCAATATTCTCTAAATAAAAGAGCATTGAAGCAACACAAAGGAAGATATAAGTTTCAGCATTGGCTTTCAACTTTGAACATGTATATCATATAGATAGTTGTCAACACAAAGGAATATAACAAGTGCAATAAGTAAGCATATAAGAGTTGTTGCACACAGTAGACACAAGTGTTTGCTTCGGGGACAGAAAGAAGTAGGTAAACTGACTCAACATAAAGTAAAAGATAGGCCCTTCGCAGAGGGAAGAAGGGATACAAAGCATGTGCTAGAGCTTCTTAGTTTTATAGGTTTTTGAAATCATATAGAGAGCATAAAAGTAAGTTTTTGAGTGGTGTTTGTCGTTGTCGACGAATGGTAATGGACACTCTACCCCCTTGTCAACCAGACTTTCTAAGAGCGGCTCCTGATGCACACGGTGGGTGTGTTGTTGGGAGACCCCAAGAGGAAGGTATGAAGTAGTGCAGCAGCAAGTTTCCCTCAGTTGTGAAACCAAGGTTATCGAACTAGTAGAAAATAATGAATTCCCCCGAGGTGTCAACGGCGCCAGAAAATGCTTCCCGGGACGTAGGTGACGTGGAACCTGCACACAACATAATCAAGATACTTTGCCCCAACTTAACGGTGAGGTTGTCAATCTCACCGGCTTGCTGTAACAAAGGATTAAACGTATGTGTGGAAGAAAGATGTTTGTTTCCAGAAACTAACAGGTTTGCAGTTTGTGGTTTATCAGATTAAAGAGAAGGACCGGGGTCCACAGTTCACTAGTGGTGTCTCTCCATAAATAATAATAATAACATTCATGCGGGTAAACAAATTACAGCTGGGCAATTGATAGAATAATGATGAGCAAACCAATGCATATACCAACGTTATGATGTCTAGTGTGAGATTCATTCGGGCATTACAACAATATACATAGACCGTTCCAACCGCATCTATGACTAATAATCCACCTTCCGGTTAGCGTCCGCACCCCTTTCAGTATTAAGTTGCATGCAACAGATTATCGCCTTAAGCACTGTGTGTAAAGTAAGTAAGTAACATCATCCTTAGACAAAGTACTACTGTTTTATTCCTAGTAGCAACAGTACATCTACAACCTTAGAGCTAGCTGTCACCACCCCAGATTTAATAGAGACATGAACCTACTATCGAGCATAAATACCCCCTCTTGGAGTCACAAGAATCTACTTGGCCAGAGCATGCACAAGTAACGGAGAGCATGCAAGATCATTAAATAGCACACACATGATATATTATGAAGCAATAACTTTAGTACTCAATATTCATCGGATCCCAGCAAACACAACATGAAGTATTACATAACGGTGATCTTGATCATGATAGGCAGCTCACAAGATCTAAACATGATAGCACAAAAGGAGAAGACATCCATCTAGCTACTGCTATGGACCCGTAGTCCAAGTGTAGACTACTCACGCATCAGTCCGGAGGCGGTCATGGCGACGTAGAGGCCTCCGGTGACGATTCCCCCTCCCGGCAGGGTGCCGGGGGGAAGTTCTGATCTCTCCCGAATTGGTGTTGACGACGGCGGCGGCTCGGGACCCGTGGAGGAAAATATGAACACCGTGTTAGGGTTTTTAGTCTGGGGGGTATTTGTAGGCGAAAGGGCGAATTCGGTGGCGCCCCGAGGGGCCCACACCACGTGCTCGTGCGGCCCAGGCTCCTGCCGCGCGAGCACCAGGTGGCGCCGCCTCGGTCGCCCACTTCGTCTCGTGTTCGACTTTCCGGAACGTTCCCGATGAAAAACTGACTTTAGAAAAGAAATCGTCCAATTCCGAGAATATTTCCTTAAGTACTTTTCTGAAACAAAAAACAGCAGAAAACAGGGAACTGGCACTGTGGCATCTTGTTAATAGGTTAGTCCCAGAAAATGCATAAAACTATATAAAATGCATATAAAACATGTAATAACTTGGTATAATATAGCATGGAACATAAGAAATTATAGATACGTTGGAGACGTATCAACATCCCCGAGCTTAGTTCTACTCGTCCCGACTAGGCAAGAACGATAAAAGAAGAATAATTTCTAGAGTGACATGCTTAAACACAATCTTGATCATAATGTAAGGCTTATGTTATGAATGAATTGACTCAAGGCAATGATCTATAGTTTGCTAACAAATAGACAAGGAGTAAACAACTACATCATATAAGTAAAACTTTTCATGAATAATACTTTCAAACAAGCATAAAAAAGATTTGCATAAGAGTTAACTCATAAAGCAATATTATCTAAGCAAAAGAGCATTGAAGCAACACAAAGGAAGATATAAGTTTCAGCATTGGCTTTCAACTTTTGAACATGTATATCATATAGATAGTTGTCAACACAAAGAAATATAACAAGTGCAATAAGTAAGCATATAAGAATTGTTGCACACAGTTGACACAAGTGTTTGCTTCGGGGATAGAAAGAAGTAGGTAAACTGACTCAACATAAAGTAAAAGATAGGCCCTTCGCAGAGGGAAGTAGGGATACAAGCATGTGCTAGAGCTTCTTAGTTTTATAGGTTTTTGAAATCATATAGAGAGCATAAAAGTAAGTTTTGAGCGGTGTTTGTCGTTGTCAACGAATGGTAATGGGCACTCTACCCCCCCTTGTCAACCAGACTTTCAAGAGCGGCTCCCATGAAGGACGTTATTTCTACCAGTAAGGTAGATCATCCCTCTTATCTCTTTTGTTTACACATATAGTTAAAAACTGTTGTCATTGCTTGACTGATTAGATCAGGGCAAAAATATGAAGAGATTGCAGCGGTTAAAGTTGTAATTAATTGGGACTGGGCACCCCATTTGCCAGCTCTTTTTGCAAAGTTAATGGATAAGCGGATGTATATGCCACTAGTCCGGTTAGTGAAAGTCTGTCTAAAAGCAAATGACAAGGTTGATATCCGTAACACCACATACTTCCTCATGAGCTAATAAATATTGACACAAATAAGGGATAATAAATTTTGAATAAAAGGTAGCAAATGAAGTATTTACTTGGAATGGCAGGAAATACCATGTAGTAGGTAGGTATGGTGGACACAAATGGCATAGGTTTTGGCTCAAGGATTATGGATGCACGAGAAGCATTCCCTCTCAGTACAAGGCTTTGGCTAGCAAGGTTGTTTGAAGCAAACACAAGTATAAACTATGACAACAAGACGTATATAAAAACATATTGCAAGCATTATAAAACTCTACATTGTCTTCCTTGTTGTTCAAACACTTTAACTAGAAAATATCTGGACCTTAGAGATACCAAACATGCAAACCAAATTTCAGCAAGTTTTACGGTAGTTCCTCACTAATAGGTTTTAACTACATGATGTAAAAACTTAAACATGATCTACTTGAGAGCTCAAAACAATTGCCAAGCACCACAACATGCAAGATAACAATCCATAAGAGCATGTATATCTTTCTTTATACCATCTACCACATTTAGCATTTTCTGTTCTCAACCAAACACCAATCAACTTATTTAAAAGATAAACTCTCCAAGTAATTAAACAATGAGATATGAGAGTATGATATAATAAAGCTAACAGCTCTAGCAAGAGATGCATGAAAAACAAGAGCTAGAAAGCATTGAAGTAACATAGAAGAATACTCAACAAATATAAGTGAAGAATACGAGTATTCATAAGAAAAAGCGGAGCGTGTCTCTCTCCCACAAAGGAATGCTAGGATCCATTTTATTCAGAGAATGAAAATAACAAAAACAAAAACAAAAACAAACCGACGATTCAAGAAAAGCACATAAGAAGTGGCGGAATTAAAATATAGTTTCACTAGAAAGGACCTGATAGTTTGTTGATGAAGAAGGGGATGCCTTGGGCATCCCCAAGCTTTGACGCTTGAGTCTTCTTGAAATATGTTGGGGATGAACCACCGGGGCATCCCCAAGTTTTGGCTTTACTACCTCCTTGATCACATCATATCATCCTTCTCTCTTGATCCTTGAAAACTTCCTCCACACCAAACTTAGAGTAAACTTCATTAGAGGGTTAGTGCACGAAAAATTATGATATTCTGTAGGAACACAATTGCTACCAATGCTACTGGACATTAGCTACAGCCACTGATACTTCATAGGATAAAAAGATCCAATCAAAATAGCAAAAGAGGCATTGCAAAATAAATGGCAGAATCTGTTAAAAACAGAACAGTCTGTAAAGACGATTTTTTTAGAGGCACTTAACTTGCTCAGATAAGAAAACTCAAAACTAATGAAAGTTGCATATATATCTGAGGATTACGCACAAAAAATCCCAGGTCCATCCGATGTTTCTGTAAGGAGTTATGAATTTAACGGTGGACAGCAGAAAACAGTTTCAGCACAGCAATCCAAATCTAGCATCAACTTTCTACTAGAGGCTTAACTTGACACAACAATGCAATAAAATAAAGATACAAAGGAATTTCTACAGAGGTAGGACAAGTCCTTGACACAAACAAAATAAAATAACAGGAAATAAAAGTGGGTTGTCTCCCATAAGCGCTTTTGTTTAACGCCTTTCAGCTAGGCACAGAAAGCAAAACTCAAGTATTATCAAGAGATGAAGCATCAACACTATAGTTTGAACGAACAATAGAATCAAAAGGTAGCTTCATTCTCTTCCTAGGGAAGTGTTCCATACCTTTCTTGAGTGGGAATTGGTACTTGATGGTACCTTCTTTCATATCAATAATAGCACCCACAGTTCGAAGAAAAGGCCTTCCCAACACAATTGGACAAGATGGATTGCATTCAATATCCAAGACAATGAAATCAACGGGGACCAGGTTATTATTAACCATAATGGGAACATCATTAACTCTCCCCAAAGGTTTCTTCAAAGCATTATCAGCAAGAAAAACATCCAAATAGCAATGTTCCAATGGTGGCAAATCAAACATATCATAAAGCTTTTTAGGCATAACAGAAATACTTGCACCAAGGTCACACAAAGCATTGCAATCAACTTTATCTACTTTCGTTCTAATGATGGGCTCCCAACCATCTTCTAACTTCCTAGGGATAGAAGCTTCAAGTCTTAATTTATCTTCCCTAGCTTTAATGAGAGCATTTGTAATATGAGTAGTAAAAGCCAAATTAAGAGAGCTAGCATTAGGACTTGTGGCCAACTTTTGAAAGAACTTAATAACTTCAGAGATATTACAATTATCAAAATCAAAATTATTATCATCAAAGCAAACCGAACCACATTCTCCCATGTTCTAAAAAATTTCAGCACTTTTATCAACACTAGTTTCAACAGTTTTGGGCAATTTTAAATTTTTGGAAGAAGTAGAGGAGACATTTTCAACACCAACTATGTTACCCTTGATAATAGGAGGCTTACTAGCATGTGAAACACCATTATTTTCAGAGGTAGTAATAGTAAAAACTTTAACAATATTAGCCTCTTTATCTAGTTCTTTCTCTCTTTCCCATCTAGCACGTAATTGGGCCATCATCCTAACATTTTCATCTATTTGAACTTGGATGGAATTAATTTTAGCAAAGGGATTACTCTCTTTAGTTTCAGTAGGCATGATTTTAGATTTTAAAAGATCAACATCAAGGACAAGACTATCAACTTTAGAGGCAAGTATATCAATTTTCCCAAGCTTTTCCTCAACAGTTTTATTAAACAGAGTTTGTGTAGTGATAAAATCTTTTAACATGGTTTCAAGTTCAGAGGTGGTAGTCCTATTATTGTTATAAGAATTACCATAAGAATTACCATAAGAGTTCCCATTATTAGGAGGATAGGGCTTATAGTTGTTATTACCATAATTGTTCCTATAGGCATTGTTGTTGAAATTGTTGTTGTTAATAATGTTCACACCAACATGCTCTTCTTGTGGAACTAAAGAAGCTAAGGGAACATTATTTGGATCAACATGGGATTTACCATTTGCAAGCATAGACATAATAATATCAATCTTTTCACTCAAGGAGGAGGTTTCTTCAACAGAATTTACCTTCTTACCTTGAGGTGTCCTTTCAGTATGCCATTCAGAATAATTCACCATCATATTATCCAAGAGTTTTGTTGCAGCCCCCAAGGTGATGGACATAAAAGTACCTCCAACAGCCGAATCCAATAAGTTTCTTGAAGAAAAATTCAGTCCTGCATAAAAGGTTTGGATGATCATCCAAGCAGTCAGTCCATGGGTTGGGCAATTCATTATCAAAGATTTCATTCTTTCCCAAGCTTGAGCAACATGTTCATTATCAAGTTGTTTAAAATTCATGATGCTACTTCTTAGAGAAATAATCTTAGCAGGAGGATAGTATTTTCCGATAAAAGCATCTTTACATTTAATCCATGAATCAATACTATTCCTAGGCAATGAAAGCAACCATTCTTTAGCTCTTCCTTTCAAGGAGAAAGGAAATAATTTCAGTTTTATAATATCACCATCTATATCCTTATATTTTTGCATTTCACATAGTTCAACAAAATTATTTAGATGGGCAGCAGCATCATCAGAACTAACACCAGAAAATTGCTCTCTCATAACAAGGTTCAACAAAGCAGGTTTAATTTCAAAGAATTCAGCTTTAGATGCAGGTGGAGCAATAGGTGTGCATATAAAATCATTGTTGTTGGTGCTAGTAAAGTCACACAACTTAGTATTCTCAGCAGTACTCATTTTAGCAAATTAATTAACAAGCCGAAATAACCAAAATAACAAAAACTGAAAATAAAATGGCAAACCGAAATAAACAAAGTAATGCAAGTAACTAATTTTTTTTTGTATTTTTTATATTAAGCAAACAAGACAATAAAATAAATTGCAAGTAACTAATTTTTTTGTATTTTTGATATTAAGCAAACAAGACAGTAGTAAAAATAAACTAAGCAAGACAATAACAAAATAAAAAGATTGGAAGTGCGAAAACTCCCCTCGTAGAAGAATTTTCAAATCACCGGCAACGAAGTTGACGGAGGAGTGTGAAGGTCTTCAAAGGAATTCTTATTTTCCCGGCAACGGCGCCAGAAAAATTGCTTGATGCACACGGTGGGTGTGTTGTTGGGAGACCCCAAGAGGAAGGTATGAAGTAGTGCAGCAGCAAGTTTTCCTCAGTTGTGAAACCAAGGTTATCGAACCAGTAGGAAATAATGAATTCCCCCGAGGTGTCAACGGCGCCAGAAAATGCTTCCTGGGACGTAGGTGAGGTGGAACCTGCACACAACACAATCAAGATACTTTGCCCCAACTTAACGGTGAGGTTGTCAATCTAACCGGCTTGCTGTAACAAAGGATTAAACATATGTGTGGACGAAAGATGTTTGTTTGCAGAAAGTAACAGGTTTGCAGTTTGTGGTTTATCAGATTAAAGAGAAGGATCGGGGTCCACAGTTCACTAGTGGTGTCTCTCCATAAATAATAATAATAACATTCATGCGGGTAAACAAATTACAGCTGGGCAATTGATAGAATAATGATGAGCAAACCAATGCATATACCAACGTTATGATGTCTAGTGTGAGATTCATTCGGGCATTACAACAATATACATAGACCGTTCCAACCGCATCTATGACTAATAATCCACCTTCCGGTTAGCGTCCGCACCCCTTTCAGTATTAAGTTGCATGCAACAGATTATCGCCTTAAGCACTGTATGTAAAGTAAGTAAGTAACATCATCCTTAGACAAAGTACTACTGTTTTATCCCTAGTAGCAACAGTACATCTACAACCTTAGAGCTAGCTGTCACCACCCCAGATTTAATAGAGACATGAACCTACTATCGAGCATAAATACCCCCTCTTGGTGTCACAAGCATCTACTTGGCCAGAGCATACACAAGTAACGGAGAGCATGCAAGATCATTAAATAGCACACACATGATATATTATGAAGCAATAACTTTAGTACTCAATATTCATCGGATCCCAGCAAACACAACATGAAGTATTACATAACGGTGATCTTGATCATGATAGGCAGCTCACAAGATCTAAACATGATAGCACAAAAGGAGAAGACATCCATCTAGCTACTGCTATGGACCCGTAGTCCAAGTGTAGACTACTCACGCATCAGTCCGGAGGCGGACATGGCGACGTAGAGGCCTCCGGTGACGATTCCCCCTCCCGGCAGGGTGCCGGGGGGAAGTTCTGATCTCTCCCGAATTGGTGTTGACGACGGCGGCGGCTCGGGACCCGTGAAGGAAAATATGAACACCGTGTTAGGGTTTTTAGTCTGGTGGGGTATTTGTAGGCGAAAGGGCGAAGTCGGTGGCGCCCCGAGGGGCCCACACCACGTGCTCGCGCGGCCCAGGCTCCTACCGCGCGAGCACCAGGTGGAGCCGCCTCGGTCGCCCACTTCGTCTCGTGTTCGACTTTCTGGAACGTTCCCGATGAAAAACTGACTTTAGAAAAGAAATCGTCCAATTCCGACAATATTTCCTTAAGTACTTTTGTGAAACCAAAAACAGCAAAAAACAGAGAACTGGCACTGTGGCATCATCTTGTTAATAGGTTAGTCCCAGAAAATGCATAAATCTATATAAAATGCATATAAAACATGTAATAACTTGGTATAATATAGAATGGAACATAAGAAATTATAGATACGTTGGAGACGTATCAGCTCCCATGAAGGACGTTATTTCTACCAGCAAGGTAGATCATCCCTCTTATCTCTTTTGTTTACACATGTATATTAAAAGACTAGTATCATTACTTGGCTGATTAGATCAGGACAAAAATATGAAGAGATTGCAGCGGTTAAAGTTGTAATTAATTGGGACTGGGGACCCCATTTGCCAGCTCTTTTTGCAAAGTTAATGGATAAGCGGATGTATATGCCACTAGTCCAGTTGTGAAAGTCTGTCTAAAATCAAATGACAAGGTTGATATCCGTAACACCACATACTTCCTCATGAGCTAATAAACATTGACACAAATAAGGGATAATAGGTTTTGAATTAAAGGTAGCACATGAAGTGTTTACTTGGAATGGCAGAAAATATCATGTAGTAGGTAGGTATGGTGGACACAAATGGAATGGATTTTGGCTCAAGGATTTTGGATGCACGAGAAGCATTCCCTCTCAGTACAAGGCTTTGGCTAGCAAGGTTGTTTGAACAAACACAAGTATAAACTATGACAACAAGACATATATAAAAACATGTTGCAAGCATTATAAAACTCTACATTGTCTTCCCTGTTACTCAAACACTTTTACTAGAAAATATATAGACTTTAGAGATACCAAACATGCAAACCAAATTTCAACAAGCTCTTCGGTAGTTCTCCATTAATGGGTTTTAACTACATGATGTAAAAGCTTAAACATGATCTAGTTGAGAGCTCAAAACAATTGTCAAGTACCACAACATGCAAGATAACAATTCATAAGAGCATGTTTCTTTTCTTTATACCATTTACCACATTTAGCATTTTCTGTTTCCAACCAAACACCAATCAACTTATTTAAACATAAACTCTCCAAGTATTTAACAATGAAGCAAGAGAGTATAACATATGAGAACTAACAGCTCTGAACAAGAGGTACATGAAAAACAAGAGCTGAAAGTATTGCAGTAGCTATAAAAGAATACTCAACAAATATAAGTGAAAAATAGGAGTATTCAAATGAAAAATCAGAGTGTGTCTCTCTCCCACACAAGAATGCTAGGATCCATTTTATTCAGAGAAAGAAAATGACAAAGAAAAATTAAAACAAACAGACGCTCCAAGTAAAGCACATAAGATGTGGCGGAATTAAAATATAGTTTCACTAGAGATAACCTGATAAGTTGTTGATGAAGAAGGGGATGCCTTGGGCATCCCCAAGCTTTGATGCTTGAGTCTTCTTGAAATATGCTTGGTTGACCCACGGGGGCATCCCCAAGCTTAGGCTCTTTCATCTTCTTGATCACATCATATCATCCACTCTCTTGATCCTTGAAAACTTCCTCCACACCAAACTCAAAGTAAACTTCATTAGAGGGTTAGTGCATAATCAAAAATTCTCATATTCTGTATGGAGACAATCATTATCATGATACTGGACATTAGATACGGCCACTGGAATTTTATGAAACAAAAAGATCCACTCAAAAACAGCAAAAGAACCAATGCAAAATAAATGGCAGAATCTGTCAAAAACAGAACAGTCCGTAAAGGCGAATTTTTTCGAGGCACTTAACTTGCTCAAATCAGAAAACTCAAAACTAATGAAAGTTGCGTATGTATCAGAGGATCACGCTCAGAAACTATCAGGTCATTCCGACTTTTCTGTAAAGAGTTATGAATTTAACGTGAACAGCATAAAAACTGTTCCTGCACAGAGATCCAAATCTAGCATCAACTTTCTACTAGAGACTTAACTTGGCACAACTATGCAATAAAATAAAGATACAAAGGAACTGATACAGAGGTAGGCTTGTTCCTTGACTCAATAAAAGAAAATAACAGAAATTAAAAGTGGGTTGTCTCCCATAAGCGCTTTTCTTTAACGCCTTTGAGCTAGGCACGGAGATTTTTATGATGCTCTCATAAAAATGAGAGTTGAAAAACAAAAGAGAGCATCAAGAGGTAAACATCAAACACATTTAAGTCTAACCCACTTCCTATGCAAGGACATCTTGTAATAGGATAAATTATTGAAACATAGAGCAACTATCATAGAAAGATGAGACAAATGCAACTTCAAAACTTCCAACATAAAGAGAGGTGTTTTAGTAACTTGAAAACTTTTACAACCATATTTTCCTCTCTCATAATAACTTTCAGTAGCATCATTGCTAAAATACACAACATAACCATCACATGAAACATTCTTATCATGATCCTTATGCATAAAACTATCATTATTTCCCTCATAAGAAAAGTTCTTCTCATAAATAACAATGGGAGCAGGATCATCATAAAGAACTTGAACATGATAGACAAGTTGCATATTAAAAGGATGTGTTTAAGTAATTCCTCTATAACTATGACAAGTTTCAAGAGGATGATTGTAATTATAACTTATGTCATAGTATTCTTTATAATTATCAAAGACTGGAGACATAGTATCATCATAAGCAATAGAATAGTTATCTTCCAAAGTGTATTCATTTGTAAACATATCATCATTTTTACTAGAAGGAGAGGTATCAAATATATAATCATTATTAGCAAAAGGATTTTCAAACGCTTCATCCATAAGCTCAGAGCTTTCTATATTATCATGGGAAGAAATATGGATAGTACTAATAGTATAGCAATTATTAACATCATCATTTTCAGAATTACTGTCCCAGAGATCTTCAATATAAAAAGAAGTGTGATTTTCCCAATCATGATCACTAATATAAATAACATGCATAGGTTCATCATCAAGTTCAGAATCATCGAATTCAGAATTATAAGTATTAATTGTAACAGGAGCAACAAGTTTGGGAGAAGATACCGTTTCCTCTCTCCTTTTACTCCTCCTCCTCTTCTTCTTCTTCTTCTTCTTCTTCTTCTTCTTCTTCTTCTTCTTCTTCTTCTTCCTCTTCTTCTTCTTCTTCTTCTTCTTCTTCGTCTTCTTCTTCTTCTTCTTCTTCTTCTTCTTCTTCTTCTTCTTCCTCTTTCCCTTTTTCTTCTTCTTTTCCTCCTTAGGAGGGAGAGGCTTGAAAGGAAGCTTCTCCACATAACCTGGTTTAGTATTAGAGACAATGGAAGAAACTTGGGGGAGTTCCTCTCTTTCATTAATAAGATCAAAACACACATTAGTCCTGTCATACTTTTGTAAAGTCTCATCCTTTATAATATTTTGTATGTAAGTGTTAGCATGGCAATTATTAACATAATAGAGATAACATCCACGCAACAAATCATTCATATCAATATCACTCATATTTACCAAAGAAGTTTTTCTTGATAACTCTTCACACCCCAAAAATAATGTAAGTTCATCATGTTGATTAGGAGTGATCATGTTATCACAAAAGTCTCCTGCAATATCCGTATTAGAACCTGAGCATTGAAATTCGGAATGACCCTCTTCATAGCAAAGTTCACAAATAAAAGGATAGCTGGCACAAACTTTTTCACCAAGATCTCTTAGAACCTTATACCAAGCTCTAGTATTTTCATTCCTATGATGGATACAATATTCATCTTCGATTTGATTAATTCCACAAGGTCTATGTATTCCAAAAAAATTAACATGCTTATAAGAAATAGTATTTTCAGAAGTTTGAGCATGTTTATTGCAATCATTAACAACAATTTCATTTTCCATGCAAGTGTCATTGAAAGGTTCATGATACACGTCCCAATTTTCTTTAGGGACATTAATATGAGAAGCAAAGGTTCTAAAAAAATCAACAATAATATGAGAATCAAGACCATATTTAGCACTAAGCTCTTGAAACCAGCAGTTTTAACGGAAGACTTAATGCAATCATATTCATAGTTCATACCTGATTCTTTACCTTTGTCATTCTTCCAATCTTCAGCATTGTTTTGAATTGTTTCAAGAAGATCCCATCTAGCTTCAACCTTCTTACTCGTGAAAGAGCCCTCTGAACAGGCATCTAGATAATCCTTGCAATGTCCTGAAAGCTTTGCATAAAAATTATTAACAATTATTTTCTCAAGAAGCTCATGGTTAGGACATTTGAGTATTAATGTTTTCAGCCTTCCCCAAGCTTGAGCAATGCTTTCTCCTTCATGAGGCCAGAAATTATATATAGAATTCCGATCTTGGTGAATCTCACTTGGAGGATAAAATTTAGAATAAAAGAGAGGTACAATTTCCTCCCATCTAAGAGAATGCCTATTCTTCACCAATTTATACCAATGCGCAGCTCTTCCACCAAGTGATCTAGAGAATAATTTCTCCTTAACTTTGTCCATTGAAATACCTGCACACTTGAACAACTCGCATAATTCATGTAAAAATAGCAAATGATCACCAGGATGGACAAATCCATCCCCTACATAGCGGTTATCCATAACATGATCAATAATTTCCATAGGTATTTTAAATGGCACTATTTCTTCAGGTGGCTTTAGAATCTCACAAGCATCATTAGAATTATCACATATTTTTGTATAAACTAGCATCCCCAAGCTTAGGCAAAGCATTATCTAGGCAAAGTATTTCCTCCAAAGCTGAGGAGCAAAAAGGATTATTTTTGTATAAACTAGCATCCCCAAGCTTAGGCTTTTCCATAGCATTAGCAATAATGGTGTCCAAATAATTTATACTAATAACATTACTACCACTATTATGCAAACTAACTTCCATAAGTTTTATAATTTTCTCTTCACAAGTATCATGTCCTAATGCAATATAAATTTCATAGAGATCTCTAATTTTTTTGTTGTTTTGCATTTAGCCTTACTAGTGAAAATAAAAACAACAAACAAAAAGTAATAACTGCAGGATCAAAAGGAGATACCTTCAAGCACTCACCTCCCCGGCAACGGCGCCAGAAAATAGCTTGATGTCTACGCACACTTCTATTCCTGTAGACAGTGTTGGGCCTCCAAGAGCAGAGGTTTGTAGGACAGCAGCAGTTTTCCCTTAAGTGAATCACCCAAGGTTTATGGAACTCAGGGAGGTAGAGGTCAAAGATATCCCTCTCAAGCAACCCTGCAATTAAGATACAAGAAGTCTCTTGTGTCCCCAACACACCCAATACACTTGTCAGATGTACAAGTGCACTAGTTCGGCGAAGAGATAGTGAAATACAAGTAATATGGATGATTATAAGTAGTAATTGCAATCTGAAATAAAAATGGCAGCAAGCAAACATGTAGCAGAACTTGTTGTAAACGGTATTTCAATGCTTAGAAACAAGGCCTAGGGATCATAATTTCACTAGTGGACATTCTCAACAATGACATCACAATTGAATAAATAAACACTACTCTCAAACACTCTCTTGTTGGATAACAAACACCATTCATTGCATAGGGCTACAAAAGCACCCTCAAAGTCTGAGTAAACAAACACCACAATGTCATAAACGAGTCACACACGATGCACACACTGTCATTTTTACCCCGTGGACACTTCGGAGTTCATATTTAAGTAACCTCTAGAGTGCATAATATATAAAGAGTAGCATCTACTATTCAACTAGATTACAAAGCTCATCATCACATAAAGATCACACCATGGGAGAGAGAGATAAACCACATAGCTACCGGTAGAGCCCTCAGCCTCGGGGGAGAACTACTCCCTCCTCATCATGGGAGTCAGCAGCGGCGATGAAGATGGCAGTGGAGTTGATGGAGATGGCTCTGGAGTCGATGGAGATGGCTCCGGGGGCAATTCCCCATCCCGGCAGGGTGCCGGAACAGAGACTTCTGTCCCACGAAACTTGTCTTCGATGGCGGCAGCGCAGCGGAACTCTTCTCTGGAAAACGCCGATTGTTCTAGGGTTTTTGCGTCGGGGGCAATATATGGGCGAAAGGGCAATGTCGGTGGGCGCCCGAGGGGCCCACACCTGGTGCTCGCGCGGCAGGGGGGTCTGCCGCGCCAGCCAATGGTGTGGGCGCCCCTCGGCCCCACTACTTCTCGTATTCGGTGTTCTGGAAGCTCCCGAGAAAAATAGGCATTTTGGCTTTTGTTTCGTCCAATTCCGAGAATATTTCCTTAACAGGTTTTCTGAAACCAAAAACAGCAGAAAACAGGGAAGTGGCACTGTGGCATCTTGTTAATATGTTAGTCCCAGAAAATGCATAAAACCATATAAAATGTATACAAAACATGTAGGCAATTGGTATAATATAAGCATGGAACATAAGAAATTATAGATACGTTTGAGACGTATCATGATGCACACCTCCAAAAATGATTGGGGAGACGACACTGCAGTGTCGCCATCATCCGATCATCTGATCAAGGATTTCCCCCGGAGGTAGCGAAAGGAGATGTGAGCTTTGCTCAATGATGTCTTCAAGAAGAGTATCACATCCACGACGTCACCATCATCGGCTCCGGCTATCGGCCAGAGGCGATATCTGAAGGGGATCGCATGCAGAAAACAAAAAATTTCCTAACATCGATAACCTTAAACTAGCCAGAATCTATACTATGCAGATATAGTAGTACGCAGGGGGTTCGGTATACACACCTCTTGTAGACAGAAAAGCGGGGATTACGCTCCCGCACAAGCGTTGCTGACGAAGACGCCGTAGCCGACCTCAAGGTCGCGGAGAACTTGGCGCGACGAAGAAGACGATGACGCGGCGATGTCGGTGGAACCGACGACGACCTCGAGGCCGTGTGGAGGAAGCAGACCTCCAGCACCACTAGCGTGGCACCTCGCGGGGCGTTACACACATACGGTGAAGCCGACAAACTCCGGGCCCGATCCAGGGACGAGCAGCGGAAGACTGGGACCGGAAGACCAGCAGCACGGCGGCGTGCGTATGGTGGAGAAAACTTTATCCTTGGCGCAACTCCAAACTTGGGAGTCACGGGATCCAAGGAGAGAGAGAGAGAGATAGAAAGGTGTCTTGAGAGGGGACCTCTCCCCCTCTATATAAAGGGGAAAGGGGGGCACCCCACCTTGCTAACCAGGCAAGGTGGGACTAAACCCAGCCGCCCCCCCCCCCCCACATGGGCCCCTAGGGCCCAATTCGGCCCCCCTTGGTGGGTATGGCCCTTGGGGGGAAATTCGGCCCTATATGGGCCTTCTCCCCTCTGGGGAAGGCCCATTTAGTGGGCTGCATGTTTAAATACGAATTTAATCATTATAAATTCATTAAAATAATATTAATTCACTAATTAATATTAATTTAACATATATAAACAACTTCCTCTCTTCCGGAACTTTTCCGAAACTCTCCGAACTATCTTCGGAGCTGCCCGATCTCCATCGGAACTTTCCCGGGACGTTCCCGCTCTCTCTCTTTTCCTATTTTTCTCTTCCGGTAAAATGTCGACTCCCCTTAAGTGTGTTACCCTAGCGGTTCGATTATCTCACCAGACATGATCGAGACTCCTCTCCGATCAATGACTAATTCGTGGACCGAGGATACCCAGAATTAATCCCTGCGAGATAACGAATACTTTACCGTTCGAACCTAGACGTCTGAGTCTTAAACCTTTTGCAATGCGGTACTTAGCGTGTCCGAGACTCGTTCATGGATATCTCCATACCCAGCTTGATCTCGTTACCGACACTGCTAACTTCTACTCGTCCATGATATTATGTCCTGGTGACCTAGTCACACGCTTGCAAGCTTGTTTGACATAATCTCACCGAGTGGGCCCTAGAGTATCTATCCTGCTATGCGGACTGGCAAATTCCGCTCTTGATCCCCCGTCTCAACATACTACTTTCCGACACCCGAGAGGGACACCTTTATTGTCACACTATGTAAGATATGACGTTTGATGCAATCAAAGTGTCTTCCAGGAATAGCAATAAGAGTAGATCTCACGGTCGAAGGCGTAATGACTACGTCCTACAAATATTGGGTATGTCCATCACGTCATTCTCCCAATGACATGACTCCATTGTCAACTGACATAAATGTCACATGATCGGGAAACCTCGATCATCAATTGCCCAATGAACTAGTCAAGTAGAGGCTACTAGGGACCTGGTTGTTTATCTACCACACGTGTATTAATGTTTCCGCTTAATACAGTTATAGCATGGTATAAAACATATAATGAACAATTGAGATATGACGAATAAACTATATTTATTAAGTGCCTCTAGGGCATATCTCCTTCAATATCTTCATTCGGATCTGCTCCACGGGTCTCCAATCGCCAACGTGTGCAACGACCAACTGATACGTGCAACGCACACGTTTGTTGGGAGACCCCAAGAGAAAGGTATGATGAGTGTAGCAACAAGTTTTTCCTCAGTATGAAACCGAGGTTATCGAACCAGTAGGAGATGAAGAAACTTCTGAAGGTGTCAACGACGCCAGAAAAAGTGTTGTTGCAGGGAGATGGAAGTTTGTTGAACACATGTGCTTCTTCTCCCTGGCCGTGGTGCCAGAAAGAGTGCTTGCGTTCAAAGGGTGGTTCTGACGGTTGAGTTGGAACCTGCACACAACACAACCAAAATACTTTGCCCCAACTTAACTGTGGGTTTGTCAATCTCACCGGCTTGCTGAAAACAAACGATTAGACGTATAGTGTGGAAAATGATGTTTGTTTGCAGTGAATGTAAAAAAACAGTGTTTTCAGTAGGTTGTATTATCAGTGTAAAAGAATGGACCGGGGTCCACAATTCACTTGTGGTGTCTCTCCATAATAAATAACTAACATGTTGGGTAAACAAATTACTGCTGGGCAATTGACAAAATAGAGAAGTGCATAACAATGCATGTACAAGTCATGATGGCTACTATGAGATTTATTTGGTCACTACAACATGATTCATAGACCGTAATCCAACTGCATCTATGACTAATAATCCACCTTCAGGTTAGCACCCGCACCCCTTCCAGTATTAAGTTGCAAGCAACAGATTATTGCATTAAGTAAAGTGCATAATGTAAGCAATACAATTATCCTTAGACAAAGAATCATTGTTTTACCCCTAATGGCAACAACACATCCACAACCTTAGAGATTCCTGTCACTCCCTCAAATTAAATGGAGACTGAACCCACTATCTAGCATAAATACTCCCTCTTGGAGTTACAAGCATCAACTTGGCCAGAGCATCTACTAGTAACGGAGAGCATGCAAGATCATAAATAACATACACATGATATTTCAATAATCAACTTGACATAGTACTCAATATTCATCGGATCCCAGCAAGCACAACATGTAGCATTACAATATTATGATCTTGATGATAGGCAGCTCACAAGATGTAAACATGATGGCACAAGAGGAGAAGACAACCATCTAGCTACTGCTATGGACCCATAGTCCAAGGTTGAACTATTCACGCATCATTCCGGAGGCAGGCATGGCGATGTAGAGCCCTCTGGTGATGCTTCCCCTCTCCGGCAGGGTGCCGGGAAGAGCTTCAGAACCCTCCAGAGTTAGGGTTGACGGCGGCGGCTCTGGAACCTTTCGTGAAATATGACTCGGGTGTCTAGGGTTTTCCCGAACAGATGAATATATAGGCAAAGGGGCGATGTCGGTGGGCACCCGAGTGGCCCTCACCACGTCACGGCGCGGCAGAAGGTGGGGCCGCGCCACCATGTGGTGAGGCCTCCTCATTGCCCGTCTTCGTTTCTCCTCCCGACTCCGTGTACGTGACAGAAAAATAGGGCACTGGGCTTTTGACACTGGCATCTTGTTAATAGGTTAGTCCCAGAAAATGCATAAAAATGCTATAAAGTGTAAATAAAACATGTAGCAATTGATATAATATAAGCATGGAACATCAAAAATTATGGATACGTTGGAGACGTATCACCAACCACATTCAAAGCCCCAGATGCGACGACCGTCGATAGCAGCATCCCAAACCATGCATGATAATCGTCTTCCTTTTATATGGGAAGTAACCCACATTGGGCACACATGAACAACGCCAATTGCCTGCATTCGGACAACTGTCTAAAACGACGACACGAAACCAATAATCAACGTAAGCAGCGTCACATGTCTGACGACAACACCTAAGTACGACCAGCCCGCAAGACGGAGCCCCAACCCAGACCCAACCATCCACGCGTCACCAAAGGAAAAATCGAAAGCCGGGTGATGACCCACAAGTATAGGGGGTGTATCGTAGTACTTTCGATAAATAAGAGTGTCGAACCCAACGAGGAGCAGAAGGTGCTGACAAGCAGTTTTGATAAGGATTTCACTGTAAACACTAGCAGACAAGTTTTTAGGAGTTTTTGATAATGCAGATAAACAAAGTGCGAGTAAATAGAGCGCGGCAATAATAATTGCAGCGAGTAGCCCAATCCTTTTTAGAGCAAAGGACAAGCCGGTTTGTTTACTTATGATGACCAAACGTTCCTGAGGACACACAAGATTTATGTCTAGTGCTTTCGCTTCATATAGATGATTAATCTTTAGTGTTTCGATAAGTGTTGTGTGGGTGAACCTATGCTAATGCACCGCCCTTCCTAGGACTAATACATACTTGTGATTATACCCTTTGCAAGCATCCGCAAATATAAGTAATGAAGATAAATCTAACCACAGCCTTAAACTCCGAGATCCTACCATCCCTCATGCATCGAGATACCAACGGGGGTTTAGGTTTCTGTCACTCCGGCAACACCACAATTAATATTCGAATACACAATGCATTCCCCTAGGCCCATAAAGGTGAAGTGTCATGTAGTCGACGTTCACATGACACCACTAGAAGAATAGCACCACAACTTAAATATCAAACCATTAAATATTACTCAACATAGTTCACTACTAACATCTAGACTTCTCCCATGTCCTCAAGAACTAAACGAACTACTCAAAACACATCATATGGATCATGATCAGAGATGATATAATGATGGGTAACAATCTGAACATAAACCTTAATTCAACGGTTCCACCCAATAGCATCAATAACAATAGTAATCAACACCGGGAGAGTTTCCCCTATCAAATGCACAAGATTCAGCCCTAGATGTTACAGCGGGAATGGAGTGGAACGATGGAGATGACGGTGTCGGCGATGGAGATGATGGTGATGATGAAGTGCATCTCGATGACGGTGACGATGGCGACGATTTCCCCCCTCCGGGAAGGGATTTCCCCGGCAGCTTTTCAGCCTGCCGGAGAGCTTTTCTCTCTCGGTGGTTTCCGCCTCGTGGAGGCGGTGGCTCTCTTTCTCCGTAATCCCCCTGATCTTAGGTTTTTGGGGGCTTCAAGTACGCGAAAGGGCATCGCCAGAAGTGGGCCAGGGCGCCAGCATCGGGTGGCGGCGCGGCAGCCATCCTGGCCGCGCTAGGACCTGAGGTGGGCCCCCTGTGGCCCATCTGGTCCCCCCCCTTTTGGCTCCCTTCGTCATCTGGAAAGTTAAGACTTTTGGTATTCTCCTTTTTGTTTTCTGAGCTTTGCAAATATTGTATCTTGACGATGCTTTTTCCAGCAGAATCCAGCCTCCGGTGATTCATCTCCCAATAATCATCAAACATGCAAAATAGATGCAATAACATAAGTATCATCTCCAAATATGAAATATATCAATGAATAACAGTAAATTATGATATAAAATAGTGATGCAAAATGGACGTATCACCGGGGAAAATCAAAGCCCAGGACCACGAGCCCAACCTGGCAGGCGGAAACCGCGTGAGGGCATGCGTCATCCCGAAAACAGATCGCATAGAGGCAAAAAATCAGAGAAGAATCAAAACCTGCGACTCTTAGTATGGGATCGTACACTTGGACCAGTTTGATGTTATTCCACTAATATGTTCTTATAGTTCTTTAACTTATACAAGGTACATGATCACAAAGACGTGATCATCTAACAACAAGATAATCTAGTCTTAAAGACAAGACTAGGAATAATGTTCTGTCCATATCTCTACAAGTGAATTTAGGTTCTCTTTTGAATACTCACTATTCAAGTACCACCACAGCCATAGAATAAAAATATCAACCTAATAATTAATAATAAATATGGAGTGATGACTCCAGTAACGATGATGATGTCGCCAGAAAATGTCTTGTTGAGCACCAAGCACCTGCGTTAAAGAAATATGAGTTAGGTTGAGACTCCAAGTGTAGAGCGTGTAGTAATGGAAAGACTATTTTCCCCACGAGGGATGACTCAAGGGTTTATATCGAACTATCGGGGAACTATGCCAAAAAGGATTATCTTCTTATCCTTGTTTGTGAGACCTGCAAAACAAAGCAAAATGTTTTGTGCCCTCAACCTCACCAAGTGGTTGTCAAGTGATGCTCACGGATGTGAGGAGTTGGAAGACCCCAAGAGGAAGGTGTGATGACCGTAGTAGCAAGTTTCGCTCAGTTATGAAACCAAGGTTATCGAATCAGTAGGAGATGAAGAACACAACGAAGGTTTCCCCGGCGCCAAAAAAGTGCTTGGCGTCTAGGGAGGTGGAATCTGCACAACACAATCAAGAAACTTTGCTCCAACCCAACAGTGAGGTTGTCAATCTCACCGGCTTGCTGTAACAAAGGGTTAAACGTATAGTGTGGAAGATGATGTTTGCAGAGAATGAAAGTAACAGTTTGCAATAGGTTGTATTATCAGTTTATAAGAAAGGACTGCGGTCCATAGTTCACTACTGGTGTCTCTCCATAAATAATAATAGCATACATGCGCGTAAACAAATTACAGCTGGGCAATTGACAAAATAAAGAACTGCATAATGATGCATATACTATAGTCATGATGTCTAGTATGCGATTCATTTGGGCATTACAACAATATACATAGACCGTTCCAACCGCATCTATGACTAATAATCTATCTTCCGGTTAGCGTCCGCACCCCTTTCAGTATTAAGTTGCAAGCAACATATTATTGCATTAGACAAACTGTGTAATGTAAGTAGTACAATTATTTTTAGACAAAGCACTACTGTTTTATCCCTAGTAGCAACAGTATATCTACAATCTTAGAGGTTGCTTTAAGTCCCCCAGATTAAATAGAGACATGAACCCACTATCGAGCATAAATACTCACTCTTCGAGTCACAAGCATCTACTTGGCCAGAGCATCTACTAGCAACGGAGAGCATGCAAGATCATAAATAGCACACACATGATATATTATGAAGCAAATGACATAGTATTCAATATCCATCGGATCCCAGCAAACACAACATGTAGCATTACATAAAGATTATCTTGATCATGATAGGCAGCTCACAAGACCTAAACATGATGGCACAAGAGGAGAAGAAAACCATCTAGCTACTGCTATGGACCGGTAGTCCAAGGATGAACTACTCACGCATCAGTCCGGAGGTGGGCATGGTGATAAGGTCTGCGTTTCAAATCTTTTTCATCAAACGAGCAATAGCTTATTTTAATATTCCGACTGCGCAGGAAATCCTTCATTCACAAGCTAGCTTGGAACGGCGTAAAGAGGGAACTAGTAGCTGGGTGACGTGGAAGACATGAAAGGAGCCTGCTAAAGCTTCATTCCAGGTTTGGTTCAGGAATACGACGCGACAGACAAGCGAGTTCCACGAAGTGAATGGTAAAGCGATCCAAGGCGCCAGTAAACAGAGCTTGAGTTGTGAAGTTTTTCGCATGTTCACACTGAGCTTCCTGGGAATCCATCTTCTCTACAGTGATGATTCCCCTCTCCGGCAGGGTGCCGGGAAGAGCTTCTGAACCCTCCCGAACTAGGGTTGATGACGGCGGCGGCTCCGTAAGGGTTTCTGGATTTTTTTTCGGGGGTTAGGTCTTGATTCGTCGGGGGGTTTAAGTAGGCGAAAGGGCGAAGGCCGTGGAGGCCCGAGGGCCCCACACCATGTCCCGGCGCGGCTGGGGGTGGACCCGCGCCGCCACGTGGTGTGGGCGCCTCGGTGCCCTACTCCGTCTCGTCTTCGATGTTCTGGATGCTTCCGGGAAAAATAGGGACTTCGGCTTTTGTTTTGTCCAGTTTCGAGAATATTTCTTTAACAGTTTTTCTGAAACCAAAAACAGCAGAAAACAGGAAACTGGCACTGTGGCATCTTGTTAATAGGTTAGTCCCAGAAAATGCATAAAACCATCCAAAGTGTATATAAAATATGTAGCAATTGGTATAATATAAGCATAATAGGTCCGTGCCACCGGTTGGCTATGCCACCCCCTGCATAGTCGTACGATGGAGCATTTAGATTCGGGCTGCCCACAAGCCTCTCCAATCTAATTAGAGCTAGTAGCTGCAAATCATCTGACAAACTGACGACATGCACTTGTGGTCACAGCCGTCATACCCGGGATGAACAAAAATTGACTTAACAGTGGACATTGGGACATGCACTTGTCACATTTAATGCATTCATGGTGGAGAAGGAACGGACAGCATGCACACATATCTCTCTCACTCGAGCACTCATACGCCACATTAATTACCTGCACTTCCTAGTGAGCATGCATGCTCTGATCTCTCACCCCTCCGTGTATTGCATGCATGTGCCTAGTGCTACAAGACTACAACAATTACCCTCAACACTGCTTACTACTATTAAATCATGCACAAAGATTCTACTTATCACTTACCATGGAGAAAGTTTCAAAAAACAATTCTTAGATCTATGGCAAGTAATAGAGCCTCCAAAAACACATTCATGCATGCATTGGTCATGTCTGGTTTCAATTGTTTTACGCCATGTTTAATGAAGGAGACAAGAAGAAACGTTGACCGCACATGCATGCTTTATTTAACCATTAATGGGGATTTCTAGTAGTGATTCAAGGCCATGCGAAGGTGTGCCCAGGTCATAGCTCGTGCATGCATCTGACATAATTCTATGCGCATACACTGACGAATCATGAAGGTCGGTCTTGTTTGGTCGCTCATATCGGTTTGCAATAGAATTAATTTCGTCACTGTACTGTGAGAAGATGTCGCTGGTCTTTCTGCTTCCCTCTCCCTTCGCTGACACAAGCTGAATTATTACTCAGCTGCACAAGCTGTACAGGAAGAGTTGATTCCGAGTATTTTTCAAGAGATCTCACCACATTCAGCTCAAGTGATTTGGGGAGAAACATGCTAGTATGTATTCATACGTTATAATTCAAGTGCTTTGACGAAGGTCTAGGACGTGCATGTGCCTGCAAATAGAAATGTGTCGGGCCGCCAAGCATAGTGTGCCTCTGATCAAGCACAGCGAGCATGGTCTTGCATGCGTATGGCGTCGGTCGGCACGCTGCCCCAGGTTTGTCAGCCCGCATGTTGTGCAAGCCTTTTGACCACACATGCTGCGTAAGCACTGACATGGCTCTGACCGATCAGCAAGAAATTAGGACATAATTACTATTTTCAACTTTTTTCCGCGTAGTTAGCCAGCATGCATAGATTACTGACATGGCTGTGCGAATCTCCAGCTGCAGATCCGACGACGGTGGATGGGGGGTATAGCCACCGGGTGGCAACAAATCCGCTCTCATAATATAAGCATGGAACATAAGAAATTATAGATACGTTTGAGATGTATCATCAAGCACAAGGTAAGAGCAAAAAGATGTGAAAATATAATAAATGCATAACAGGAAATAAATATGCAATGATCATAAATAAATATGCAAGGATGGTGGAAACAATGATGAATGATATTTTTGGGTTTTGATTGTGAATGCAAGAAATAAATATGTTTTTGTAGTTTCAGATTTTTAAATGGCTGAAAATGAAAAGTGTGTATAAAGTTTTGGAAATATGTTTCTTATGATTAAAAATGGATCGGGGTTCATAGTTTCACAAATGCACTCCCTCTTTTATAAAGTGGTAGACAATGGAACACTAGAATTGACATATATGATTGCAACATAAAGGTTTCATGACAAGTTACTAGTTATATGGGCAACCGTCCTAACATAGAGATCTTTTGTGTATTAATCTCTCTTATACTCCACAAAGATGCGAACTAAATCATAACACCTTAGTAATTAAGATAATTCAGAGCATAGCATTAAGTTCTATGACATGAAGTTAAAATAAGAACATGCTAGATCTAGTCATGGAGAAGTGGCAAGGTCACCCCACATCCCCGGCAACATGGTATTCTCTTTATCCCTAGTGAGGTAACAAAGTAAGATAAAACACCCAAGGGGATCGCGGAATTTCTGTCACTTTCACCGCTAGCTGATGTCTACGCACGCTTCTATTCTCGTAGACAGTGTTGGGCCTGCAAGAGCGGAGGTTTGTAGAACATCAGCAAGTTTACCGTAAGTGAATCACCCAAGGTTTATCGAACTCAGGGAGGTAGAGGTCAAAGACATCCCTCTCAAGCAACCCTGCAATTAAGATACAAGAAGTCTCTTGTGTCCCCAACACACCCAATACACTTGTCAGATGTATAGGTGCACTTGTTCAGCGAAGAGATAGTGAAACACAAGTAATATGGATGATTATAAGTGGTAACTGCAATCTGAAATAAAGATGGCAGCAAGCAAACATGTAGCGGAACTTGTTGTAAACGGTGTTTCAATGCTTAGAAACAAGGCCTAGGGATCATACTTTCACTAGTGGACATTCTCAACAATGATATCACAATTGAATAATAAATACTACTCTCAAACATTCTCTTGTTGGATGATAAACACCATTCATTGCGTAGGGCTATAAAAGCACACCTCAAAGTCTGAGTAAACAAACACCAGAACGTCATAAAGGAGTCACACACGATGCACACACTGTCAACTTTACACCGTGGAGAGTAACTCCAGAGTTCATATTAAAGTAACCTCTAGAGTGCATAATAGATAAAGAGTAACATCTACTATTCAACTAGATTACAAAGCTCATGATCACATAAAGATCACACCATGGGAGAGAGAGATAAACCACATAGCTACCGGTAGAGCCCTCAGCCTCGGGTGAGAACTGCTCCCTCCTCATCATGAGGGTCAGCAACGGCGATGAAGATGGCGGTGGAGTCGATGGAGATGGCTCCGAGGGCAATTCCCCGTCCCGGCAGGGTGCCAAAACAGAGACTTCTGTCCCCCGAATTAGGGTTTTTGGTGGCGGCGGAGCTTCGGAACTCTACTCTGGAAGACGACGATTGATTAGGGTTTCTCGCGTCGGGGGAATTATATAGGCGAAAGGGCGGCGCGAGGGGGTGCCCGAGGGGCCCACACCACACGGTGGCGCGGTGAGGGGGGACCCGCGCCACCACATGGTGTGGCCACCTCGGTGCCCTCCTCCGTCTCTTATTTGGACTTAATGATCGTGTCGGGAAAAATAGGAAGATTGGCTTTTGTTTCGTTCAATTCCGAGCACTTTGGTTTTCGGGCCTTTTCTGCAATACACAGACATAATAAACATAAACTGGCACTGTGTCATCTTGTTAATAGGTTAGTCCCAGAAAATGCATAAAACAATACAAAGTGTATATAAAACATGTAGGAATTGGTATAATATAAGCATGGAACATAAGATATTATAGATACGTTTGAGACGTATCAAGCATCCCCAAGCTTAGCTCTACTCGTCCTCGAGTAGGTAAAACGATAACAACAAATAATTTCTGGAGTGACATGCTTTCACATAATCTTGATCATATAATATTGTGAGGCTCATGTTATGAATGAAGCGACTCAAGGCAATGATCTATAGTTTGCTAACAAATAGACAAGGAGTAAACAACTACATCATATAAGTAAAACTTTTCATGGATAGTACTTTCAAACAAGCATAAAAAAGATTTACATAAGAGTTAACTCATAAAGCAATATTCTCTAAGTAAAAGAGCATTGAAGCGACACAGAGGAAGATTTAAGTTTCAGCATTGGCTTTCAACTTTGAACGTGTATATCATATAGATAGTTGTCAACACAAAGAGATATAACAAGTGCAATAAGTAAGCATATAAGAGTTGTTGCACACAGTTGACACAAGTGTTTGCTTCGGGGGACAGAAAGAAGTAGGTAAATTGACTCAACATAAAGTAAAAGATAGGCCCTTCGCAGAGGGAAGCAGGGATACAAGCATGTGCTAGAGCTTCTTGGTTTTATAGGTTTTTGAAATCATATAGAGAGCATAAAAGTAAGTTTTTGAGTGGTGTTTGCCGTTTTCAACGAATGGTAATGGGCACTCTACCCCCTTGTCAACCAGACTTTCTAAGAGCGGCTCCCATTGAGGAACGTTATTTCTACCAGCAAGGTAGATCATCCCTTTTATCTCTTTTGTTTACACATGTAGTTAAAAACTAGTATCATTGCTTGGCTGATTAGATCAGGGCAAAAATGTGAAGAGATTGCAGCGGTTAAAGTTGTAATTAATTGGGACTGGGAACCCCATTTGCCAGCTCTTTTTTCAAAATTATTGGATAAGCGGTGTATATGCCACTAGTCCGGTTGGTGAAAGTTTGTCTAAAAGCAAATGACAAGGTTGATATATGTAACACCACATACTTCCTCATGAGCTAATAAACATCGACACAAATAAGAGATAATAAGTTTTGAATTAAAAGGTAGCACATGAAGTATTTACTTGGAATGGCAGAAAATACCATGTAGTAGGTAGGTATGGTGGACACAAATGGCATGGGTTTTGGCTCAATGATTTTGGATGCACGAGAAGCATTCCCTCTCAGTACAAGGCTTTGACTAGCAAGGTTGTTTGAATCAAACACAAGTATAAACTATGACAAAAGGACGTATATAAAAACATATTGCAAGCATTATAAATCTCTACACTGTCTTCCTTGTTGTTCACACAGTTTAACTACAAAATATCTAGACCTTAGAGATACCAAACATGCAAACCAAATTTCAACAAGCTCTACGGTAGTTCTCCATTATGGGTTTTAACTACATGATGCAAAATTTTAAACATGATCTACTTGAGACCTCAAAACAATTGCCAAGTACCACACCATGCAAGATAACAATTCATAAGAGCATGTATATCTCTTCTTTATACCATCTACCATATTTAGCATTTTCTGTTTCCAACCAAACACCAATCAACGTATTTAAACATAAACTCTTCAAGTATTTAACAATGAAGCAAGAGAATATAACATATGAGAACTAACAACTCTGAACAAGAGGTGCATGAAAAACAAGATCTGAAAGCATTGCAGTAGCTATAGAAGAATACTCAACAAATATAAGTGAAGAATAGGAGTATTCATATAAAAAGCGGAGCGTGTCTCTCTCCCACACAAGAATGCTAGGATCCATTTTATTCATAGAAAGCAAATAACAAAGCAAAAATAAAAACAAACAGACGCTCCAAGTAAAGCACATAAGATGTGGCGAAATTAAAATATAGTTTCACTTGAGATAACCTGATAAGTTGTTGATGAAGAAGGGGATGCCTTGGGCATCCCCAAGCTTAGACGCTAGAGTCTTCTTGAAATATGTTTGGGTGACCCACGGGGGCATTCCCAAGCTTAGGCTCTTTCATCTTCTTGATCACATCATATCATCCTCTCTCTTGATCCTTGAAAACTTCCTCCACACCAAACTCAAAGTTAACTTCATTAGAGGGTTAGTGCATAGTAAAAAATTCTTATATTCTGCATGGAGACAATCATTATCATGGTACTGGAAATTAGCTACATCCACTGTAGTAATTTTGTGGCACAAAAAGATCCACTCAAAAACAGCAAAAGAACCAATGCAAAATAAATGGCAGAATCTGTTAAAAACAGAACAGTCCGTAAAGACGAATTTTTTTGAGGCACTTAATTTGCTCAAATCAGAAAACTCAAAACTAATGAAAGTTGCGTACATATCTGAGGATCACGCTCAAAAATCCCAGGTCATTTCAATTTTTTTGTAAAGAGTTATGAATTAAACGGTGGACAGCAGAAAAACTGTTCATGTGCAGAAATCCAAATCTAGCATCAACTTACTACTAGAGGCTTTACTTGACACAACAATGCGATAAAATAAAGATACAAAGGAATTGCTACAGAGGTAGGCATGTTCCTTGACTCAATATAAAAGAAAATAACAGAAATAAAACGTGGGTTGTCTCCCATAAGCGCTTTTCTTTAAAGCCTTTTAGCTAGGCCAGGAGATTTTTATGATGCTCTCATAAAAATGAGAGTTGAAAAACAAAAGAGAGCATCAAGAGGTAAACATCAAACACATTTAAGTCTAACTCACTTCCTATGCAAAGGAATCTTGTAATAGGATAAATTATTGAAACATAGAGCAACTATCATAGAAAGATGAGACAAATGCAACTTCAAAACTTCCAACATAAAGAGAGGTGTTTTAATAACTTGAAAACTTTTACAACCATATTTTCCTCTCTCATAATAACTTTCAGTAGCATCATTGATAAAATCCACAATATAACCATCACATGAAACATTCTTAACATGATCCATATGCATAAAAGTATCATTATTTCCCACATAAGAAAAGTTCTTCTCGTTAATAACAATGGGAGCAGGATCATCATAAAGAACTCGAACATGATAGACAAGTTGTATATTAAAAGGATTGGTTTGAGTAATTCCTCTATAACAATGACAAGTTTCAAGAGGATAATTGTAATTGTAACATATGTCATAGTATTCTTTATAATTATCAAAGACTGGAGGCCTAGTGTCATCATGAACAATAGAATAATTATTCTCCACGGTGTGTTCATTTGTAAATATATCACCATTTTTAATAGAAGGAGAGGTATCTAATATATAATCATTAGTAGCAAAAGGATTTTCAAACACTTCATCCCCAAGCTCAGAGCTTTCTATATCATCATGGGAAGAAACATGGATAGTACTAATAGTATAGCAATTATTAACATCATCATTTTCAGAATTATTATCCCAGAGATCTTCAATATCAAAAGAAGTGTGCTTTTCCCCATCATGACCACTAATATAAATAACAGGCATAGGTTCATCATCAAGTTCAGAATCGTTGAATTCAGAATTATAAGTATCAATTATAATAGGAGCAACATGTTTGGGAGAAGATACCGTTTCCTCTCTCCATTTACTCCTCTTCTTCTTCTTCTTCTTCTTCTTCTTCTTCTTCTTCCTCTTTCCCTTTTTCTTCTTCTTTTCCTCTTTAGGAGGGAGAGGTTGAAAGGAAGCTTCTCCACATAACCTGGTTTAGTACTAGAGATAATGGAAGAAACTTAAAGGGATTCCTCTCTTTCATTAATAATAACAAAACACATATTAGTCATGTCATATTTTGGTAAAGTCCCATCCTTTATAATATTTTGTATGTAGGTGTTAGCATGGAAATTATTAACACAATAGAGGTAACATCCATCTAACACACTATTCATATCAAGATCACTCATATCTAACAAAGAAGTTTTTCTTAATAACTCTTCACACACCAAAAATAATGTAAGTTCATCATGTTGATTAGGAGTGATCATGTCATCACAAAAGTCTCCTGCAATATATCCTTATTAGAACCTGAGCACTGAAATTCGAAATGACCCTCTTCATAGCAAAGTTCAAAAATAAAAGGAAGGTGGCACAAACTTTTTCACCAAGATCTCTTAGAGCCTTGTACCAAGTTCTAGTTTTTTCATTCCTATGATGGATACAATATTCATCCTCGATTTGATGAATTCCACAAGGTCTATGCATTCCACAAAAATTAACATGCTTATAAGAAATAGTATTTTCAGAAGTTTGAGCATGTTTATTGCAATCATTAACAACAATTTCATTTTCCATGCAAGTGTCTTTGAAAGGTTCATGATACACGTCCCAATTTTCTTTAGGAACATTAATATGAGAAGCAAGAGTTCTAAAACAATCAACAATAATTTGAGCACCAAGGCCATATTTAGCACTAAGCTCTTGAAAACTAGCAGTTTCAACGAAAGACTTAATGCAATCATATTCACAATTTATACATGATTCTTTACCTTTGTCATTCTCCCAATCCTCAGCATTGTTTCGAATTCTTTCAAGAAGATCCCATCTAGCTTCAACCTTCTTACTTGTGAAAGAACCCGCTGAACATGCATCTAGATAATACTTGCAATGACATGAAAGCCTTGCATAAAAATTATTAACAATTATATTGTCGGGAAGCTCATGGTTAGGACATTTGAGTATTAATGTTTTCAGCCTTCCCCAAGATTGAGCAATGCTTTCTCCATCATGAGGCCAAAAATTAAAAATGTAATTTCTATCTAAATGCAATTCATAAGGAGGATAAAATTTAGAGTAAAACAGATATTCAAGCTCCTTCCGTTCCAAAGTATAAGGATCATCTAGTAGCTTATACCAGTCCCTTGCTTTGTCCTTAAGTGACAGTGGAAATAATTTCTTCATGGCATTTTGTCTTGATAAACCTGCAACCTTAAACAACTCACAAAGTCCTTTTAGTCTCAACAAGTGATCACTTGGATGGACTGTTCCATCTCCTACATAAGGTTCATTTATAACCATTGCAATAATCTCCATAGGTATTTCAAAAGCAATACTTTCAGTAGGTGGATTTAGAGTATCACAAGCATCATTCGAATTATCACATATGGGAGACAAAGCATTATGTAAGCAAAATATTTCCTCCAAAGCTGAGGAGCCAAAAAGATTATTTTCATAAAGACTAGCTTCCCCAAGCTTAGGCTTTTCCGTAGCATTAGAAATAATAGTGCTCAAAGAATTCATACTAATAACATTACTACCAATATTATGCAAACAAACTTGCATAGGTTTTTTAATTTTCTCTTCAAAAGCATCATGTCCTAATTCAATATAAATTTCATAAAGATCTCTATTTTTTTTGTTGTTTTCCATTAAGCCTAACTAGTGAAAATAAAAACAAGAGACAAAAAGATAAAATTGTAGAATCTAAAGGAGATACCTTCCAACGCTTACCTTCCCGGCAACGGTGCCAGAAAAAAGCTTGATGTCTACGCATGCTTCTATTCTCGTAGACAGTGTTGGGCCTCCAAGAGCAGAGGTTTGTAGAACAACAACAAGTTTCCCTTAAGTGAATCACCCAAGGTTTATCGAACTCAGGGAGGTAGAGGTCAAAGATATCCCTCTCAAGCAACCCAGCAATTAAGATACAAGAAGTCTCTTGTGTCCCCAACACACTCAATACACTTCTCAGATGTATAGGTGCACTAGTTTGGCGAAGAGATAGTGAAATACAAGTAATATGGATGATTATAAGTGGTAACTGCAATCTGAAATAAAGATGGCAGCAAGCAAACATGTAGCAGAACTTGTTGTAAACGGTGTTTCAATGCTTAGAAACAAGGCCTAGGGATCATACATTCACTAGTGAACATTCTCAACAATGATATCACAATTGAATAATAAATACTACTCTCAAACACTCTCTTGTTGGATGATAAACACCATTCATTGCGTAGGGCTATAAAAGCACACCTCAAAGTCTGAGTAAACAAACACCACAACGTCATAAAGGAGTCACACACGATGCACACAATGTCAACTTTACACCGTGGAGAGTAACTCCGGAGTTCATATTAAAGTAACCTCTAGAGTGCATAATAGATAAAGAGTAACATCTACTATTCAACTAGATTACAAAGCTCATGATCTCATAAAGATCACACCATGGGAGAGAGAGATAAACCACATAGATACCGGTAGAGTCCTCAGCGTCGGGGGAGAACTACTCCCTCCTCATCATGAGAGTCAGCAACGGCGATGAAGATGGCGGTGGAGTCGATGGAGATGGCTCCGAGGGCAATTCCCCGTCCCGGCAGGGTGCCGAAACAGAGACTTTGTCCCCCGATTTAGGGTTTTTGGTGGCGGCGGAGCTTCGGAACTCTACTCTGGAAGATGACGATTGATTAGGGTTTCTCGCGTCGGGGGAATTATATAGGCGAAAGGGCGGCGCGAGGGGGTGCCCGAGAGGCCCACACCACACGGTGGCGCGGTGAGGGGGGGGGGGGGGGCGCCACCACATGGTGTGGCCACCTCGGTGCCCTCCTCCGTCTCTGCTTTGGACTTCTTGATCGTGTCGGGAAGAATAGGAAGATTGGCTTTTATTTCGTTCAATTCCGAGCACTTTGGTTTTCGGGCCTTTTCTGCAATACACAGACATAATAAACATAAACTGGCACTGTGGCATCTTGTTAATAGGTTAGTCCAATAAATATCATAATATGATATAAAGTGTATATAAAACATGTGATAATTGGTATAATATAAGCATGGAACAACAGAAATTATAGATACGTTTGAAACGTATCACTAGCCACCTCCCGTTACTCCATCTAATTGATACGTTCCCCCTCACACGCCCTCATACACAAGTTTGATCAGAACAAGTAAACAAGAACGGGGTACATAATATGCATCTACTTTCATAACTGAAACAAAACTATTGCAATCTCAAACATATATTAACTCATAAAAAGATCCACCACAAATGTATTACATAGATGACCGTAATCATGTTCAGCAGCTCATACGGTGCTAATTAGTGAAGCTCAAAGAGATACATAAGTTACTTCCACAAACCTATAGTCCAGGGGTGGACTACTCCTTCTTCATCATGGAGACGGTGGGGAATTCGTTGGAGGACATACAGACCACGCCGGCAGCGCCCCGCCGGAGTTTTCCCCCTCCAATTTGTAGCTCCAGATCTCTGTTTTCGTCTTTATGTGTTTCTGCGGCGCTCTCTTCCGAAAAGTCTCGGTGGAGTATTTTTTATAGACGTTTTTAGGTCAAGACGGAGGCACAGAGATGAAAACGGGCGGCATCGGAGGCTCGAGGGCCAAAAGGGGGCACCCCACGCGGCCAAGGAATCTGGTCGCGTGGGCCCACCCCTTTTGGGCCTCGGGCTTTCACTTTTGTTGATCCTTGGCTCGTACGTTTCCTTTCTTCCAAAAACTGATGCCGTGAAATATTAGGTCGTTTGGACGACGTTTGGGTCCATGAAACATCAAAATATAGAAAATAGGGTTTTCTGTCAGTGCAGAGTTAATTCCAGAAAAATAGGGAAACTGTGAAATATTCCCAAAATCAATATAAAATAATGATATAACACTTATATTTTGCAAATATGACTAAAATATAAGTAATACAATGCAAAATTCATGTATGCATTTTACATGCATCATGGAGATAAATAATAACTTAATATTATGGACTATAAAGCATATCTCCAATAGAACTCTCTCCTAATATTTTGTGTGCTAATCCTTAGCCTTGCTTTCCTTTGGAAAAGGATTTATGTAGGCTTCAGGGGCAGCAAAAAATGGGTTATGAATGGAAACTAGGGGATAGAACAAAGATTAGATTCTGGAGAGATATCTAGATTGGGAATTGTAGTCTTGCTATTTTATTGTGGGACCTGTTTGTCCAGACTGCTGTGCAAGTCTAGGACAACGTTGATCTTGAGATCACGTTCAGGAGATGTGTCCCTCCTTTTTGTTAAACGGATGGCTCGAGCTGTCTCAATTGGTCAATTATTTCTTTTTTTTCTTTGCTTTTGTGCATGGACTCGGTCAGAACTTTTCAGGTGTCTCAAGCCCTTTGTGGGCTTTCAATTCCTCAAGAGTTTATAGTGGTTGCTCGTCTTATCTATTGTGAACAATAGGGGAGTTATCCCTCTGCACACGCCAGCCGTTTGGAAACTTAATGTTGCCCTCGATTACACTTTTTCTTGCTAAAATAAACTGTTGCCATAAGATGATGTTACTTGATTAATTTAATGGCTGCGTGCGTGCATAAAGTTTTGGCATTGCGACTCAAAATTGAAAGGGGAGAATCATGATATTTACATGTATGTGGTTTGGTGTTCTCGGCGTTTTTTTACGGTTTGTTTCAGAAAAATACAAGATTGTGTAATGAATAAAGAAAGGGCTTGAAAATCTCATAGATTTGCTCGTCTCTTTTAGTTTTGTTTTTGTAATCGATTTAATTGTGTACTCTTTGTTCGTTTAATATATGTGGAAAATTCAAAAAAAAAACGTTGACATAGATATTGCATCTGTGACAAGGTGTTGGTTGAGTAATACCAAAAACATTGTTCTGAACCATGGTTTTGGTTACCGGTCGGGAAATTCCGGTTACCGGGTGGTAACAGGAGATCCCGACCACCCCGGGGAAATGGTCGTACAGGCAAAAGTATCCTAATTTTTTTGAATCTTAACGAAAAATTTAGGCAAATGGTCATATTAGGAACCAAAAAATTTGAATTTTCAAATTTGGTTTTCAAATTTATGCGGTAATCGGTCGGGATTTTCCAGTAACCGCGGAAACATGAAATCCCGACCCCCCTCGGGAACTTTTCCTACCGGTAACCAAAACCTTGTTCTGAACGTAGTTTGTACTGTTGTTTTGTGGGTCTTTGAAAATTACGCAATGATTTGTATTTTGAGGGATTATCATGGCTGGGAGTGAAGGATATCTGGAGAAGGGTAGACGTGGATTCCAGAACACCGGAAAATTCTCTCCAAAGCTGCTGTTTCAGAACTTCTGGCAAGAAACGTGCTACTCCTGAACAAAAAGCGCGAGGAGGTGATGCGAATTGCTTGCCTGTGATGTTTAAGACCCTGAAGACTGAAGACGACTCTAGCCCGTCCTCCAAGGAGTTCGACGATAAACAAGCCGATATATGCAGGAAGCTGATCATGGAGTTCTCTAGAGCTTAGTTTAATTAATCGTTAGTGTTAGGCTGTTAGCTTTGGTACGGTTGTAGTTGGTCTGTAGTTCCTTAGGGGTGGATGTTATTTTGTTCATACCTGTTAACAGGCAAAAACCTAGATGTCAATCTTAGTGTGGCCAGGGAGCTGTAAAGATGCTGGCTGATTTTAATGAAACTGGGGGCGGAGCCCCTTGAATCTAAAAAAAAATCGACTGATCGATCAATTAAACAAACACAACTACTCTTGCAACAACAACAAAAGACAGCATGCGTGTTGTACATATAGAAACTCTATTAATCGGAGCGTCATGGCATAAACATCTGGTAATTTTACTCTCTCTCTCTCAATTAGAGAGACAACAATCTATCTATCCCCATCTCGCCATATGGATTGCCGCCGGTAAGCTGTTCATACAAATAAGTCGAGCAAACAGCGGACACGAAGAGCCCGAGCATAAGCAAGACGTACTGGACGAGGAAGGCCAGGGACGTAGGGCTTATCGGCTGCTCCAAGTTGATCAGCAGGTACACGGAGACGCAGATGAGCGTCACACCCACGGAGCCCATGAGGCAAATCAGTGCCCACCTGCTACACTCTTCCGGCTCCGTCCTAGCCACCTCCATCTGCTCCTCCACGCCGGCCATTGTACGCCGGCGGCCGGCCTCCGACCGATCTACTTGAGCTTAATTTGGTCTGGTGGTCTGGTACGTACGAATAAGAAAACAAATTAAAGACCGATGCAAGTACACGTATGTAGAGCAAGTTTTTGTTTGTGTTGGGTCGGTCGGACGGCCGGCGTATCCATGTCCTACTCGTCTCCGGCCGGCACCACGTACGTTTAGTGAAACCAATCGGTACTGAATCCGAATTCTGACAATGAAACAGAACCCGATCCAAGCCAAGACCTGATTATTCAAAGGGGATTGCTATTTCTCAGCTAGCTGAGAAAATCGCTACAGCGCAGCTAACTTGCTGGCCGTCCGATCCCCACGTGCGCAAGATT